>OX422145.1:24313154-24913154 GCA_949129095.1 Volucella bombylans
TGATAGCTTTGACAAAATGAATGTCTTCTTAGTTTTACTATGATTGACTAGTTGTGCACAGATACAGTATGTCTCATACATAAAAGTAGAATGCCTTCTCAATCGGGTATATTTTAATTTGAATCAAATTATAGTATTAAACATGAGTGAAGCATAATGATTTGGATATAATTGTAATTGATTGATGGCATTGGTGTGCAGTTATCACTACCCTAGCACGACTGAAGTAAGCCTTGTTTTGGTTTTTAATATTTCAAGTCGTAGAAAAGTAAGTTAACTTTTATATGGCGATGTCATTGCGATCGGTTAGTATCATTTAAGATTTCAAACATCGTTATGCTGTACTCAAACGCATTTAAAAGTAAATTGTAAAAAATAAAATTAATTTATTGTGATTGTTGAAAGAAGATAGTAATTTAATTGTCTGTACGACGGGACTTATAAGATCTTCAATTTCTCCTTAATTGAGCTCATCGTAAGCGCATGCTGATTTAGACATTTATTATAGATCGAAGTGAAATAGATGAGTTATTCTTTAGTCATTCGGGTTCAAACTTAGAATGCTATATTTTCCTTATAAGAATATCTGTGGTCACAAGGAGAAACCGCCCAATTGGATTTTCCTTACTTTTTCTAGTGACGTGTTCGGGTTTTAAATTCGTGCAGGAAATCAGGGGATCTCTTTAATTTTTACTTAGGCTTCTACAAATTCGAGTGCATATACATAGATTTTGATCCTTGTGAACACATAACATATAAAAATTGTTGTTGCGCCATTTAAAGCATCAGTGCAATTATTATTCCTGCGGGCCTTACCATAAATCTCGACTAGAATTGACCAGCTACATATCTTACATTTACGCCGCATTGACTCACAGATATGAAGTCCATTGCTATATGCTCCGTGTTATTATTTTATACTTGCTCAGACCTAAGCACCCGGTTTGATACCCCTGCCGCCATTCATATTACATTTGACAAAACTTATCAAAATGATCTGTATATGCCTTTTGATAAGATTTAAAACCAACCACCATAACCGATGACATTTGTATCCGTAATTTTATTTAGATTTACACACCTTTTACATCTAAGTTTTGTATCATACATAAAGAGAAATAAAATTAAGAACAGCTGTATTATTTCGCGAAAAGAATAAGTCAAGAAAATTATTGTACTAATAAATAAATATTAAAGTAAATAAGTTTACTCAAAACAAAAAAAAAAAACCACACACAAAACAGCAATTGTAAAAAGAACCGATGTAAAAGCAAGTAAAAGAAGAAGAAAAAACAAATATTCATAAGTTATTATCGAATATTATACTAAATCAATACTGGACGAATCATTTTCAACATGAAGCTGTGTTTTATTTTATTTCATTTTCCGTTTTAAATCACTTAAAAAAAAATGGATTTTTATTTACACACAGTAAAAGACAAATCACAACACATTACATATTATGTACATCCATATTTGGAGCAGTAACAAAATGTACATTTAAACAGAAGAGCATTAAATACTTAATAGGTAACAATAAACTTAATTTCATTAAGGTCTTAATTAATATTTTTGTCATATCTGAAGTTTAACAAACACATGCACAGTATTAGTTTTTCTTTTCTCTTTTTTTTTTTTTTTTGTTGTCTTATAATAATTACTACAGCTAAATGAAACACGAAGAAAGAAGAAACTTATAAATTAATAAAAAACAAAAATCTTGCCATACACAACGAGCTCTTTCATTTAAAGGTTTTTCTTTTTCTCAAAAACATACAATATGTCCTTGTTTTGTTAATTATTTAATTTGAAAAATTTATGCTAAAATCTATCAATGTCAACTATCGTCATAGTTACAATAGTTGAAATGTTCATCTTCCTGCCTATTTTTAGTAGTTTCTACATGTGTTTATCACAGTTTATTTCTGTGCACTAAACGAGATGATTTGTTGTGTGCGAATTTTTATTCAAATCACTGCATGTAAGGAGTGCCATTGAAAAAATTTACCCACCGAAAATTAACAAAAAAATACAGTAAAAATAGAACTAAAAGTATTTATTTCATGTCTCCAAATCTGTTATTTTTAACAAATTTTTTTTTAAATTTTTTCAGGAACACCTTCCATCATTGTTTTTATGGTCTCATCTGTCACCTTTTTAGAGCTATTTTTCCAACATTTTTTGAATTCTTCAAGGGTGTTAAGAGCTTTTTTGGTGGCCGGTAACTATTTTTTAACCAGGGCCCAATATCTTTCAATTGGCCTAAGTTCTGGCGAATTGGCTCATACCAATCCATCGCTCTCTTTCCATAGTGACATGACGCAAAATCAGGCCAAAATAAGGGGAGTTCTCGATGATTGTGGTAAAAAGGCCTTAAGCACTTCTGCAGGCACTCATTCACATAAATTTCGCCATTTATTGAGCCAGTTATGATGAAAGTTTGGCTTCTGAGCCCGCAAGAACAAATTGCTTGCCAAACAAGGAACGTTTTTGGAAATTTCACTTTAGGTTGGGTTCGAAACTTTGCTTCAACATTTCCTCTACCTTTGGCGGTATAGAATGCCTGCTCCGGAAGACGGTTGAAATCAGCAAAAACATAAGATTCATCGTCCATTATAATGCATGAAAATCTGGTCAAAAAATTTGATTGCAAAAGTTTTGCCCCTTTTTTTTTGCGTTCCGATCTGGAATCTTTTGGACTTTATATGTTTTTAAGCCCGCAGTTCTCTTCACTTTATGAACTAAAAAATTTGAACATTCACCTTTTTTTGCCAAAACTTTAGTGACCGGTTTTTCGACCAGACCCCTCTTTTCTGTCAACTGACAGGTTATCTTTATAATTCTTAATAGCAGTAGCAACTGTTTTCCTATTAACTTTTAGTGCCTTTGCGATTTTTATATACGTCCACTCTGGGTGTGCTAGGTGACACTTAATAATATTTTTTTCTTACATCCAATTCAGACTCCATGTTGATTATTTTAACTACCAAACGGAAATGACATAAAACTTTTAAAATAATGGAAGCATTCCTAGTATTATAAAAAAGAAGCATTTGATTCGAAATTAGAGTGGGTAAATTATTTCGATGGCACTACTTAGTAGTAACTAGATTTGTACGACGATAACTTGGACAGTCCATTGAAAACAATTGAATTGCCATTGGAGCTTTCTAAACTCGTTAAAATTATGAACATTGTCAAAAAGATCAGAAAAGCAGCATTTCTGCCTTGTTACTTCAAGAAGTTCACATATGCTGTCCTCCAAAAAGTACATTCGTTGGATAAAACTAGAGACCACAAAGAAGTAAACGACAACAGTGTAGTGCAATTTTAAAATAAAATAAAAAAAACATTATTTCTTCGTTTAACGCTTAGCCAGTGATGTTCAAGTATTAGTCTACATTATTATTGTTATAATTATTATCGTACATATAAAAAAAACCAGTGTTTTGGAAAAAGCTGCAAAATTAACATGACAACGAATTTGTTCCCTTTCTACTAATAATTTGCTAGAACAATAAACTGGAAGAGCTCGTCAAGGTATGTTTATTCAATCTTGATAAATAACAACATAGAAATTGATTCGTTTAATGTTAAAAAAAAAGATACAACATTATACAATATATACGATATGTAGATTTAATAAATAAAAAGAGAAAACTATCGATTTTTTATTTTCTTTTGTTTTTTTAAGCAAAAAATAAAATCACTCTATGTTAAGATGATGATGGAAAGTCCTATATATTTTATATCCTAATCAATTTTGTGTTATACAATACATACCTAACTGATTTTTATATTTTTATTTTTATTTTATTTCATACAAACATTTACACATGTAAATTAACTCAAGTTTATATTGATTAATTATTATTTTATCAAGTAAATGCAAGTCCTTATTTTTTACTTAAAACATTACAAACAAAAACAAAAGTAAATATTTTAGCTTAATTAAAAAATAGACAGCTATAAGAAAAACAAAACAAAAAAACAACAATTCAAAAAAAGAGACATAAATAAAAATGTGTTACTATATAATTTATTTTAGTTTATTATTATTATTTTTCTTATTTTCTTATACTTTTCCGAATTTGATTACGTTTCTCCATACATTTTTCGTTCAATATGTTGATTTACTTTTGTGTTATACAAAAACCAAAAAAGAAAAAAAACAAAAACAAAAACCACAACAACAAAACAAAGCTAGAACACACTCACATTAAAACCGAATTTATAGTAGAGAACAAAACAAATGAAAACAAAAGTAATAATAGAATAAAGAAACACCAAACTGGAGCTTTATAGTGAAATCAAATGGAGAAAAAAATGGAAAAGTCCTGCCCCGGAAGAAGAAAAGGTAAACGATTTCTTTGATTAATGTGCAATTTTCCATACTTATGGCTTGTTTGCTTGCTAAATGTTGTGCGCAGAAGTGTTTTTTTTTTTGTTTTATTAAATATTTCATAGCTGTGTCTGTATATTGAGTGAATAAGTTAAACAAAAATGTTGTTTTTGGTTAAATTTGTAAATCAAGGAAGGAGAGTTCCTCCCTCAATGCTCAAATCTACAACTAATGCAGTCGTACATTTTTAGTAAGAGTGGTGCCAACAGTTTAGTTGTTTTTCATCTTCTTTTATTAACTGTTGGAATATGTAACACCTACGATTACATCCTTTGAGATCAGAACAGGCTACCCAACTTTGGATCACCTCGTTAGTGAGCTCAAGAGTTTTCTGGTGTTTTATTTTGCATATGCATGATTCAATTATTTTTCTTCCAGACTCTTCCTTCAATATCGGTTTGAACTTGAGCCTCACTTTCTTTTTGGACTGTAGTGTAAACAAACCTCTAAATTTTTTTCTGTCGTATTTTTCGCGCGATTTATACCACCCCACACTGAATTCATGTACATTCGCAATTTCCTTGGTGGTTAACGACAGAGCATTTTCGTACTTTGGCAGGAAATCTCCTAAATAGGAGGTGGGTTTTGCTGGTTCGGAAAAATGATTCATAATCCATTATCTTCTTATGCGTTCATCTAATATTGAAGAGCTGCTTGAATGGCTGTCACGTCGTCGCCTAGAATAGTGCTATCATCGCCGAAAAGAAGATAAATTTTTCCGAACTCGTTTATGTGCTGCTGCCTTGGTGTACTCAATATTGGTTTCGTACATTCTTACATATGTAAGTTTAAAGTGCATTCTGATATTTCAGCGCCATCCAAATCAGATCTCTGGGAGCTCTGTGGATGATATGCAGATCTTAGGAAGCTCCGCGATGTTTCTCTATCATTATTCTTAAAGTTTGAATCCCTTCATAAGTCGACCTACTTTCCACAAAGCCGCATTGAGTTGAGCCGAGACGGAGTTTAATAATTTGATGGAATGTCTCACTGAAAAGTGGAACTAAAGTGTACATCAATCTGGCGAAAGCAAGATATTTGCACTTGAAATTTTTAAGCAATTTGACAGAGTTTGGCAATTTGCAATCGATGAATCTCTTTTTCAATGGATTATAAATTATTATACCTTTCGAAATGCTCAATTCAATCTTTCTTGGACGGTTTCTAATCTGATATCCACAAAATAAATTCTGGTGTGCCACCCACTCCGACACTCTTTTTAATCTTCGTAAATGATCTCTTGTCTGGTACTTCTAATCCAATATATTCATTTTCTGACGACAATATCCTCTGCTTTTCATATTCGTTCCCGAACTTGTTAAGCTCATTAAATTCTGATATTAACAGCAGAACCACTAACAGAGTAGCCTGTTGTCGCTCAGGGGAAATTTAAACAATGGCACTTGCATCGTCGAAACCGAAAAACTTTCCATTCTCGATATGTGTGTCTATGACCACATAATAACGCTGTGAAATGTCTCATCCCTTCTGAACTGGCCTCAATATATAAGGCATTCATTCGTCCAAAATTGGAGTACAATGCCCACATCTGGTAAGGTTTTCCTAAAAGATCTCTACATCTGCTAGATAGGATTCGAGACGTCTCCTGCCTGCCTCCCTTTGTTCTATCGTTATTTTCACCACCAGTGCTCCAATGAAAATGCCAGTATTATTCCGGCCTTTTAAAACTTCAGCCGTAACACCCGTCTCAATACGTGTGCACATCAGTCTACCCTCAAGCCCACTTTCGGACGTACTCTGAAATATCCTGATACTTTCCTAAGCCGTTTATGGAATGTCCCGCCGATCTCTTTATTTCCTAGTCATTATAACCTTCAAACATTTAAAACCAACGTGAATCGGTACCTCTTTTCCTTTCCTCCGTAATTTTCTTTCGCCCGCACTGTGTGCAAACATTTTAAGGGTACTCAAATCCAACTGTCTGAAACTCGCTCGTATATTTTCATATAATTACTTTCAGCAGATGGTCGTCGTTGCAACAATAGCGCTCTCTCTGTTAGGCCATTTACCCTTTCTTCGATGCTGCCATGCTTTAAAGGCTTGCCTTTTGTCCTTTACCACCATTCTCGTCCCATGGTTCCACCACGACAATACTTTATTTATGTGGAGACGGCCTTTTGAAATATCAAGCAAAGTTTCTGCTTATATTTTTCTTGGAATTTGTTTCTTGGTTTATGGCATTTTGGTGCCATCTTTGCAAGTTTAGCGGCCAGTGATGATGCTCAAAGCTGCTGTATTGAGGTATGCTCTTGATATAACATATTATTATTATTATTGACAATTTTTTAAATCTCAGCTTTAAGGCTGGATGACACCTATCCCAGGTGTGCCAAGGGACTAGGCTGTCCTGGGAAATAATCGTGGTCTTATGCGCATGTGAACTGCATGTTTTATTTAAGTTTAAAAATTTGCTCACAGTGGCGCATGTATCCGGTAACCCTGACTTCTGAATCTGTGCCATCAAGTTTCCCATTTCGTTCTTTTTCAGGTTCAGGTCCGGTTACTGATATGACAATTGGTATAATATGGACTTGGTCAGCATCGCCTCAGTTTTATAGCTGGGTTGGTGTATTTGAAGAGCTTCATTGTGTAGGCAATCTGTAGTTTTCTACATGTCGGGGGATGGTATTTGTAGTACAGCAATTACTAGGGGATCATCCTAACAACGTTGTTGTGGCGATCCAAATAGTCAAATGGTGCAAGTGTATTGCAGCCTCCATTGCCTGCGAATCATCTTCAATCCTTTCCTTAGAATTGCCTTTCGGTAGTTTCTGGTTGGTAATACTCAGTACTGAATCACCATTGCCAAGCCTGATGCACATTTGGTGTATGTGCTCCATCTAAAGTAGAGGCGACAACTTGCTTTGAAAATAATTCCGCAGCTAAAACCTTTGCGATTGGTGGGGTGCGTTAAGATTAATTTTTCGAGATAATTGGATTTGGATATCAATAATTATTTGGTGTCTTAGCGGCTTGATTAAGGCCGCGACACGTCTGCATTGTCTCCCAGATTTCGAGCCGTTATTGAAAGCAATAAGTCGTCCAATCGTTTTGCTTAAATTGTTTCCAGCCTTTTTCTCTACCATGGGATGGATTTTGGTTTGTAGGTAGTATTGCCTGTTTCAGCAGGTTCAATGTTTTTACCGAGCGTCCTACGCACATGCGTAAATTAAGGAGTTAAGATGTTCCAAGCGAGCGTGTCCTCTGATATCAGGCAGATGGTGCGCCGATCGAGGTGGGACTGTCTGGTTTACTATATTGCTATTTCGCGGATAAGGTACTTGAGGAATACTAGTGTTGAACTCTGCTTCAGGTCGGAACTCTTTCTTCTCTAACTGTAACTCCTTCGATATAGTACCATATGCGGTGGGTCTTCACAATTTATTTCGCTCGTCCACTGGTGGTTCCAAAATGTAACTGGGAAGCACTGGTCTCAGGTTGTTTGTTGTGTTATTGTCCCACTGGCGACTTCTCTTTCCAGAGCAAAGCCAACGACGTGGCTTCTATAGAAGGTTCAGCGTAAATCCTTGTTCATATCCTGCCGTTTTTATTCTAAGGCTAGGCTCCTTTTTACTTTAATTTGCCAAGAATTCCCCGGCAATTTTTCAGGTGTCAAGGATTATGGATTCAACTAAAGATGGGTCTAATAACTTTCTTCGAATAATAACAAGCTTACGATCTGCAATATTTTGTGTTAGGACGTGCGCATTTTATGTAAACGTTCTCTGTGTCCTGATGTAGATATTTCGCAACGGGTGGTGCGGAATTAAGTTCTAATGATGAACTTGTTCATTTCGTTACTCCACTGAATTTTCATTGGTCAAGAACTGTAGTGCCAAAGAGGCACTGCTAACTGGTCTAAAAGTAATGTGTTGGGTCTCATCTCATCTCATAGCCGAATTTATCATAAGCCATTGAACATCACTGTAATATGTATGTCAAACCACTTTTTTCTTTAAAAAATCTACAAATTCGGCATCGCGTTGTCGATACACTGAAACTTATGTACTTTGATGAAGTAAATTCCATTGGAGTCTGGAACCTAAGAGTTGAACTTGAGCTTTAGACAAATTTAGCTCTTCACCTTGACTTATTAAATGTGATCTATTTTCATTTAAGAAGATTCTGAAGATTCAGTGTTGAAGATTCTGATTCGATATCGCTTACTCTGCAAATTTTTCCTTTATTGGAGGCTGAAGTGGTGGGCTTTTAGTATGAGGAAGCGGCTTAGTTACAGATTCCACGTTTCGTTAAACAGGTCATTGATGGGTGGGTACCTTTAAACCATCCTCTTAAATAACGTACACATCTTAAACAAAAAAGAACTAGGTACCCAAGGTTTCCAGGTTTCAGATTTCAGAAATGTTGAAACCAAAATATAAATTGTAAATGCTATTTAGTAACGGCGCACAGTGGCTCATTTTCATCATAATTCTTAAACGAATAAAAATATGGTGACAGTTTTCAGCTTAAAGGAAATTCCCAGGGCTATGGAATTAGTAAATTTTGAGGAAAATGCTTTACAGGGTGTTGCAGAATCTTCTGCCAAAATAAGACTGCCTCACCATAGGGGGATAAACATAATATTTTACTTTAAAAATATTGAAAAGTGTAAGATTGAAGTCTAAAAGCTAATCCGAGCAAAACAGTGGTGTAAAAATGTAAGGCAAACGAACCATTTTTGAAAGGTTTTTTTGTAGGTGTATCAAGAGAGTACATAATAAAATATTTCAGCGATTCACTTGAAGTCAAATAGTGGGTAAAAAAAGTAAACGGACAAACAGTTTAAATAAAGAAAAAATCAGATTTCTTGGAAACTTTCGTCAACATCCGGGGTAATCTCTACTAAACTGATCAGTTCTGGAGAGTATTGTGTTTTGAGAACTTTTTCGGTTCTAACAAGCCTTAATGGGTTCCCCCGTGTGACGGCATGTTTTTTCAGCATTTTTTGGGATTTATTTTGGCCCCTTGAAACAAAGGACACTAACTTCCTCCACAGTTTTCGGCTGATTGGCTTATCAGAAAAAAAGAACAGGGTTTTAATCTATAAGACTAAATGCATCGAGTGACCCTTGAAAATATTGAAAATTATTTTTGACAGACTTCTGAAATGTTGAAATGTTTTCTTTACGAAAAAAATATAAATACTCGGAATTTTTGGATAATTCTAAGTCACTGTGCGTCTATATGTGTTGAATTTCAAGTACATCGGTCAAAACCGTTCTTGAGATATGATGGAGGAAGGTCTGCAAAACACAGTTTTGAGAGAAACACGTTTAAAGTTTCAATCTGCGATGCGAAGTTTCACAAAACAAGTGACCATAAAAATGTTCTTCTATTTTTTTATAAACTTGTCTAAACTTTTCTATACTTGTATAAGTGCACATTTGTATAGAAGGGTCTCATGTATCAAGCCGACACGTTGCAATAGGCCCGGCCTCCTACTACTCAACTCAGCGCTCCAAACATCTGCTTCTTCTAACTGCTGTATGTTTATAATGTCTTCAAATTTTTAAAAATCACTTTACCAGTATATTCTACATATATTAAGGAATCAACTTATGCAAAAAAAAATAGATTTTTTCAATCCATCACACGGGGAAATCCCCTTAACGAAGAAATGGGTCGGTCCGATGAGGCTGGAAGCATGTTCATTCTGGCGCATCCTTCAAACCTGGCACGTATTTTAATATCTATGTATATTTCTTGTAGTCTTTATTCTTCTTCTTCTTCTGGCAATTCTCCAGGTGGTAACGATTAATACTCGATTATATTTTGACTATGAGCCAAAATCTTAGGAAGAGTAGGTGTGAGTTATTTTTCGGGATATTTCTGCTTTAATAACTCTGCCGTTGACCTGGCATACTTCCCAAACTTGACAGTGTTAACCTTTCCACTTAAAGCCTCGTTATTAACTCTCGTTATTACCCCAACTGTAAGAGATTTCGCCTCTGATTCTTGAAACAATCTTCTTGAAGTACTTCCTCCATTGGTATTTCCAAATCTTTGTTTTGGTCTATCCACATCGAGCCCAACCTCATCGCGGAAATGCTTTTGAATCTCTTGTTTTCTTCTTTTTTCTGTCTCCTTGATTCCAATAAATTCCATGCACCTGATTCTTGCATGTAATGGAGAGATTCCGTATTCGTAGTTATGTTCGCCATCATTTATCTTGATTGTCGAAGTTTTTTGTGTTATTTTGCATATTCTTCCACAGTTGACTGTACTTTTCATGAGTTCTCCAGTTTCCCTTGCATATTGGAACATTATACGTACTCCAATGTTCACCATTTGAACTGAGGCCCTAAACATGTTTACTTGTAGGCACCTTGCCCAGTTGATCCATCACAACTCCACGTACTTGTAATGTAAGAATAAGATCCATCATGTCTTGAAGTTTTACTCTAGCTAATATTTCCGTGAATTCGTCATTTTCTGGAACTGCATCCTTTTGACAACTGTTATAATCCTGTAGAATTTTTCAAAATTCTATATTTTTCTTTTGAGGAACCTAAATTCGTAAACAAAGTAGATAGGATACTTTCTTTTATTCTTTTGACTCGCAGTGGACTTGCGGCAGACACTGCCTTGGTTAGAGCAGCTTTCATCTATTAATGACCCTTATTATACTTTATTGCTCAGGCACTAGAAAGGTTTTGCTTTTTTGGTGGACGTCAAGCACAAAGTTATTGATTTCCTTGGCCTTCCTCTTGATGACTTTGATGTACTCAAACCTAAAATAAAAATTTTTAAATTGATTTTTGACTGGCTCCACAAGCAAATGTATTGATCCAAGACAAATAATTTTTTCGATTATCAGAGCTTCAAACATTAGTCCAGTGAATTAAAAAAAATTTCCATTATAAACCCACCCGAAAATTGGAAAATTAATACACGCAAGCACTTTTGCCTAAATGAGCCACTCTGCGGCGTTGGCCGTTCTCGATTGAAGCTTGAAATAAACTTCACCACAAACAAAGCAAAAGAGATCCGATGAATTCGATTCATGTTGTAAGCTATATGTATTTAGTATACTTCTTCAAAACCAAATCACAATTAACAATAATACGTTGAAGAAAAACAGAAAAACACTAGAAGTAGCACGCCGTCAAGCGTTAATAAACGAACAATATGGTGTTGAAAATATACAGATATGAGGGTATATCGTGTATATATATATACAAATAGAAATCCTATTGTATTGAATCCAGCTGATGGTTCAAAAAGTATACCAAAAAATCTTCCAACAATGTAATATAATTTTCTGATTTCATTCGGCCTGCAATGATAGCTAAAAGCAGCCCAAACCATCAAAGATCCACCTCCAAAGTTTCGCTTAGTGGAGAAGCTCTCAGGACTTTCTATATCATGCCAATAATAATTAAAACCGTCTAGACCATCAAGGTTAAACTTTTCGTCCGAAAAGATCACGCTTTTCCACTGTCTAGACCATATCATGTGTTCTTTGGCAAAGTGTAGTCAGGCAACTTTATGTGCTTCTGTAAGAGCTGATTTTGACTTCAGTTTTTCTAAATCAGTCGATTAATGCCAGCTAAAATTTGTTGTACACGCCGCACACTGGGGCCAAAGTAAAGCAAACATGCCCAAATATATTAATAACTTCACTATCAAACATTTGGCTAATGAATGGGTCCGACGAAATCAATAGCCAGCCGATTCATTATATCAGTGATGGTGTCCGTTCGTGTCGTTTTTGTGGCGAACAATTCCCTATAAGATTTGAAGTCCTTATTGCGGGCTTCTTGGGCTTCTTCACTAAGCATGCCGATAGGTAATAAGGCGTCTCGAATTATTACAGATCCATGAATTAGTATTTTGTGAAGAGTTGGTGTCATAGGCATCCAAGGATATAGTTTCACATACAAGCAAGCTGTCTCAAAACAATACTGTTCAAATTTTTCTGAATTCATTTTATATCCGCTTGAAATGGCTTGAAGTGTATTATGTCAATTCTTCTAATGAGTTCCGGATCGATGTTTGTTATAGAAGAAGAAACAGTGTGGTTTTGGAAGAATTTTCGAGCTACATTGCCGTCATTAGAGTTTCCAAAGCCCGGTTTTGGTTTGTCTACAATTAGTGAAAGCTGGTTTTTAAATTGTTCTTGAATATTCTTTTTTGTTTTCTCAGCCAAGTCTTTGCTCTCTTTTGATAAGTGTTGACTCAAACTACCTTATCCAGTCATGTAGTACAGAAATACCAAATGAAACATAATCGGGTTTGATTGGTCTCTGGCAAATTCTTTCGATATTATTAAAATCTTTGGATGTGGCATCGCATAGGTAGCATTTCATACTAGATTTTGTTGCAGAAAGATATGTATTCCATCTACCATAGTAAACATAGTTTGATGTGTAACGAAGAACTTTTGTCCATTTGACGGTCTATATTTTCTTTTTTGGCCATTGACTTGTGTTTATTTTTGGTATTCCAGACTTATTGGCCTACAGAATCTTGGGGATGATGATTTAGGGTTTTGCCACAAAACTAAATTTTCTCCACTGCCACTTCAGATAAGAATTGTTGTTTATATTGAGTATGACTCCAACTGCCATCAAATCCCCATTTTGAGTATAAGACCATCTTATTAAGCGAGTTTTGATTGAATAACTCAACAAGCGCATAGCTAAAAGTGGTCTAAAAGTGATTGCAGAGGTATTTCAGCCTTAGATTCTGTGGCATAAAGATCTTTAGGATACGAGTTCCGTTTTTCTGCTTGTACCAATTTATAAGATGGAAAAATATCTTTAGTATAATTCCTGTTTATATTAGAGTTCTACTCAACTTAGTTTCGATTATAATTGAAAGTGCCTCACGGGGTTAAACGTTCACTAATTTGGCAGAAGAGCTTACATCCAATCTTTAGAATATGTCGGAACATCCATGGCTTTTTTTTAACTACATTTGCTACAGCAGTTTTACCTTCAGCCCTTAAATTCATTTGCGCTTCATAAGCCAAAACATCGGCATTGAACTCAGAACGAATATCTGCAGTTTTTCTGCGTTTCGAATTTTCGCTACTATCATGAAACGAGCTCGAAGGTAAATTTTGAATTCATAATTATACATAAGTCTCTCATGATGCCTACCATGCTTGAGCCATTTTGATTTTAATTGGCCTTTGGAAGTTTCGCCTGTTTGCGGCTGAACAGTTTAATTTTTCCACCAAAAACTCAATTATTTCATTGAATTTGGCATTCAAATGTCTTTTTATTGCTATTGCAGAAAACTTCGAATAGCGTTTTTTATTAATATTTAGTTTTGCGTCGGATTCTGGAACAAAATCCGAAAATTTATGTTAGACATGCGCACAAGAAAAAAATTGTTTTACAAAATTCGCGCAACAGGCTTTTACTTTTGACTTCAGTTCAGTATAAAGGATATATTTGGGCAACAATTAGCATAAACAGTTTCAAAATTTTAAAATAAGCTGTTTATTTCAATCTTCAATATATCCCGTTATATGTCCAAAAAAAAATTTCTAAAAAAAATACACTCAGTAGAATTATTAGAATAAATTTATTATCACACCACTTTCTCTTAACCGTACCTAAGTTGACAACTTTGAACACGTTGATTACACACAGTAGTTAGTGTTAAAATGATTAAATACTGAAAGTAAGTAAGAAAATAATCATAACAGTATTCATTTGAGTTTTGGGGGTATTCTTCCCAATGTGCGCCGTCTAGATATCAGCAACTTTTAGAAGCAATCAGCACACATTGATCAAATTGTTTTCGCACCTACTCGTAAAAGCATAAAATGCTAAAGATAAAGACGTTTTTTGTAAAACTACACTGCCACGGGACTTTTTAATTGAATTCTCTATTTGTATTTTATAATTTTTGTTCTCCATAACATATGTTACATACAATAATTTCTTTTTTTAATAATAATAATAATTAAAATAACAATAGAAGTCTGTTTGCGTACTTTTTATCCGTATAATTAACCAGCTAAGGTTATAAAGTATGTATTTGTATTTTAAATATAATTTCCGTATCAGTAAATTGTATCTTCAAAATCTACAATACTAATCTGCCTTAGTGTGGATGAAAATTTCCGCCAGATTTACATAAACATTTAGATTTATATAATGAGGACGAACACTCTCTAATAAAATAGTTGTTACGAGTACTCGTAGATGGATGATATTTCGTTCGGGATGTCAGGTAGTCGGTTTTCGAACAATAAAATTTGTTTTCCAAAAATTATCTCATACATATTGTACTATTGTGTTTAGCTTTCATTTTTTTTAATGGATATTAAGGAGTTGGTTTTGAGAAAGTAACATTTTAATTAAAGTTCGCAAGCAGACATTTTTTATTTTTTTTTTGACTTATATACATTTATTCATTCTGCCGAAATGAATATTTATAAGTTTGCAATAGACATAGAAACAAAATAGTAAAGAACTAGTCTTATTTTTTGTCTACTCTTTCTTATCTCTATCTCTTTCTCTCTCTCTCTCTCTCTCTTACAAACAAATGCATATTGAAACAAAAAAACAAAAAAACAGAAATAATAATAATAAAGAAAAACCAATAAACAAAAATCTCAGTATTATTCTGCGAATTACATAAACAAAACTCGTTCATAACACATATTCTTTTTTATGTTTTCTGGTCAGTTATTTTGTTTATTATTTGTAGAAATAGAAGAAAATTGTAAATATTTATAAAAAAAAAGAAACCAATTTTGTTTAAACTTCAAAAGTAACGAAGGGTGAGTTAAGAAATATACTTGAAAATAAAATAAGAAACAAAATTAAACAAAAACAAAAAACACGCAAATGGATTAAAAGCAAAATTCAATAAATAAGGATGAAAAATGAATACTTCAAAAAGAAAAACAAAAAACAAAAAATATTGTATTGTGGTTATAAGTTAAGAGAAGAGAAGAAAAATACAAGTATATATATAAATATATATATAAATATATATATATATATATAAATGTATATATAAGTATATATATATATATATAAATGAAATATAGCATTTAAGTATATTAATTAGGTATAAATATAGAGATTTTATAGTTATTTGCAAGCATGAATACGAAAATAGAACAAGAAAAACAAAAGAGAAGAAAACAAAATGAGATATACATACAATACATTACCGTAATGCGCTACCAATTCTAGCGATGTATATCGTTTTACCTATTAAACAAAAATTTAATTTTATTGATAATTATTAACAATTTGAGTAGCTTAAAAAATGGATGATACTTTTTATTTTAAGTCTAATTAAAATATAATATTTAATTTTTTATTTTATGAAAAAACAAAAACAATGAAAGAAAAAAAAACAGAAAAACGGAGGAATGTTTACAGTAAAAATTCAATAAATCTAAGAAAAAAAAACGTTGACAATTTTTTGAATGTTCTTTTTGTTGTTGTTTTATGAAATGTGTTTCCGACAAAAATTGCTCTTATTGTCCGGTTTGTGTTGATATCTCCACCCCGGTATAACAAAGAATTACGGTTTTTTTTTTTTTGTTTTTTATAATGAGTACGCGCTCAAGGGGTTTGTAAACCCTTAAGCACAGATAATAAATCTATACAGATGTCTCATTCATATGGGAAGTTTTGTCCTATGAAAATGAAATCGAACTAACAAAAAAGCTTTTTTAAAAAGCTGCAAAGAGCAGAAAAATCATTTTATTTCTTTTCGCTTTTTGCTCTTGCCACTTGTCACTCACACACGTCGTTTATCATGCAAAAACAATACGTGAACGAAAGAAATAAATAAAAAAAAACATGCGTTGACGTTGCCCAGCATAACCAGTTTACTTGGGTTTATGTACGTTTGCTTGTTATTTTGTTTGTAACTTGTTATGCAATGTAAATTAAATGGGGGTAGGAATATATTTTTGAAGATCATGAGATCGATGGTCCGTGATGTGGACGTGCTGGAGGGGGTGGGTATGACGTTGCACCACACTATAAAAGTGGTTGATATTTGAAGCACGAGGTGTTAAGGGCTAATACATGTTATGGGGTTGAAGATATACGTATGTACATGAGCGCTAGACCAATTTCCCGATTTTAATTTTGTGCTCAGGACATTAAGTACCTACAAAATTTGATAAATTTCCAAGCATTGAGCAACATCGAACTTATTCGGAAAATGTATGTATATGCTATTTACGAGTACAGGGAGTTTTTAAAACTGTACGCAAAATATTTGTATGTAAAGACCGAAAATCTTCAATTCCCAGACTTGGGGACAACGCAGTAATGTACGGCCGAATATATGGTAGTTAGAACAAGTGGAATGGGATCTCAACCAACTTGGAGTGCAGCAGCGCTGGAAACAGCTGGCGAAAGATCGCGCTAGGTGGAAAGGCTTGTTGGTCGAGGTCCTGGTCCACGCCGGACTGATTTTCCAGGACGGAAGTCACACTGCTTTCGGTAAATTTTTGTGGACCGAAGAGGTTTTACGCGTTCACACAGTACACTGAATAGAATCATAATGCCGACAATAGGCAAACATATCCCTCAGAAGCGGGGGTTTTCCATCGTCATCCTGCACAGACGGACGAGTTTGGCAGGGATGCCAAGACTAGACATTGCTCTATATAGCTCGTCTCTATAAATGCTGTCATAGGCAGCCTTAAAATCGATAAGCAGGTGGTGGGTATCGATCTGGACTTCTTGGGTTTTCTCCAAGATCTGCCGGAGAGTGGAAATCTAATCGATTGTGGACTTTGTAGGCGTGAAACCGCACTGATAGGGTCCAATCAGGTTGTTTACAATAGCTTCAATCAAACCAATCCCAGAAGAAACATGTTTTTATCAGTGATTTTGTCAAATGAGTGCGACTTTTTTTTATTCCCCAAATTCAAAACTTACCTTAAGAGTAAGTTGCCGCTTAATTGGGTATATCACCAAGATAATGACCCCAAGCACACCAGTAAATTAGCTAAAAATTGGTTTGGAATCAATGGGATTAATGTCATGGAGTGGTCTGCTCAGTCTCCAGATCTTAATATCATTGAAAACTGATGGGCTGATGTTAAACAAGAGGTTTTTAAGGCAGAACCAAAAAACCTTGGTGAATTATGGACTACAGTGCAATCTGCATGGGCAGGTATTTCGAGAGAGAAGTGCATGCGCTTAGTCGACTCTATGCTACTTCGTTGTACTGCAGTTCTGGCAAAAAGAGGCCATTCAACGAAGTATTAAGCAAGTGCAACATATTCAAATTTCAGTTTTTTTTTTTTTAATTAGTTTTGCAACAATGAACTTGTATTAAATTTTGCGTAAAAAAAACTGATTTAATGGTGCGCGAATATTGGAAATGTTGGAAAAGTGTTTCGGCAACGATTCTCTAAAGAAAATGGTCGTTTACCAGTGGCACGAGCGGTTCAATAGTGGTCGTGAGTCAATCGAAGATGATGAACGCAGTGGCAGACCATCGACGTTGAAAACCGACGAAAACATTGGTGGAGTAAAAGAAATGTTTGTCAATGACCGCAAATTAACCATCAGAGAGATAGCGGAGGACTTGAACATTACCTATGGATCCGTCCAAGACATTTTGGTTAATAATTTGAGTTTCCGTCGTGTAGCAGCAAAGTTGGTGCCAAAAGACCTCAATTCCATCCAAAAAAGAGACTGTGTTGACGTCGCAAAAGAGATGATTTGCGAGTCTGAATCCGATCCCAGATTCATCAAAAGGATCATTACTGGAGACGAGACGTGTGTTTATGAGTGCGACACGCAATCCAGACATCAGGCAAGTGAATGGCGTTCACCAAATGAGCCGGGACAAAACAAAAAACGTCGTTTTTAGTCAAAAAAGAGTATTATTTGGGCGCTATGAGACGTTTGCGTGAAGCAATTCCCCGAAAGAGACCAGAATTGTGGGCAGAAAACTCGTGGATTTTGCACCATGATAACGCACCATCGCACAGTACCATCATTATACGTAATTTTTTGACGAAAAATGCAACATATATCATCCAACAACCAGCGAATTCACCTGATTTGGCTCCCTGTGACTTCTTTCTGTTCAATCGTTGATAAACCACTACCGGGAACACGTTTCAGCAGCCGAGAGGAAATAATGGAAAAATCGCAGGAAGCACTAATGGACATACCGAAAACGAATATAAAAAATGTTTCGAGTATTGGATCAAGCACTGGCATAAGTGTGTTGCAGTCGATAAGAGATTACTTTGTAGGGCACAATATAGATTTAAATGAATAAACTTGTATTTTTAATTTTCTGAATGAATTCCTTTTGATCAAGGTGGTATTTTAGGTTTTCTATAAGAATAGTTAGTTACTTAATTTCAAATTCAATACGAAGTCTTTAGAACATTAGAGAAAGAAAATATAAATAATTAAAATACAGGAGCTATAAAATTTGTTTTATTGTAAAATAAAAAGTTAAGCATCTAACACTGCTATTATTTTGCACACAGGTGTATCTGCACTGCATATTAATAACACGAATAATATTTTGCTCGTCAAACTTCAATTACAAAATGTAAAGAAATATTCGACTTTTCCCGCTTTGAATTGTTCTTTCTTACATACAAACCCATACGCTCAAACAACATACCAATTCATGAAAAATTACATAATTTCCTATTGCAGTCGAATGAAAACAAACAGCCAAGTCTTCACACCCCTTCCCGCAAACCCCTTGCAAATGTTTTTCATATTCTTTTTGCCTCTGCCCTCAACTTGTGGTGAGAGAAAAAAAAATTTCTCAGTAAACAAAGCAAGAAAGAGCGAAAATAAAAAAGCTTTACATTATTCCGAAAGCTCGTGTCGGCTGGACGAGTGTCGGCTAGCCGACAAAAATTGAACCATTTTTTTCTACAGCGATGAGACATCTGTATAGATTTATTATCTGTGCCTTAAGGTGATTGTTCACAGCGCGGGCAAAGGAAGAGAGGTACCGATGTACATTGTTTTTAAATGTTTGCAAGTTATAACGACCAGGAAATACAGAGATCGGCAGTGCATTCCATAATCGAGTTGTACGGCTTAGGAACGAATCACGATATTTTAAAGTACGTCCGAAAATGGGCTTGAGGGTATACTGATGAGCATTCATAGCGAGACGGGTGTTACGGTTGAAAGTTTGAATGGGCGGAATGTTACTGGCGATTTCAGTGGAGCACTGGTGGTGGAAATAGCGATAAAACAAAGTGAGACACGAGACATTACGTCGGTGTTCGAGGGTATCAACTGACTGACTGATATTTGTATCATCGCACGGTTTTGAATCCTATCTAGCAGGTGCAGAGATGTTTTAGGAGCACCTGATCAGATGTCAGCATTGTACTCCAATTTTGGGCGGATGAATGCCTTATATATTGAGGCCAGATCAGAGGGGGTAAAATATTTCTTGCATCGCTTGAGGAAACCTAGACATTTCGCAGCATTTTTGGCGACATCAAATATGTGGTCATTCCAACGTAAGTGGTCATTAACACACATACCGAGAATGGAAAGTTTTTCGGTTTCGACGATGCAAGTGCCATTCATAGATAATGGCTGGGTGTTTAAATTTCGCTTTAAAGACAGCAGACAGCATTGTGTTTTGGAAGCATTAAATTCCACTCTGTTGATATCGGAATTTAATGACCTTAGCATACGCTGCCGTTCTCGTTCTACAGCCGAAGAGCAGGGCCGTGAGTCCGGAAATATGAAAAGCAGAGAGTACTGTCATCAGCAAAGGAATATATTGAATTAGAACCATAAGTCAAGAGATCATTAAAGAAAATTAAAAAGAGTATCGGAGACAGTCCAGAGCCCTGGGGCACACCAGCATTTATTTTGTGAATACCAGACTTGAAACCGTCCAAGACAACTAGAATTGAACGTTCCGAAAGGTAATTTCTAATCCATTGAAGAAGAGAGTCGTCGATCTCAGATGCACGCATTTTCGACAAAAGAGCCTGATGCCAAACTCTGTCAAATGCCTTAGAAATATCAAGTGCAACTATCTTGCTTTCGCCAGATTGATGTACGCTTTGGTTCCACTTTTCGGTGAGACATGCCATCAAATCACCAGTGGACCTGTTGCTACGAAAACCGTACTGCCGGTCATTGAGAAGTTTTCGTGTTTCGAGATGCTTTATGAGTAGATGGTTTATCAGCGTTTCCATGACCTTGGAAAGAAGGGACTTAAGTGCAACAGGTCTGTAGGAGGAGAGAGAAGATGATTCGCCTTTTTTAGGGACGGGCTGGACAAATGCTGTTTTCCATCTGCTCGGGAAGAGTCCTAAAGAGTAGGATTGATGAAAAAGCTTACGCAGTGGGTTTGCCAGCGTAGAAGAACACCTCTTCAGAAGAAGGGGAGATATACCATCTGGACCAGCGAATTTATGTATGTTGAGATCTTTAAGTACTCTTGCTACTACACGAATGCGAAAGTAGATTCGTCCCATTGAAGATTCGACGCACATAAAGTGTGCAGCAAGCAGATTGGCCTTGTCCAAAGAGCTGACAGCTGGAATGTCATTGTAAATGAGCGTTGGGATGGAGGATGAGACGGAATTTCTAATGTTTTTGACGAACGACCAAACATTTTTACTGCCTTTGGGACATTGCAGTATTTTTTGCCTCAGGTTTTGGTCGTATTGGAATTTCCAGCTGACGACCTCTTTACAGCTCGAGTCGTACCATGCCTTTTCTCTTGGTTTGATACTCTTCATCCGATGAGGAATAAAGGATCTCATTCCAAAGAGAATGGTGTCTGTAATCATATCAGCAGCGGCATCCACGTCGTTATCGAGGAAGCATAACGACCAGTTAAAATTCCTAAAGAAGCTGTTAAGACCGCTCCAGTTGGCTTTCTCGTATTGCCATACGGTTCTTTTAGGAATTTTTTCTCTAACTGTGTGGTCGGTGTACGAGAAATTAGCTGATATGACACAATGGTCCGACGAGCCTAGAGGGGAGAGCACATCAATGGTGTACTTATCAGGGCGAGAAGTTAAAAACAAGTCCAGGGTGTTGGCGGTATGACTATCAACGTCTGGTATTCGCGTGGGCTCATTTACAAGCTGTGTTAGGTTGTTTTCCGCAGCGAAAATCTCAACACACCGTTCTTCGGGTGTTGTCTGTCCAGAATGTCGAATCCACCCAGAATTGTGTATATTGAAGTCGCCCGTAATAACGATTTCAGTATGAGGATACAGGGATACAATTCTTTGAATGGAGTCAGACAGCGCATCAAACTCGTTAAAAGTCGAATTGCTGTCCAGTTTGGAGCTTCTGTAAATAAAGCAGTCGTGGATAATTTGCTTACGGAGATGGAATTTTAACCACATGAAGTTGAATTCCGGATTGGAACATGGATCACATTGTGGTGGAGTTTGGTAAGCTACATCACGACGCACATAAATGGCGAGAACGCGGTGAGATAAGAATAATGGCACTAGTTCGTAGCCAGGTAGCTTCAGATCAGAATGATCTGAGAGGTGTGGGCGGGGATCTACCTGTGTTTCACTAAGTGCCAAAATAGCTGGTTTGTACTTACAGACGTGAACGTACGCAGAAAAGTGATTACTTTTAAGCCCGCGTATATTTTCTACGTCTACCCTCAATTCCCTAGTCATAATCACAGACAAACACAGAAAACACAAACACCGACGATACTAAGCAAGGCTGCGAAGTGAAAATTCTGACATTGATTTACCGGATCAAATTGTTGTAGGTGTTAGCCCTTACAACAATATGAAACAGTGCACCAACAAAATTTTCACTCACAACCCGCTATCCATCAGTTGTTACATACACGCAGCCAGTGCTCGTACAGTATGGCAGTGATTGAGTGCAAGCAACAGTACTTCGACCAGGAGCGGGAGAGGTGGGATACCCGCACTGTGTGATATTTTTTTTTTTTTTTTGTCATTGCACTGCATTTTTTTTTGAATTTTTTTTTTGCACAGCACACAATAATTTGCGAGTGCACTCGACGGTGGTCGACTCGGTACTCAATTTGTAGTAAAGCGAAATATTTTACATGTTTTTTTTTTTTTTAGGTTAGATTATTTATTTCTTATACATTAACAATTGTTTACATCAAAAAGATACACTGGAAGGTATACAAAGGTATAAGAAAGGTGACATTCTATATTTATATACAAGTAAAAAATAGAGGCGAATGCCACTTCTGTTTACTTAGGCAAATTTAAAAAATTTAGGGTGGGGTGACCCATAAATTAATCGACAAAATTTAAATAAAAATTCGTGTAATAAAGATAAATAAGATAATTCAGTTACTTCAACAAAAAAATAATAATTATAACAAGAATAAAAGCAGTAGATAATAATAATAACTAAAATAGACATAAATGTAAAAGCAAGATACACAAAACCAGAAAGAAATATCATAGAACAATCAAATTAAAGTAATACCAGAATTTAAGAAATATGAGATTCTAAGGCAGCGTAATCAAGGCTTAAGAGCCATATTTTTAGACGCTTTAAAAATGTTCCAGGTGATGTTAATGATTTGATGGATTGAGGAAGTAGATTAAATAATCTAAAGGATATAACCGAATAGAAATTCCGATAAGCAGTTGTACGGAAATTAGGAACAGATAACAAATTTGAAAGATGACCGCGCAGATTATAATACGAAATTAAACGAGAATTGCGATTGCCAGATTTCATAAAAAACAATTTTAAGACTTTGAAACAATACAAATGACGCACAGGAAGAATATTCAAAGCACAAAACAAAGGAAAGCTAGAATGTCTGAAAGGTTTACGACAAATTTTTCTAACGACGTATTTTTGCAAAACCAACAGAGGATGAATTTTATTTCGGTACACACCTCCCCAACAAGCAATCCCATATTGTAATTTGGATTGGAAAATACCATAGTATATTGTCTTTAAAAGATTGCTTGAACAAACATTACGCAAATAGTAAAAATGGCGCAGGGTGCAACGAAAATACTTTTTTAGAGTATCAGTATGAATTGCAAAACTCATCCTAGAGTCAATTGTAAGACCCAAGTATTTAAATTCTTTTACACTCTCTATTAAGAAACATTTATCACTACAGGATGAATTATGACAAAATGAAGCGGACGAAGAGTTGGACTCACAATAGCAGTTTTTTAGTTTATATCTAAGACACTCAGGTTCATGCCCTGAGTTTTTAGGATCAAAATCGTAAGTGGAAGACAAGCTGAAAAACATAATCTTAGTTTTGGTGCTAATTACTAAATGATGCTCAGAAAACCACTGCCTTAAGAGGCTTAGATCCCAATTAATACAGGCAACAAGATCTAAAGGGTTATTTAAGCCATAAGTGAAACCGATGTCATCAGCAAAAGCAGTTGGAGATCCTTTGAAGTTGAGCGTAAAGAGTGAATTGATGTAAACTAGGAACAGAATAGGGCCAAGTACAGAGCCTTGAGGGATACCTAAGCTGAAGAACCTCATTTCGCTCCTTGTATCATCAATCTTCACTCTTTGGGACCTATTTTCAAGATATGATCTGAACCAGGAGAGCATGAAACCTCGAAAACCAGCTTTTTCAAGTTTCCTTAATAAGATTTGTCCAGCCCGTCCCTAAAAAAGGCGAATCTTCTTCTCTCTCCTCTTAGAGATCCATTTCACTTACGTCCCTTCTTTCTTAGGCCATGGAAATGCTGATAAGCCGTCAGCTCACGAAATATCGCGAAACACGAAAACTTCTTAATGACCGGCAGTACGGTTTTCATAGCAACAGGTGACCTGGCGATTTCATGTCTCACCGAAAAGTGGAACCAAAGCATACAGCAATCTGGCGAAAGGAAGATAGTTGCACTTAATATTTCTACAGAGTTTGGCATCAGGCTCTTTTTGGGATTGACGTAACATTCAATTCAAGTTGTCTGATATTCACAAAATAAATGCTGGTGTGCCCCAGGGCTTCGTTCTGTCTCCGACACTCTTTTTAATTTTTATCAATGATCTCTTGTCTGCCACTTCTAATTCATTATATTCCTTGGCTGACGACAGTACTCTCCCTTCTTTTCATACTCGTTTCCGGACTTACGTCCCTGCTCTTCGGCTGTAGAATGGAAACGCCAGCGTATGTTAAGCTCATTAAATTCCGATATTAACAGCATAACCAATTGGAGAACTATCAACAGAGAATTTATGAATTTATTATTTAGAATTTATGTCAATGTATGTCAATTATCCAGTTTATCCGACAGCTCAATTTGCGTTGAAGCAATCCGCATTGGTTCAATACGCTCGAATAAACACCACTTCAAATCGCATTGACATATTCAACACGCATAAGTTCATTCCTGCCTATAAAACGCATTGAAAACTTTTAATCGCTTTGAAATATAATATAAACATTTTCAAATCGCACAGAAACATTTTACTCTCTCGAGCTCTCATCATTCTTTCATCATCGGGCAGGTATTACTTGTATAGGGTTGCAAACGAAGTATTTGGAAAGAGAAATAAATAAGAACAATGTATCAGTGATAGGTGTGAAGTGTCAGTTCAACCAGCTGTTTGTTATACTTCTCTCAATTTTTTGTCGCTCATTTTGGATAATTTCATATAAACACCAGCATTTCTACGGGTATAGAACCAATGCGGATTGCTACAGCACACATTGAGCTGTCGGATAAACTGGGTAAATGACAAAGTACGTTGGATCGACCAAATATTCGATATCGTCACAAATACTGCGAAATGTCTAGGTTTCTACAAGCAATGTAAGAAGTACTTTCCCTAGAGTCTTCAATATCGATCGGAACCATCCACCACTGGTTTACTCAATTTGTGTGTGGTTGTACCAGCACAAGTGACGCCGAAAATTTTGGTCGCCCAATTGAGGTCACCACACCAGAAAGGTGATTTTGGTTTTGTAAAAATATTTGGATCTGAAAAAGCTATCCGAAAGATAGGTGCCGCGCTTCACAATTTCAAAGGAGTGTTTCGTAACCGTGGACGAAACATGGATTCATCACAACACACGAGACAGTGGAATATGGTTATGGCGACAGTTTTCTGGAATACGCGCGGTGTCACTCACATCGATTACCTTGAAAACGGTAAAACCATCACCGGCGCCTATTATGCAGAGCCGTTGAACGATTCGACGCCGATTTGAAGCAAAAACGACCGCGTGGAAAAAAGTTCTCTTCCACCAGGACAACGCACTGGCGCGGAAATCCATTGTTGCAGTGGCAAAATTGCATGAATTATGCTGGGAGTTGCTTCTCCAGATTTAGCCCACTGGGACTGTTTCCTGTTTCCAAACATGAAGCAATGGCTCGGCGGTAAGTGATACGGGTCAAGTAAATTGGTCACCGGGCTTACTTTGTCCATAATAAACTAGAAGTCAAAGAAATCGAGAGCATCATAAAAAAAAAATAATTTCGCTTTCGGTTTCGTCAAGCGCTGGTTTAGAAATGCTCCCTTGGTTAAGCTGTCAGCGAGAGGGATCATTTGAATCTACACGGCTATGATAAAAACCAGACTCCACTACTATTACCAGACTGCAAAGAACCGTTTATCTCGGCTGCATAGTTACTTTCCGTAACACACCGCACTGTTTTCTAGACGCACTGATGTCCTTTCCCTTGATGTTTATTCCATGGACTGCTTATTAAAAAGAAGTGGGACAACACGGACTGGAATTTTGATGACGAAGTACCTGTTTCCCTGTGCCCAGGAATGGTTTCGGCCAGAATCTCAGCCAGATAATTTTTTCTGCGATTTTCCTCAGTCTACTGGTATTTCGGTTTTTCGCAACAGCTTCTGTAATTCGTTGGTAGACCGCCACACAATTTGTTTCATGCTGTGAACTTTCTTAATGTTGCATTAAAGGCTTGAGAATGCACTGTAAAATGTTTGTGTGGGTACAAATGATAGAACTTATTCTTTTCAATACAAATCCCTTTATTCAGTACAGTTACAATTCACTATTTAATTCTTTCTCTCAGTACAATTCAATTTCTCAAGCACATATACTTTTCTTATCTTTTACTTAAACCACTTAATCACTTCTCCTAATTAACACTTCAAATTTCACTTTAGAACTCCTTTGCATACCTCTGGGATGCTGGTATTTATACTCGAATGACATACTTCGAGAACAATCCTCGCCACCCAGCGTCCCATACAATTTCCAATTTGCTAGAAAATTCGATTCTACTCTCCAGTCGAGACTGCTAATCCAGTATCGAAACCTTCTAGTCTTCGAGTTCCGACATTTTCTGCTAGATGTCGCTGCTCACATTTGACTGGTTATCACATTGCTCCCTCCCTACAGTTGTTCGTCCCGAACAACTTCGTCATTCAGCATCCCGTTGAAATGACACATTCTATCCAAATGGACCACTTTAAATTTTCCTCGATCCCCACGCTGGATCCGGTAGACAACGTCATTAATGCGGGTTATCACCTTGTATGGACCTTCCCAGTGCTGTTGCAATTTTGGTGATTTGCCTTTCTTACGCTGAGGATTATACAGCCAAACCAGATCTCCTTCGTTGAAACCGGAAGATTTCGCCTTGATATCGTACCTAGTTTTCATGCGGCTGCTTGCTAGCTTCATCTTTTCTCTGGTGTCTTCATGCAATTTACGAATCCTGCTGCGTAAGTCATTCACGTACTCGTTCACCTCTTTGGGCTCCGTCGGTGGGGATCCGAATTTTGCTTCACTTGGCAACCGAATTGTGTGACCAAATAAGATCTCGGATGGTGTGTGCCCTGTTGAGCTATGGACCGCGTTTCGGTAGGCCATTAAGAAGAGGGGTATGTGTCGATCCCAATCCCGCTGGCAGTTGCTGACAACCTTAGATAGATGCTCATTCAAGGTCCGATTGAATCGCTCGACCATTCCATCAGATTGAGGGTGTAGTGGCGTTGTCCTTGTCTTTCTTATTCCCAAATATTGGCATATTTCCTGGAAGACTTTTGATTCAAAGTTTCGCCCTTGATCAGAGTGCAGCTCCATTGGGACCCCAAATCTGCTCACCCAGTTGTTGACTATCTGTTCGGCTACGGTCTTAGCCTCTTGATTTGGGATGGCAAACACTTCCGGCCACTTACTGAAGTAATCCATGACTACGAGAGTATATCGGTTTCCATTAAAGGTTTCGGGAAACGGCCCAGCGATGTCGATGGCTATTCGTTCGAAAGGTGCTCCGACATTGTATTGTTGCATTTGTCCATGTGGCTTTACTTTTGGGCCCTTGGTAGCCGCACATCTTATGCACATTTTGCACCAATTCTCGACATCTTGTTTAGCGCTTAGCCAATAGAAACGTTCCCTTACCTTTTCCAACGTCTTGTTTATTCCCAAATGGCCTCCTGAGATTCCGTCATGTATTTCATGGAGCACTTGGTTGACTCTGGACCGTGGCACAATTAGCTGCATACGAGATGTTGTCCCATCTGCACTTTCCCATTTTCTCTTCAGCAATCCATCTTGCACAAAAAGCAAGTCCCACTGTGCCCAGTATGCCTTCAGAGTTTGGCTCCGATCTGATATCTGCTGCCAGCTTGGTCTTTCCTCGTGTTCTTTCCAGGCCAATATTGGTTCGATGTCATTGTCTGCCTGTTGGGAGGAACGGATTTCGTCTATACTCCAACCCTCTATTGGCTCAGTCGTGATCGTTTGGATAGTTGCCTGTTCTTTCGCTTCTTTACCACTGACTACTTCTGCTGGGAGGCTTTCGTTGCATTGTTTTACCTGTGAGACTGGGATAATTACCCTGGAGTCAACTTCTGCTACAGACTTCTGCCCCGCGAAGTAAGCATTTCCTAACTGATGGCTTCTGGAAATTTGACCGGTTTCTTGGTAGCCGTTTCTGCCGGTTTTTCTTTCTATTTGCCTGTAACCCCAGTGCAGACAGCCTTCTCGTCGTACCGGTTCTTTACAATGCCCTTGCAAATGTCCTACTTTATCGCAGTTCCAGCAGCGCATTCTTCGGCTCTCCCGCGGGATATTTCGTTGCATAGTAGTTGGTCTTGAGCAGGAGCATTCACCAGATACTATTTCCCTTACGAAATGCATTCCTTTGGAAGCCTGATTGGATGCTTCCATCGCCAGAGCGAAGGCAAGTGCTTCAGCAAGGGTTCTTTTCCCGGCCATCCTTACTGCTGATTGTAGCTTCAAATCTGCAATTCCCCTGATGAATGCGTCCTTTGCCATTTCGTCGATTATTTCTTGGCCTGCGGTGGGATATGACAAATGTGCCAGTCTACTCACGTCTGCTTGGAGCTGTTGCAGTGTTTCTCCTCGTTGCTGCATACGGCCTTGCAATTGAACCTTGTAAACTTCCCGCATGTGACTATCCCCAAACCGTTTCTCGATAGCCTGCACTAAAACCATATAGTTTCTATTCTTTTCGATATCGATTGTTTGTAACAATTCTGCCGCAGGACCACGTAAGGCCATCGCTAGGGCAAAGCACTTTTCCTCATTGTCCCAGTCGTTTGCACAGGCAGCCATTTCAAACTGCTTCTTATAAGTAGACCATGAGGTCTGGCCATCGAATGAGGGAGGTTTCAAATCTTTTCTCCTTGGACCGCTTAAAGAACATTCTCGCAGTTTCTGTTTTCGCACTGTGTCGAGCTCTTTTGCCAGTTGCTGAACTTTGCTGTCCATTTCTTCGAATTTTTCGCCAACATTCTTCTCTATTGTATCAAATTTGTCATCAACGTTCTTCTCTATTCTTTCAAACTTGTCATCGATTTCTTCGAATTTTTGCTGGAGAATGTTCTTTTGTTCTTCCAGATTATTCTTTTGTTCATCCATTTTCTGTTGAAGACCGTGCAGATTGTTGGTTTGTTCGTTGAATTTTTGTTCAATGCTGCTCTTCTGCTCGTCCATTCTTTGTTCCAGACTGTTCTTCTGTTCTTCCAGATTTTTCTTTTGTTGGTCGAGACTGTTCTTCTGTTCGACCATTTTTTTGTTTTGTTCGTCCATTTTTAATAAGAGGAGTTGCATCATTGCAGCCATGTCATTGCCGGTACTTGTCTGTTCATCCTCGTCAACATCAAAGGAATATGCATCAGGATCATGTCCCTCGTTGTTCAAAGCCTCCTGAAGACGGAGCACCAGGTCACTTTTTCCTCCACTGGCGCTGAGGCTTCTCTTGTTCAACTCGGATTTGAGTTGGACGAGGGTCAACTGCAATAGTTTTCGACCCATTCTAGCTTTTTCAAATAGTCAGAAAACCCTTTTTTTTTTGTTTTTTGTTTTTTACACACAAATAAGTCCTATCCCACTTCTGACACCAATGTAAAATGTTTGTGTGGGTACAAATGATAGAACTTATTCTTTTCAATACAAATCCCTTTATTCAGTACAGTTACAATTCACTTTTTAATTCTTTCTCTCAGTACAATTCAATTTCTCAACCACTTATACTTTTCTTATCTTTTACTTAAACCACTTAATCACTTCTCCTAATTAACACTTCAAATTACACTTTAGAACTGATTTGCATACCTTTGGGATGCTGGTATTTATACTCGAATGACATACTTCGAGAACAATCCTCGCCATCCAGCGTCCCATACAATTTCCAATTTGCTAGAAAATTCGATTCTACTCTCCAGTCGAGACTGCTAATCCAGTATCGAAACCTTCTAATCTTCGAGTTTCGACATTTTCTGCTAGATGTCGCTGCTCACATTTGAGTGGTTATCACAGTATCAATGGATTGACGGTGAGCGATGGCAAGGCGTATCCTTGCTCCCATGGATGTATGGGCATCCCGTAAGTTTAAGCCCACACGGCAGGTACTTACGTTAAAAAACATGAGACATCTGTTTCCAAACATGAAGCAATGGCTCGGCGGTAAGTGATACGGGTCAAGTAAATTGGTCACCGGGCTTACTTTGTCCATAATAAACTAGAAGTCAAAGAAATCGAGAGCATCATAAAAAAAAATAATTTCGCTTTCGGTTTCGTCAAGCGCTGGTCTAGAAATGCCCCCTTGGTTAAGCTGTCAGCGAGAGGGATCCTTTGAATCTACACGGCTATGATCAAAACCGGACTCCACTACTATTACCAGACTCCAAAGAACTGTCTATCTCGGCTGCATAATTACTTTCCGTAACACACCTCACTGTTTTCTAGACGCACTGATGTCCTTTCACTTGATGTTTATTCCATGGGCTGCTCATTAAAAAGAAGTGGGACAACACGGACTGGAGTTTCGATGACGAAGTACCTGTTTCCCTGCGCCCAGGAATGGTTTCGGCCAGAATCTCAGCCAGATTATTTTTTCTGCGATTTTCCTCAGTCTACTGGTATTTCGGTTTTTCGCAACAGCTTCTGTAATTCGTTGGTAGACCGGCACAAAATTTGTCTCACAATCGCTGTGAGCTTTCTTAATGTTGCATTAAAGGCTTGAGAATTCACATTGGTTTCCTTGGAGCTACATTAAGTCCCTGGATTTTGCCAACAAACGGTGAATCAATAAATTAGAGCTTTCGTAATGAGCTGTGCTATTTTCATTTATACCACTTTATTGAATACTGGAACCATTTTCTTTTACGCACAACCTTACAAATGAATTTCGTAATAAAACATTGAAGCTTGCAAAGAAAAGCTCCCTCGGTTGCCGTCCGAGGCAAGCCTCTAGTGGTTTAAGTAAAAGATAAGAAAAGTATTAGTGGTTGAGAAATTGGATTGTATTGAGAGAAACAATTAAATAGTGAGTTGTAACTGTACTGAATAAAGCGATTTGTATTGAAAAGAATAAGTTCTATCATTTATACCAACACAAAGCGCGGCTCTCTTCATGCTGTGAGCTTTCTTAATGTTGCATTAAAGGCTTGAGAATTCACATTGGTTTCCTTGGAGCTACATTAAGTCCCTGGATTTTGCCAACAAACGCTGAATCATAAATTAGAGCTTTCGTAATGAGCTGTGCTATTTTCATTTATACCACTTTATCGAATACTGGAACCATTTTCTTTTACGCACAACCTTACAAATGTATTTCGTAATGAAACATTGAAGCTTGACAAGAAAAGCTCCGTTGGTTGCCGTCCAAGGAGGCAAACCTCTAGTGGAAAAATTTCGAAGCATAATGAAACTGTCATGAGTGTTATCATTACTTTATGTTTTCACAATGGGATGAGTGGTGGAGTTAAAGTAAACAGGCATTGGATATTGCGAATCTTTTTCGTCTTAATGAATGAAGTGATTCATATACTTAGGCTTGCCTTTAATTTGGCTTTTATTGTAAACAATTTGTGGTGTAAAAATCTGTGAAGTAATTATGCTTTTATTCTTTTAACACCAGGTACCGCAGGACAACTTTTTCATTTGTAAATTGACTGTGGCAAATACCCAGGATAGCAACTAACTTTTGCGAAAGCTTACTTACCAGCACCTGAGGAGATGTGAGCATTGTACTCCTATTTTGGGCGGTTAAATGCTCTCCATAATTTGGCAAGAGGGGGCGAAGTATTTCTTACATCGCTTGAGGAAACAGGAAAAGTAATCTTGAGTAGCATTTATAGAGTTTCTTCTCGACTAGCTGTGATAGTACCATCTTCCTTTTGTAGGGGCCCTAAGCTATTTGAAGATTCTTGCAATTCTTTCTAAAACAAGATCTCTCGGACATTCTCAATTCTTTATTGAATTTGGTTAAAGCGGACTTGTGTAGGTCCCAATTACCACTACTTTACGCATTTGTTCAAGTTGAGGGTTCCACCATGACACGCACCTTTTGACGTTTTACGTTTCAATGTTATCAATTCCTCTGAGGTAGTTCGATGGTCGCTGCAACTAGACCTCTAGTGTTACAACCCGGAATGAGTAGATATTTAATTTTGGGCAAAGTAGCCCTCGGTCTAAAATCTCCTCGAACATATTCTATTTTTTGCTCATTATTGTTGAGGCCAACTCTCTTACCCTTAATAGCCCAAGGTTCTTCAATTGGTTCTCGGGCGATATTCTCTTGCGCATCGTTTCGTGCAGGTTTCCCTCAAAAACCTTTAGTGTAGCCATCACTGTTTGCGTATGGGAAATCGCCGAGGAAGTGGCCCTTTAGGCTCACTCTCGCATAACGAGCTACGTTTTCTGCCACTTCACAACTTGAGGTGAGTGGCCGTGACTCATACTCAGTGGTATAGAACTGGCTTCCAAATCGGAGGGTTTGGTATTCGAATCCCAACCGCGCCTGAAAGAAATAATTTTTTCAGTCAACTAAAATCAAGTAAGATGACTGGGAAACTAGTTGAGGGGAGTTCACGTGCTCTAGTGTGGTGGAGGTAGCTGGATGAAGCCGTACGCGATACGTCCTTTTAAGTCGTTTCACAGCAAAGACCATGTGAACGAGATCTTTCACTTATACTCTTTGCAGGACTCTCCAAGTTCTGATGTTTGGATCTGAGTTTTGCATATCCAAGGACGAGGCCAATACTTTGCGGAAAGAACCCTCTTGTGATGTGAGGTTTCAGAAATGAATCCTCCTCCACTAACATTACGTTTACACCGCATTTGCAGTGGCTGTAGCATTTCCTGATCGGACTACCTTTGCTTCCGATTTCGGGGATGTGGAGTCGCAGAATCGGTTTCGTTTTCAGTTTTGGCAGTGGCAGTTTCTAGAGTAAGTTCCCTATCATTAGCTTGTTTCAATGCTTGTGTGAACCTTCTCTTTTCCGAAGGTCTTAGTTTAATGCAGATGGTTTTTGTCACTTTTTGTGACATGTTCACAGGACTACTTCACGACTACATGCGTGCTCACGGATGGTAAACATAACTCATCCAATAGCATGCGAATTGGGTCTTCACATTAAGTTTCTGAGTCTGAGTCCTTCAGAAGGGACGCATTAACTTCCTCGCTTCTCATTACAGCATAAAAGTTGATGCAGGGAGCGCTGGTGCTATTAAACAGGCATCAGTCTCTAATGTTAAATCTACAAGTCCGCACCTGACCAGCAAAAAATTTCAATTAATTAAGAAACTACCAACCGAGTGAAATTTAACGCCTCCAAGACCAAACACTATAGTTGAAGCAAAACACAAACACTCCACTATTCTCATTCACAAATACCGGTGTGTGTGTGTAATCGACAACCTAACTAGGAGTGGTCACATAGGGGATGTCCTATATACTCGTATAAAGCATTTACCAATCTGAAATGTGAATACAATGCCCACAAATGGACAGGTGTTCCAAAGACCTCTCTGCACTTACTAGTTATTTATAACTGAAAATGGTGCAATGAAACTCACAGATGACCCTATTATAATACACTCTGTTGGACATCTCGATTCTAGACCAGTGCTTCATTAAAATTACTAACAGCATTCTGCCTCTTCAAACCTTCAACCCTATCAACCAGCTCACTATATTATTTTCCTCCCTAACTTTCCTTTGCCCGCACCATGTGCAAACATTTTAGGGGTACTTTATCATGAGTACGATATCAAGAAATCACTCGTTGCATTTCCCTTCAGTAGACGCAGCCATTGTGCATGCACACATAAAAGCATTGCCTTGATTAACAATCTTCTTTCCAATGACCTGACTTCTGTAGCAAAAATATTGCCACTGGCTACTCTTGAACTTACTATGGCTTTTTGGAATATGTGTCCGAATTTTACCAACTAATGCACTAATTGTCGCCGCAGCTTCAACATTCACATTCATTTCATTCCACACGCCATGTGATCTAAGGGGCTATTCATTGTATAACGTATACGCTTACCACAATCATCTACCTCTCCTGTCAAGTTTTTTCCACTCCTAGAATTTTAAAGCCTCACTCTCTGCCCTCATCGTCATAGCATATACTGTCACATAGCATAGTCTGCACTCAGCAATCTGTCAATTCTAATAAAATCGCACTCCATTTCCACACCACTAAATCTAACACATATTAAATTACCTGTGCTTTCGAATATTCGTTTGTTGCCATCCTTTCTTCTTAAAAAAAATAAATAAATCAGAAACCAAAAAAATTACCACCGAGAACGGAATATTCAGCGAAGTTACAAAAATCAAGAAATTTCGATTCAACTCTTTCAACACCCCCAAACGCAAGGGATGAATGCACAGTGGGTAAAATGGCCAATCTAAGAGGAAATATGTCAGATTTGATTGCATTGTTAATTTTGTTGCATCTGAGTGACAATATTTGGTCTTAAAGGATTGATTCTGAAAATATTACAAAAAATAACACCGACCCCGGGAACAGAATCCTTGATAACACTTTATTTGTGAAGCCAACAAACATTCAAGAGGTTCATAGCATTTTCAGTTTGCTGGGGGAAGATAAATCTCCGGGAATTTATGGAATTCGAGCCGCTGATATTCGAAGACACGCCGATATATTCGCACCCATTATATGCAAATTCATAAACATCAGCCTAGCACAAACAAATATGCCGTCCATTCTGAAAACAGCTGTCGTAAGGCCGATTTACAAAGGAGGAGTTAAAAGTCAGCTCAGCAATTATAGACCGATATCGATTCTTCCGGTAATTGAAAAGTGTCTAGAAAGTGTAATTAGTGAAAGAATAAAGAGTTTTATGGGAAAATATTCCCTGATCCATAAAAGTCAATACGGCTTTCAGAGAAATAAAAGTACAAGCAAATTGTGTCAACCAGAGCTTGAACAATTGTCACCACGTATTGGTACTCTTCATGGATTTCAGTAAAGCCTTCGATACCTTAAACCACAAAACCCTAAGAGAAGCGCTACAACGTGTTGGTATATGAGGATTAATGGCGGACTGGTTAACAGATTATCTGTGTAACAGGCTATTCTGCGTGAAAATCAGCGGAGTACAGAGCGCAAAAACAAAGGTGGAATATGGTGTGCCACAGGGATCGAAATTAGGTCCAATACTTTTTATCTTGTATACTAATGAGCTTCTTCGCTCTTTTAAGCAGAGCACACCGTTTGCTTTCGCTGATGACACAGCAATCGTGGTACATCACAGGTCGCTCGAAATGGCGACAGCAATAATGCAGGAAGAGTTGGATGCTGCGGTCAAATGGTGTCATGATAACGGCTTGGTGATTAATGCATTGAAAACCAAGATGATGCACATCCGAAATCCTAGTTTCACATCGACACAAATTCCAGTATACCTGAGAAATGATGCATGTCCTAGTGCCAATACGGAAGTAATCGAAGTTGTCGACAGCTATAAATATTTAGGAGTCATCATAGACTGTCATTTTTTATGGAACAAACAGATTGATAAGCTGCGTATGGATTTAAAGAAAGCCATCTATGCACTAGCCCATCTGAAATATCACGCTACGGTGTCCGTCTTGAGGCAGGTCTACTATTCATTAATTGAGTCAAAACTGCGGTATGGTGTGCTTGCTTGGGGCAATGCAACGTCAACCCATATTCAGAAACTGCAAAAATTACAAAAATCCGCATTGAAACACATCAACTCTATGAATACACGAAACAACGACACTACCTTCAAAGGAAGAAACAAATAGTGCATTCAGGAGATCCCGCATAGTTTTCTCTTGAGGCATTTTTCTTGTGTGGAATTCCTTAAAGTTTCTAAATTCTTTATTTCTCGATTCTAGAGCTTCTTCTGAGAGCATTCCAATTACACATGAATGTGTGGATGCTAGCAGGCATGTAGTACTATGGATACTATTCTATTCTATTCTCTCCATTGTATACTCGAGCCATTGTTTTTAAAATAATATCTAAGCGTTTAATAAGATTAAGGTCGATTCCAGTTATTGAGGAAGCAGGAAAAGGGTTTTCGAAAAATCTCATCCCAGTGTTACATACCATAGTCTAGTTCCGGTTTGTCGACTAATAAATTTATTTCAGCCTTAGGTCTGTCAATGATGTTCTTTTTTGTGTTTTCTGTTAGCCGCTTGTCTTCTAAACTTGAAATTTTCCATTTTTTTGTAGGTAGTCGATATGCAATATGTAATAGGCACTCGAAGCACCTTATCCAAGCGTGTAAAGTAGACAAACCGAATTCGTATAGGCTTTCTTTGGGTCTCAACTGCGTTATTTTAGCTAGGTCGTTCATTATTTTCGGTGTAGCCTCGCAAATTCCACACTTTTGAGTTGAAGATTCTGCAAAAGTTTTTCCGTCTATACCATGAATAGGAGCCTGTGTCGAAGTTAATGTATTAATTTGATTTTTGACCGTTCCAATTTCTCTTTGGATCAATTCAGAGCTTTTTTGTTTGAAAAATGAGTTTGATCGGCCGGCAAAACCTAGTTGATGATGACCGTGAATTTTGCCTTATAATGTTACGATTTATGTTGAATAGTTTGCAGTTTTATTCACGCTCCGCACTGCCATGTGCGACGTCTCTGTCGTAGTTGAGTCGCCTGTCCGCAGCTGTTCGAGCGACGTGGAAGATTAGCGGCACCGCCAATCTGTCCTGGATCAGATCTTAGCTATCTAAATAGAGGAACGCTTCTGGAGGAATAAAGCCGTCAAAGTGTACTCTCTCGTGATACATAACATATAATTGGGGTAGTAAGCCCTGGAGATCAGGTTGTTCGATGAGGTCATTGCTCTTGTAACAAGCCTTCGAGTCAACTTAATGACGAAATTGTCCACTCTTATTAGGTTCGCCCTATTGTACAAGACCTCATTAGGATAGAATTTTATGTACTCAGATTCTGGTGTTCTGTACAAGCGAAGACAAGCCCTCTCAAACACCCGAATCTTTTCCAATAAACTTGCTCTCACGTTGAACCACACGGAACATCCAAATACAAGCATGGGCCTGATAAGAGTCATGTAGCAGATTACCTTCACCCTCGCATCGAGTTGGCTGTTATAAAACAGTCTTTTTGTAAGGGCAAAAGCGCCTTTGGCTCTGGCCAGAGCAACATCTATATTTTTGTTAAAATACAGAAATTGATCCAGCCAGATCCCAAGGTATCTGACTACATTTTGACAAGCAAGTGGCTGCCCGTTCTACCCCACGATCGAACACTTTCGCCAATTCTTTCTGACATCCCTAGAGGCCCTAGAAAAGCCGTCCTAAACAAAATTGTTTACGACTTCTGAAAGTTGATTTTCAACTTCCAATCATCGCAATATCGCTTATATTAATGACCTCAATCTTTGGACCTGATCTGTACGCGATTATGTCCTCTGCGTACGCTATGGCATGGTGAAGTGAAGCTATCAGATCACTCGTGTAAATGTTGAACAGGATCGGCGAATTCACCGCACCTTGTTGCAGACCGTTTTTAATGATAAATGTTCCAGCAGAAGTCACATCGCCATTCTTCACGATGAACTGTCTACTGGAGTGTATATCAAAAAGAATATACAGCAGTGGTTTACTAATGCCCAATCTGTCCAGCTTGAAAAAGAGTCCTTCTAACCATACGGTATCGAAGACCTTCTCCAAGTCAATCAGGCAGGTACCAGTGCACTGGTTCTTGCCTTTGTTCCATTGGATATCAGAAACCAGTGTAGGCGCAGCATGAATGATATTGTGATAATCATTTAAATGTGAGCAGCGACATCTAGATTTACATAGCAGAGGATGTCGATACTCGAAGAGCAGAAGATTTCGATATTCGAATAACAAAGTCTCGAACATTGATGACTGGAGAGTGGAATCGAATTTTCTAGCACATTGGAAATTGTATGGGACGCTGGATGGCGAGGATTGCTCTCGAAGTATGTCATTCGTATGCAAGTTAGCTCATCAGTTGAATTTGATGTGTTAATTAGGAGAAGTAATTAAGGGGTTTAAGTAAAAGATAGGAAAAGTATTGAAACAAACAATCAAATAGTTAATTGTAACTGTACTGAATAAAGCGATTTGTATTGAAAAGAATAAGTTCTATCATTTGTACCCACACAAACATTTTACAATATTATAAGGCACTATCGTCCACCCTAGACTGTCGAGGAAATTGTGGGAAATGGCAAAAGGCCGTCATTTATACTCAGTCATAAGACCGATACTTACTTACGGGGTGGTTGTCTGGTGGAAGTAGCTGCGACTGCAGCTATTCGCCTTAAAGCGACTAAACAATGGACAAATAATTCATTTGGCCACGCCAACACTCTTAATACATCAGGAATCCTCACAGAGAACACCGATTACACCACACCTGAACTTTGGTTTGACAAAAACGTCCATGTAAGCTTCCCCTCTAGATCATTCTGGGAGGAGGATGCTTTCATGGAGGACAAGTCAATCCATCTCTACACATATGGATCTAAAACCGATTGCGGGGTTGGTGGCGGTGTTTTCTCAGAACACTGTAGCGTGTTCCAGGCGGAAATTTTTGCGATTAAAGAAGCTCCGTCCTGGCTGATGAAAATCGTGATATCCGCATATTTTCGGATAGTCAGGCTGCCATCAGCCTCATTATATTCTAAAACCGCCCTTGAATGCCGATCATAGAGACATTCCAGGGAACTGCAGAGCCGATTAACTCGCCAAAATTGGAACCACTCTACCTATTCTACCGGAAAAAGGTAGTATAGGTGTACCAATCGCTACATGCAAACTAACACTAAAGCTGGATGCCAATAAAAGAACAGACCTTAGGTGGACTGCTGGGCAAACATGTCTAGCGACCAAACAGGTCTGGCCAAGGCTGGATCTGAGTCGCTCTAAGTGTCTGATCCTTTTAGATAGGAAACAGGCAAGTACGCAAGAAAGCCTGGCGCTTTTACAAATGATTGCTGTAGAAGCTGCATGGACGAGGAAGAGGAGGAGAACAGCTCGACTTGGAACCAAATATACTACCACTAGAGCCACGGCCACCCACATTATAGGACACTCAGCAGTTTCTCGATCATCGTTCATTTTTCTTCGAAGTGGTTCACATACCTTGCACTCTTTGTCCTTTCTTTTAGTATATTGTGCTTTCCATTTCACTTGCTTATGAAATGTAAACCTTTAAGGCTTTAAATTTTCTATTGAACACATCAAAGGCTTTAAGTCCCACCTTTCATCGTGCACAATTTTGGAAAATCAATGCAAAGGGAAAATACGAGTACGTGTTAAGATTTGAGTTAGAGAAAACGTCTTTTCTGTTAGACAACTGGGTGGTCGATATGTTGAATGGCGTTTTGTCATGGGGACCCGCTGGCCATTGATTCCCAATTTCACAGCACATGCAAAATATATTTGTCTTCGGCAACAAAACTGAAGAAATGTAAACCTTTTCCTTCAGACTAAAATTCGAAACCTGTGGTGTCCTTTGCCTTCTAGCTGTTTTGATGCAAAATACTCGTATCTTAATCTTCTCGTAATCGTGTAGGTGTTATATTTACAGTTACACATTACACATTACATATGTACACACTTCCCACTCGTCCTTCGTTTGCATATTGTTGGGTGACAATATGGAGAAGGGGGAAGGCAAAAAAAGAAAAAACTCCCCAAGTGATAGTCAATTTGATTTCATTCAAGTTGATTCTGTTGACACACATGCTTCAAGTATTTATTTGGGTTTCCAGCATTTAAATCGATTTTCGTCCGGTGGTAGCGGCACGGACTACCGATCTGGGTGTTGGAGCTAAATTCTAACCCGAATGTATCCGCATATCTGAAACACACACATGTGCTCGCATGTATAGATAGATTTTCGAAAAGTTTAAACAAGGAAATTTTACTAACGACGAAAAATAGGAGTAAATATGTAAATAGATTGCACAAGTTGCGCACTACAAAAGAAAGATTTACAAAAACATCAATGGGTCGTTGGTGTTCGTTACTTACCTTCAATCGGTTTCTAAGGGTTGCAAACTGTAAGAATTGTTCACCCTCCGTTTGGATGTTCGATCGGAAAGATACATAACAGTTGATGAGGCTTTTGTTTATTGAGAAGGTTTGAGTAGAAATGAAGGTAGCTCAGATTGTTGACGTTGCTCAATAAACTATTGACTGTGGAAAATATCAGCTTAAGCCATGATGTGGAACAGCGGTTAATGGTGAATTGTTTGTTTGTTTGTATGATGCTAAGACGTTGCCAATAACATCTCCAAGAACTCTGAAGATGTACACTACTCGTACTTGTAGCTGCTCATAGTGCTGATAGTTAGATCCCTTTAAAGGATAATAAACTGGAGTTTTATTTATTTACGTTTTTATGTGCTTTTATTTTTGTTTTAACTTGCATTGTATTTATGATTTATTATCTTGATGAACTAAATATTTTCATTCAGCAAAAAGTAATTGACATACGAGTATGTTTAATTTCTGAAACTCACCTGGCGACAGAATCGTGCGTGGAACTAAAAGGTTACCGCGACTACCACGCTCATCATCCATCGGAAAACGCAAGAGGCGGGTCATCCCTATTCATAGAAGACTGCATTGAACATACTCTGGAAGCAATAATTGAACTTGACAAATTTCAAATGACTGTGGTGCGCGCTAAAAATAAAAATTACTCTTTTAGTATGTCCTCAATCTATTGCCAATCGCGCTGCAAAATAGAAAAATACGAATTTATTGACCTATTCAACTCTCTTGGACCAATCTTCATTATTGGTGGCGACTTTAACGCGAAGCACACCTTTTGGGGCTCAAGATGTATCTCTCACAAAGGCAAAACTAATCCGAATGCGAATCCTTGGTTAAGAAACAAAGACCACCCAGATTAACTAACAGCAAAACTCACTGGGAAGATTCCCGAACAGACGTTGTAGACAATACTGAGTTGAAAGTAGCACTTAGAACGCCGTATCAACTTGAAAAAGAAGTTGAACGCTTTGTTGAAGTCATACAGCAAGCGGCCTGGAATAACACTCCCCGCGAATAGAACAAAGTTCCCAAAGTCGGCATAAGATACCCACCGGAAATCAGAGAAATGATAAAGAAGAAACGAGGAGCGCGGAAAAAATGGCATGAAACCCGGGCACCACAAGATAAAACGTCCTTCAATAGGCTCTGCAACTTGTTGCAAAAATCGATCAAGGACTTCAATAACCAAGGTATTAATAACTACCTTGAAAGACTCACAACGACAAAGGATACCAACTGCTCCATATTTTTTCTTCACTCAGAGTGGAAGGTTATAATTCACACTATTTTTTTGTGCTTGAAACTCTACAACAGCCAAATCAACGTGTCAGTGTTACGCCTTCACACGCTGAATTTTTTGTGTCTGAGTTCCAATTACACAAATGAGAAACTTGTCAATTTGTAGGACTCGAACCTTGACCCTCCGAGTGAGAAGCGATTGCTAGTACCACTACACCACGGCCACCCCAAGGAGTTACGAAAATACAAGAAAAACCTGTAATATGAAAAAGTACTCGTAATGAGAAAAAGAAGAAGGCCTTGACTAGAACATGAAATGAATCAATTTATTGAACAATAAATAGATATAATAATAAAATTAAATAAATAAATAAATACAGTGGAACTCCTCTTAGGCGGGCAGCCGCCACGGTGACAAAATTTGTGTCTGCCTAGGGGAGGTGTCCATATGAGGGAAAATTTAAAGTGTAAACCTTTTTTAAACGCAAATTACTTCCACTAATTGATATTTTAATTTATTCATTCAATTCGTATGCATGTATGTAGAAAATCCAATACGTGTGCGTATGTCCCTAGTCGTGTCATAAATTCTGTTAGAAGTATAAAAAGATATAAAAAAAATCAAGCAAACATATTATATTCAATGTTATTTTATTTTTTACAAGTCCATAATAAAGGGTTTTCCATTAGGGACTTGACAACTTTGAATTAAATTTGTGAACGCACTCTTTCACTAATCATCAAACTGTCACTGTCAATTTATTCAGTAAATTCAGTGCGTTTTGCACCAGACCCTTACAATAACGTATTGCCGTCTTGCTAGTCATTGCACTGACAAACAGATTGATCCACACTTGAAAATACTGCCTGGGCCATAAGAAAAAAGTGCAATTGGCAATTCATAAACAGCAAAATTGTCAAGAGCGCTTGTCACTTATAATCCAGCTCAAACACCTTAAATATCGTCCTGGTAGAAACCGGCAAAATTAACACTCCCGCAAAGCATTGTCACTGTTGCCATTCTTGTTAAACCTTGTTATGAGACCCTTACAATACCGTATTGCCGTCTTGCTAGTCACTGCACTGAGCATTGCCACTGTTAAACCTCGTTGTGAGACCCTTACAATAACGTATTGTCATCTTGCTAGTCATTGCACTGACAAACAGATTGATCCACACTTGAAAATACTGCCTGGGCCATAAGAAAAAAGTGCAATTGGCAATTTATAAACAGCAAAATTGTCAAGAGCACGAGAAACTTATAATCCAGCTCAAACACTTTAAATATCGTCCTGGTAGAAACCGGCAAAATTAACACTCCCGCAAAGCATTGTCACTGTTGCCATTCTTGTTAAACCTTGTTATGAGACCCTTACAATACCGTAAACTCTTACCGTCATGCTTGTCATTGAACTGACAAGATTGATCCACACTTGAAAATACTGCAGGGCCATAAGAAAAAAGTGCAATTGGCAATTTATAAACAGCAAAATTGTCAAGAGCACTATAAACTTATGATCCAGCTTAATCACCTTGGTAGGGGCCGGCAAAATTAACACTCCCGCGAAGCATTGCCCCTGTTGCCATTCTTGTTGAACCTCGTTGTGAGACCCTTACAATACCGTATAGTCATCTTGCTAGTCACTGCACTGAGCATTGCCACTGTTAAACCTCGTTGTGAGACCCTTACAATAACGTATTGTCATCTTGCTAGTCATTGCACTGACAAACAGATTGATAAACACTTGAAAATACTGCCTGGGCCATAAGAAAAAAGTGCAATTGGCAATTCATAAACAGCAAAATTGTCAGGAGCACTATTCACTTATAATCCAGCTCAAACACTTTGGTAGAAACCGGCAAAATTAACACTCCCGCGAAGCATTGCCCCTGTTGCCATTCTTGTTGAACCTTGTTATGAGACCCTTACAATACCGTATTGCCTACTTACCTTCATGCTTGTCATTGAACTGACAAGATTGATTCACACATGAAAATACTGCCTGGGCCATAAGCAAAAAGTGCAATTGGCAATTTATAAACAGCAAAATTGTCAAGAGCGCTTGCTACTTATAATCCAGCTCAAACACCTTAAATATCGTCCTGGTAGAAACCGGCAAAATTAACACTCCCGCAAAGCATTGCCGCTGTTGCCATTCTTGTTGAACCTCGTTGTGAGACCCTTACAATAACGTATTGTCATCTTGCTAGTCATTGCACTGACAAACAGATTGATCCACACTTGAAAATACTGCCTGGGCCATAAGAAAAAAGTGCAATTGGCAATTCATAAACAGCAAAATTGTCAAGAGCGCTTGTTACTTATAATCCAGCTCAAACACCTTAAATATCGTCCTGGTAGAAACCGGCAAAATTAACACTCCCGCAAAGCATTGCCGTTGTTGCCATTCTTGTTGAACCTCGTTGTGAGACCCTTACAATACCGTATTGCCGTCTTGCTAGTCACTGCACTGACAAACAGATTGATCCACACTTGAAAATACTGCCTGGGCCATAAGAAAAAAGTGCAATTGGCAATTCATAAACAGCAAAATTGTCAAGAGCACTATAAACTTATGATCCAGCTTAATCACCTTGGTAGGGGCCGGCAAAATTAACACTCCCGCGAAGCATTGCCGTTGTTGCCATTCTTGTTGAACCTCGTTGTGAGACCCTTACAATACCGTATTGCCGTCTTGCTAGTCATTGCACTGGCAAACAGATTGATCCACACTTGAAAATACTGCCTTGGCCATAAGAAAAAAGTGCAATTGGCAATTTATAAACAGCAAAATTGTCAAGAGCGCTTGCTACTTATAATCCAGCTCAAACACCTTAAATATCGTCCTGGTAGAAACCGGCAAAATTAACACTCCCGCGAAGCATTGCCGCTGTTGCCATTCTTGTTGAACCTCGTTGTGAGACCCTTACAATACCGTATTGCCGTCTTGCTAGTCACTGCACTGAACATTGCCACTGTTATACTTCGCTGTGAGACCCTTACAATAACGTATTGTCATCTTGCTAGTCATTGCACTGACAAACAGATTGATCCACACTTGAAAATACTGCCTGGGCCATAAGAAAAAAGTGCAATTGGCAATTTATAAACAACAAAATTGTCAAGAGCACGAGAAACTTATAATCCAGCTCAAACACTTTAAATATCGTCCTGGTAGAAACCGGCAAAATTAACACTCCCGCGAAGCATTGCCCCTGTTGCCATTCTTGTTGAACCTTGTTATGAGACCCTTACAATACCGTATTGCCTACTTACCTTCATGCTTGTCATTGAACTGACAAGATTGATCCACACTTGAAAATACTGCAGGGCCATAAGAAAAAAGTGCAATTGGCAATTTATAAACAGCAAAATTGTCAAGAGCACTATAAACTTATGATCCAGCTTAATCACCTTGGTAGGGGCCGGCAAAATTAACACTCCCGCGAAGCATTGCCCCTGTTGCCATTCTTGTTAAACCTTGTTATGAGACCCTTACAATACCGTATTGCCGTCTTGCTAGTCATTGCACTGACAAACAAATTGATCCACACTTGAAAATACTGCCTGGGCCATAAGAAAAAAGTGCAATTGGCAATTTATAAACAGCAAAATTGTCAAGAGCACTATAAACTTATGATCCAGCTTAATCACCTTGGTAGGGGCCGGCAAAATTAACGCTCTCGTAAAGGTTTTGACATTCCTGTTAAACCTCGTTGTGAGACCCGTACAATACCGTATTGCCCTCTTACAGTCATGCTTGTCATTGAACTGACAAGATTGATCCACACTTGAAAATACTGCCTGGGCCATAAGAAAAAAGTGCAATTGGCAATTTATAAACAGCAAAATTGTCAAGAGCGCTTGCTACTTATAATCCAGCTCAAACACCTTAAATATCGTCCTGGTAGAAACCGGCAAAATTAACACTCCCGCAAAGCATTGCCGTTGTTGCCATTCTTGTTGAACCTCGTTGTGAGACCCTTACAATACCGTATTGCCGTCTTGCTAGTCATTGCACTGGCAAACAGATTGATCCACACTTGAAAATACTGCCTGGGCCATAAGAAAAAAGTGCAATTGGCAATTTATAAACAGCAAAATTGTCAAGAGCGCTTGCTACTTATAATCCAGCTCAAACACCTTAAATATCGTCCTGGTAGAAACCGGCAAAATTAACACTCCCGCAAAGCATTGCCGTTGTTGCCATTCTTGTTGAACCTCGTTGTGAGACCCTTACAATACCGTATTGCCGTCTTGCTAGTCATTGCACTGGCAAACAGATTGATCCACACTTGAAAATACTGCCTGGGCCATAAGAAAAAAGTGCAATTGGCAATTTATAAACAGCAAAATTGTCAAGAGCACTATAAACTTATGATCCAGCTTAATCACCTTGGTAGGGGCCGGCAAAATTAACACTCCCGCGAAGCATTGCCGTTGTTGCCATTCTTGTTGAACCTCGTTGTGAGACCCTTACAATACCGTATTGCCGTCTTGCTAGTCATTGCACTGACAAACAAATTGATCCACACTTGAAAATATTGCCTGGGCCATAAGCAAAAAGTGCAATTGGCAATTTATAAACAGCAAAATTGTCAAGAGCGCAATTAACTTATAATCCAGCTCAAACACCTTAAATATCGTCCTGGTAGAAACCGGCAAAATTAACACTCCCGCAAAGCATTGTCACTGTTGCCATTCTTGTTAAACCTTGTTATGAGACCCTTACAATACCGTATTGCCTACTTACCGTCATGCTTGTCATTGAACTGACAAGATTGATTCACACATGAAAATACTGCCTGGGCCATAAGCAAAAAGTGCAATTGGCAATTTATAAACAGCAAAATTGTCAAGAGCGCTTGCTACTTATAATCCAGCTCAAACACCTTAAATATCGTCCTGGTAGAAACCGGAAAAATTAACACTGCCGCGAAGCATTGCCGCTGTTGCCATTCTTGTTGAACCTCGTTGTGAGACCCTTACAATACCGTATTGCCGTCTTGCTAGTCACTGCACTGAGCATTGCCACTGTTGCCATTCTTGTTAAACCTCATTGTGAGACCCTTAAAGTACCGTCTTCCCGCCTTGCTAGTCATTGCACCCACAAACAGATTCACACATGAAAATTCTTCATGGCCCATAAGAAAAAAGTGCAATTGGCAATTTATAAACAGCAAAATTGTCGAGAGCACCTCATCATTAGTGCCATCACCTTAACCATCAATTTATTATTCGTCTCAGCAGATCAGCAGATCAGCTCGACAACCTCATCATCAGCGCCAGCACTTTAGCCATCAACTCACATGTATAATTCGTCGAAGCACATCAGCTCGACATCATCATCATCCTCGTCATCGTCTTGGCCATCAAATCCAGCGCTTAATACGTCAAACCTTCTGCATCCCTAAAGTGAAAAATCTTATAAAATCGTGTAAGCCATGTATAGTGCATCATCAACAAATGCAAAAGCAAATTATGGCAGCACTTCCAATAGAGAGGTGTTCCCTTTCACCCCCATTCACCTTTACAGGGGTTGATTTTGCAGGTGCATTCGAAATAAAGAGCTTCAGTGGTAGGAACTGTCGTATAACAAAAGGCTATTTGTGTGTTTTGCGACCAAAGCTATCCACCTGGAAACTGCTAGAGACCTCTCTTCCCAAGTATTTCTCGCAGCAATTGCTCGATTTGTCGCCAGACGAGGTTTACCCAAGAAGGTCTTCTCGGATCACGGTATCAACGTGTTCGAAATATGGAATACAGGGCTTCAGCTGGGTTTTTATCCCACCGGGAACTCCCCACATGGACGCTCTGTGGGAGGCCGGCGTTAAGAGCTTCAAAACTCATTTTCGCAAAACTGCCTCTAATACCAGACTTACTCTCGCAGAGTTCGCGACTTTATTGAGCCGTATTGAAGCCTGTCTAAATTCTAGGCCTCTTTCACGGGCGTCCGACGACCCAACGGATCTGCTCGCCCTGACAGCAGGGCACTTTATCCGCGGAGCACCGTTGCTCGCTCCTCCTGAACCTGAAATTCAAAATCCACCCCTATCAATAATCAATCGTTGGGCAAGGTTGAAGTATCTGCACCAAGAATTCTGTCGTCGGTGGAAACAGGAATATCTAGCCGAGATTCATAAAAGGTACAAGTGGAAACATCCGAAAGAAAACGTAAAAGTAAATGATTTGGTGGTTATTCGAAATGAAAACTTGCCGCCTACCGAGTGGCGGCTAGGACTAAATCTAGTCGACAACCTCTTCGTACCCCACTCCATACATAAGGTGAGTAAAGAACGTGTAACCATATTACCATGTGCTAATGCTGCGGGTACACACGCGCTAAACATTGATTTACCTGTACACTACGAGTATTACGGACAAAAAAGTGCATGGATGACAAAAGACCTTTTCAAAAAGTGGTTTGATGAATGCTTCAATAATTGAAAATAATTGAAAGAACATAATTTTCCTCAAAAGGCTTTATTGCTTCTTGATAACGCTCCCGGTCATTTGCCTGAGGAAGAACTGACAACAGAGGATAAATTCATCACTGCGATGATTCTTCCACCAAACTGCACTGCACTGATTCAACCAATGCATCAGCATATCATTCAGTTTGTCAAGCAAGATAACAAAAAAAATCATTAAAAGAATTCAACATGAAAGACTCGGTTTTTGCTCTTTTTCAGTCTTGGAATGCATTGCCCCCGTCAACTATTACATCGTCAACATCAACTATTATAGAGCAAGTTGCTGCCGAAACACAAATAAGTTCGGAAGATTTGGAAACCTGATACCTGCTGGAATGGATAAAGAGCAAAATATGTTTCTTGAAATATCTGACGAAGAGATTATAAACCAGGTTTCTACAATAAATCAAGAAGATGATGACTATGTAATTGTAACTACTCCGCAAGTGACAGCACAAGATGTGATCAGCACATTTGAGCTGGGATTGCAATGGGCACAACAAAAAACTTTTACTTTTGAGAAGACTGAGAGACAAAGTTTTGGTCTCACGTTTGAAGCAATGGTTCATGGAAAGCGAACAATAACGGAAAGCCATCACAGGTGCGCTCCGTACCACCCCTACGGCAGCATTAGACACCTTTTTGGACCTAACACCGCTTGATTTACAGATAAAAAAACTGGCTGGCAGCAGTGCGACAGGACCCACTAATCTGGGTTACTTCAAGGGCAGTAGTTTCGGACATGGAACCGCCCTAACGGAGCTACTGTCAGGCAATCCAATTCTAACGGATGAAATTTCTTCCCTGGTCGACTTCGACACTCCGTACGATATAATTTATCCGGAGAGGGAAAATTCAATGATCAGGTCAAATAAAATTTCAGTTTTCACAGATGGCTCAAAAACAGAGAAAGGAACAGGTTCTGGTATTTTCTCAGAAGACCCAGAACTAAGAGTGTCTAGCAGTGTCTTCCAATTAGAGGTTCTGGCTCAGAGGCAATGGAATCAACCAACGTCAACTCTGATACAGTCGGGGGCTGTCGCACAGTGTTCAGAGCATTATGCAGTCAGAACCGGGTAAGACTGTGCTGGGTGCCAGGACACTTAGAGGAAATGAATAAGCGGACGACCTTGCAAGAAAAGGAAGGCTACTCGACAATAGTGAGGTTGCCAATATCAAACCACCCATTTGCATAGTGAGGGGCACTATCGTGGAAAAAATCACAAAGACTGCCAACCTAAGGTGGTCAAGTCTTGCAGGACACAGGGTATCCAAGCTAATAAAACTAACGAGGGATAAGCTTAGGACAGTAATAGAGGTATCCCGAGAGGACACTGTCTCCTGCACCAGCACGCAAAGAGACTCAAATTATCAGATACGGATATCTTCAGATTCTGCGGTGACCTACAAGCTGTTGAGGACATGAGAATTGTCTAAGTCAGTCCACAACTGTGTCCAAGATTTTTTTCTCTTTCACTTGGATTTCGAACACAGAACAGATAAGTCATTCAACAAATATATTGTAATTTTTTATATTTTTCGTCGCCTTTTCCTTACTCTTACATACATTCAGTTCAAGTGCTGGTCCTTCATTTTTATCAGACTCATATTCTCATACATATTTTTGGTCCACATCGAGCCGGATTAGGATATTAGTATATTTCGTCTTGGATCTGGAACTAATTCTACATTTTTCATCGTTTGTGATAAACGTTGGTTAATCAAAATCATCTTTCTCTCGCTGGATCTCATTGAATTTATATAAAACAGTTCTACTCAGTGATTAATTCAAATGAACTTTGGACTTTGGTGTACGCTTCTCGTCTCGGCTTCGTGCTCACCTCTTACTTATTAGATGATTGCATGAATTATTTGATTTGCATGTACTCGTATCGTAATAAACTATTGAATTTTATTTGAGAAAATCATTTCATACGCTGGTTATTCAAGAAAGAATTTGCACGTCGGTTTATAAAATTTGTGTATACAAACCAACATTCATACGCTCACACATAAGAGAACAGCTGCATTTTTGGCGCGTTTCGTTATCGTGGTTGATGGACATTTTTTCAATACATTTAAGATGAGCAGAAACCTCGGTCTTTCGGTTTTGCGTTCGATTCGCGGTAATTTAAAGGGCTCGCTAACCAAGTTGGGAACCTTTACGGAGAAAATCACCGACATTGTAACCTTAGAGGCTTTAGAAGTTAGGCTAGAAAAACTTGAAGACTTGTGGTGTAAATTTGATACTTCTCAAGGTCAAATGTATGCACTAGCAGAGGATGAAGGGTACTCTGACCCTGAACCCGACTTCGAAGAGTTCGAGTCAAAGTATCTCGTTATAAAATCAATTTTACTTTCTTCTATTCGGGATAGAAAAAAACCAGAAATGAATCAAGTCCAAGTCAACCCATCGCATAACACACAAATTCCGGTACAGACTCAGTCGAACACATCTAATTCAGAAGCAGTCAACACCTTGCGAAACGTACAAAATCCTCTACAGCAACAATCGGACACAACACACTTCATCGAAAACTTTCCAAAATTCCATATTGAACCTTTCTCGGGAAATTATCGTGAGTGGCCATCCTTTAGGGACATGTTTGAGAGTTCAGTTCATAACAAAGAAAACTTGTCGGCAACACAAAAATTTTATTTTCTTCGCTCGTCCCTTCGGGGCGATGCGCTAAACTTACTAAGCCATATCCCATTGTCTGATGCCACATATGAACAGGCATGGGAAAGACTAGAAAAAAGGTACAATAGGCCACGGTACATTATAAACAGTCTTGTGGAAACCATCGTGAAACTTCCTTCGCTTCAGAGTTCTAACGTTGGACTGCGCTGATGAGATTTCACGAGGTCTCAACTCTTTGAATTCTTTCGAAAGAGATCCATGGATGATTTATGTAATTGTTAGCAAATTGGATCCAGATACTCGGCAGGCTTGGTCAGCACATAGTATAGATTTTGAATATCCCACAATACAGCAGTTTTTAAACTTTCTCGAACGACGCTGTGAGGCTCTAGAATCGTGTAGAGCAAACACACGAGAGTCTATTAAAAGGCCGCCCGTTTTCAAAAGCATGCATGTCTCGTCATCAAACCAGTGCCCAATTTGTAACTCGCTACATATGCCTTCACAATGTACACAATTTGCCGCAATGAATATAGGAGCCAGGAGAGAGTTGGTTAAGTCCAAGCAGCTTTGCTTTAATTGTTTACGCAGTGGTCACAGTTCAGCACGTTGTCAGTCGAAATTTCGCTGTAAAATTTGTAATGGTCGACACCATTCTCTTGTGCATCCTTGCACAGTTAACTGCGAAAAATCAAATCAATCGACGGAATCTAATCCACATTCGCCTTCATCGTCATCGATTTCACATCTCGTCACAAACAACACTATCAATATCGCACAGTGTCTGCCACAAACTTTACTACCTACAGCCATTGGTACAGTTATCGATAGTCAGGGAAAGCATCAGCATGTTCGATTATTAATAGACTCAGGATCTCAGGTTTCCTTCGTCACCGAATCTTGTATTCAAAGACTTGGCCTTAGACGAACCAACGCCCGCATCCCAATAAGTGGCATTGGAGCAAATTGTGCTGGGACATCTAGAAGTCTGGCTTCCATGGTCATTTATTCTCGGTTCAATTCTGCCAGTATCTCTGTAGACACCTTAATACTGTCAAACATTACCTCAGTGATGCCATCTGTTTCATTCGATTTAAAGGATTGGGATCATATCTCAAATTTGAACTTAGCTGACCCTTCATTCAATCGATCAAGTGCGGTAGATATTTTGCTTGGAGCAGATAAGGTATGGGAAATCCTCCTAAGCGAAATCGTTCGCGGCTTAAACGGTCAACCAATTGCCCAAAAAACAATTTTTGGCTGGATATTAGCTGGACAATTGTGCTCACGCGTGGAGCAAGATATTCAGTCCCATCATTCAATTCTCGATATCGATTCAACTTTACAGGCCTTTTGGACAATTGAGGAAGTCGATCCAGAATCAATTCTATCAACAGAAGATAAGGCCATTGAAGAACACTTCATTAAAACCCATAGAAGGAGTAAGGATGGAAAATATATTGTTAACCTTCCTTTTAAAAATCAACCCGTTTTCGCTAACACTGTCGTAGGTGCAATATCTCGTCTTTCGGCAATGGAAAGGAAAATGTCTAGAAATAGTACCCTTGCTCAGTCTTATTCAAAGTTTTTGGAAGAATATTTGTTATTAGGCCACATGCGTAAGATACCAGCGTCGGAGATTTCAAGGCCGAACGTTTTCTACCTACGCAGTATTTAAGCCGGACAGCGCGTCAACGAAGATTCGTGTTGTATTTGACGGTTCGTTTAAGGACACGTGCGGGAATTCCCTAAACGATTCTTTATTGATTGGTCCTCCTATTCAACGAAATCTTTTCTCTGTCTGTTTAAGATTTCGTCGTCACAAATATGTGTTTACCGCAAACATAATTAAAATGTTTCGTCAGATATGGGTTTCAGATGAAGATACTGATTACCAAAGGATCGTCTGGCGAAAAGCGGAATCAGATCCTATTGAACATTATCGGTTATGTACGGTAACTTACGGAACCTCATCCGCCCCATATCTTTCGGTGCGCGTCTTAAAACAGTTGGCACATGATTATCAAAAGGAACATCCTATGGCTGCAGAGATATTTTTAAACGACTTTTATGTTGACGATGTTGTGTCAGGTGGAGATACTCTCACTGATGCAATGTTAAAGAAAAGGTGCTTAATCGAGCTCCTTTCCAAAGGTGGCTTAAAACTCAGCAAGTGGCAGAGTAATTGCACCGAGCTTCTACAAAGTCAAGGAGATCTAAATCAAAATAAAATCATTTCGCTAGATAGCGAGGCAGATTCTTGGGTGAAGGTACTTGGTTTGAGCTGGAATCCTAAAATCGATTGCTTCTCGTTTCGCTTAAATATAGCAACCAACGGACCTGTAACTAAACGCCAAATTCTTCGGGAGGTTGCTAGAGTTTTTGATCCTCTCGGCTTTCTTGCTCCCTCTATCGTGCAGCTAAAGATTATTCTTCAAGAATTGTGGTTTCGGAAAGTCAACTGGGATGACCCTCTTCCAGAATTTATCGTAACACGATGGTTAAATTATCGACAACAACTTCCTGAGCTTACAAAAGTCACCATACCTCGATGCATAGGTATAGCGGATGTGTCATTCCAATTGCATGGTTTCTCGGATGCCTCGACTTCTGCTTATGCCACCGTCATATATTCGCGTCATACTTTAGCCAACGGATCAATCCAAACCAATATCATCGCAGCTAAAAGTCGCGTTGCGCCAATTAAACAGCTGAGCATTCCACGCCTAGAATTATGTGGGGCACTTTTGCTTGCCAGATTACTCGTTTCTGTACAAAGGTCGTTGAATACAAGATTTTCGAATGTCTACGCTTGGAGTGACTCTCAGGTTGTTCTCTCTTGGCTCTCGTCTCCCTCTCGTCGGTGGGATATCTTCGTCGGAAATCGGACTTCTGAAATTCTGAATACCATTCCCCGAAACAGATGGTTCCACATCAGGTCTGAACAAAACCCAGCAGACTGTGCTTCTCGCGGTATACCACCATCGGATCTAGTTCATCACTCAATTTGGTGGACCGGTCCCTATTGGTTAAGGAACTCTGAAAATCATTGGCCTATAGAACATCACTTTCAGGAACATCCAAATTGTAAAGAGGAAGAGAGAAAACTATACCAACGGTCATGTTTAATCGTTTACGTGTATCATCCATTTAATATTGTTCTACCCCGTGTTTCTTCATGGATTCGCCTGGTGCGAATCATCGCTTTCATCTATCGTTTCATCGCAAAGAGTCGGAAATTATCAATTGCAACTTCCCATCAACTTCGACCTCAAGAAATTTATAATGCTAAACGTAAGCTGGTCAAATGGATGCAACATATTTGCTTTGGAGAAGATATTTCATTTTATCAAACACATGGTCATTTTGGTAAGAACTCTCAAATCGCTAATCTATCTCCCTTTTTAGATGATAAGCGGATATTACGCGTTGGTGGAAGGATCCAGGAAGCCAACGTCTCGTTTAACGTTAAACATCCAATCATTCTACCAAAGGGACATCCCATAACGAAGCTCATTGCTGTCGACTATCATCAACGCATGCTTCATCCTGGCGTTTCAGCGTTATTCGTTTTGATCCGTCAGGAATTTTGGATAATTGGCTGCAGAAACTTGCTTCGAAAGATAACACATGATTGCATCAAGTGCTTTCGACAGAGGAAAGCTACATCAACACAAATCATGGGAAATCTTCCACAGCAACGGGTACAAGCAAGGCGGGCATTTTTACATTGCGGATGTGACTATGCTGGTCCTATTGCAATAAAAACAAAAAATGGGAGAAAAACCTATCAAACTAAAGGCTACATATCGCTATTCGTGTGTATTGCCACAAAGGCAATACACTTGGAACTAGTAAGTGATCTTACTACGGAAGCATTTCTCGCAGCTCTTCGCCGCTTCATCGCACGTCGTGGGAAGCCATCGCATATATACTCCGACAATGGTACAAACTTTCGCGGATCTGCCAAACAGTTGTCCGACATGCATAGAGTTACTATGTCCAATCATCATAACGCATTAGTAGCGGAATCCCTTGCACGAGACGCCATCACCTGGCACTTCATTCCTCCTTCAGCACCACATTTTGGTGGCCTATGGGAGGCGGGGGTGAAGTCAGTTAAGCAACATCTCAAACGTGTAGTTGGTTCTGACGTTCTTACATTTGAACAACTTTATACTCTCCTTACCCAAATCGAAGCCCTTTTAAATTGTCGTCCTCTGTGTCAAGCTTCTGATAATGATTTAGACCCACTAACCCCAGCACATTTCATTATAGGTGAATCCTACTCAGCTGTTCCGGAACCATCGCTTGAAATCATCCAAAATCGGTTGTCTTCTTGGAAATCACTGCAATCGAAAATACAAGGGTACTGGACTCGCTGGAGTATGGAATACTTAACTTCGTTACAACAACGTCCTCGATGGTTGCAGCCACAACGCAATCTTCAAGTAAACGATTTGGTGGTAATCAAGGAAGCAAATATGCCCCCTGGAAAATGGGCTATGGGACGAGTCATTAACATCCATCCCGGAAAAGACGGACATGTCAGAGTCGTTACCTTACGTACTGCTAATGGGAGCCTCGTTCGACCAATTCATAAATTAGCGTCACTCCCTATAAACTGAAACAATGTTTCAGAGGCGGCGGAATGTTTGAAAATATTATATTGTTAAAAAAAAAAAAATGCTTTGTCTAATTGTTGGATTTATTAATATTATAATCAGACCTTAAAGAATTTGTTAATTTGTTCAGAATTAATGCTCATGTAGGTTAAGAAATTGTTCAGAATTGTCTAAGTCAGTCCACAACTGTGTCCAAGATTTTTTTCTCTTTCACTTGGATTTCGAACACAGAACAGATAAGTCATTCAACAAATATATTGTAATTTTTTATATTTTTCGTCGCCTTTTCCTTACTCTTACATACATTCAGTTCAAGTGCCGGTCCTTCATTTTTCTCAGACTCATATTCTCATACAGCATGATTTGTAGTTCAGATAGAATCTTATCACTTTGACTTATCGGATTACAAAGATAGGGGTCTGTGGCAGTACTGTATAATCCGACAAATTCGATAGTCCGACACCGTCCTGAATTGTCCGATTACCAGGGATCCTCTATTAAAACGACAAATTTTATAAAAATCATTTTCCTTGCAGGCATCACAGACAGAGGATGCATTCGCAAAGCAGTTTTACGCACATGAATCTTGAGCATTCTCTCCATGGTTTTCAACATGACGGAAGTCAGACTAATAGGTCCGAAGGTCTTGGCGAGCATGTACTATAGTCCTCTTTATTTATTTTTTCGAGTTCCCCTAAAATGCTTGCCTTATTGATCTGATTAATAGAATAAAGTGCTAAGCGATTAGAAAGGATGTCGTACTGACAGCAATTAAAAAAAAAATATCGAGCGGCTTCTTAGGAAAATTGCACCCTTGTTAGCAGTGAGCCAGCCAGTGGGAGTACTAGCGAGAATCAATTATGAACTGTGGATTTATTCGACACCCACTCCACCCACTGTAAACCCCCAAAACCGCCTTCACCATTAACTACAATCATCAATTACAACTAAATAGATGTAATGCAAGTGCCGATTATTATGATAATGGTCTTATCAAGGCGGGACTCGTGCATGATGTGTGTTAATTATACATACACGACCAATAACGTACTTAAAATGTTGCTTTTATCGCATGTAGAGTCATCTCACACCCATAAGCAGTAGCCATATGCTTCATACCATAGATTGTAAAATGTGTTTGGGAGGGGTTGGGGGGCGCACTATTCTATTTCGATTCCAAGCACTTCTAGTAAGTGTCAATAAAAATACTTGAAAGTGCCAAAATTCAATTGAGCAATCAGCTCTATCGAATGACGAACAGGAAGGGCCACCACACCACAACACAACCTTGGGTCATAGGTTCGATACCAATTGGGGTTGGAATCCATTCTAAATTGGGGTTGGAATAGTGGTCGGGGGCTTCATGGGGGTTGCAATAGAAACACATTGATGATGAAGAAGATTTATTGCTCTTGCGATAAGTGCTCCTACGCATGGACATGGACTACTATACATGAATACCACATATTCTATTTAAAATCTGACGATACCATGTGCCTGATCAAGTGTATGGATAGTTAAAAACGTTTCCCAAACGAAGTGCTACTCAGAAAAGGGAAAATGATTGTCCATATGAGAAACACAATAATATTGTAATAGAATCAAAGGGGGACATACAGCGTGCGTTGTTCAGGTTCAGGTTTGGGTTTCGGAGCTTGGGTCAAGCATAGATAGAAACTGTTCCATAGCTGTCTAGTCCCCATTTCAACGTCGTAATTCTGCAATCAACGTATACTCCTACGCACAGAAAATTTTAATTATTCCTGAATGTGTACTAAGCTTTTGCTTCAGGAAGTGATTTAATCCTTGTACCATAAGGCAAATAGATTATTACTTAAAGGGCACCAGGACTACCTAGGAAAGCAAAGTCTAGTGGATAATAAATTACAGGTAGGCATAAACCATCTGACAGGTGATAGTCGCTTGCTAAAAGGTCTCGAGTTAAAAGAGTCATAAAATTTGATAACGGCGCCATGAATGTTATGATGGACTTACGAGTATATGATATTATCAGCTTTTTGCCGAAATTAGTTTTTATCAATTTGAATATTCACATGGTGTCTGCAGCAGTGGTTGGGGGAAGGTAACACATAACATATTTATCTGTATTGCATCAAGTGAACTTTATCGATTTACAGTCAATGAGGTGGTGATGTGTCCTCAAGGGCATATTTCATACAGGTTGCAACTTGGAGTAAACCATTTGAATCTTCGACAGTCTAGACTGTTTCAATTGATACGTATCATACACGTAAGTAAATCGAAATAGAAATAGGAAACTGTTCAATACTTTTGCTTACGGAAACAAACTAGCATCACGAATTCGCAACTATATAGCAATATAGGTAATAAAAAAAGGACTTAACAAGTAACATCTTAGTTTTGATCGGCAAAGAATTTTGCGTTGCCCATAGCAGTCGGAGACCACTGTATACCTTTCCGATTGTAGTTGCAGCATGATCTGTGCAGGTAAGAGTATCGTTGAAAACAATACCCAGATTTTGAGACTTCGTAACGTATTCTATGGATGACTGCCCCAATTTTATTGGTGGAAATGTGGTAGTATCTAGTGACTGCTTATAAATACAGAGTGTTTTGGACTTTGCTGGATTCAGTGATAAATTATGTTTGAGGGCCCACTGCTGTATGATTTCGAGATCTTCGTTCACCATTTCAATGGCAATACTGAGCATATTCAGCGGGCAGCACAAGTGTAATTGGACGTCGTCAGCGAACATGTGGACAGTACAATGTTTAACAAGTGGTGGGAGTTCGTTCACATATAGTGAAAATAGTATGGGCCCAAGAATCGAACCCTGTGGAACTCCCCCTCGAACTCCAAGAAACGAAGACATTTGGCTTCCTACTGTCGCACATTGTTGAATGCCCGTGAGGTATGAATTCAAGAATTTGACTGCCAGAGACGAAAATCCAACTTCATACCGCAGCTTCTTACAGAGGAGAAAGTGGTGGCCGTGGTGTAGTGGCACTAGTTGTCGCTTGACATTTGCATCACTTGTAAACAACTCGATTCTTCTGCTTTTCATTTACAAAAACAATAAATTTACTAAAATTAACCACATAAAATGAGACGCACAAAGCTATGACTAAAAAGCCATCCGAAAAAAACAAAGCCTGGGAAAAAGACAGACGTGATCGTCTGAATAAAACCTTCGATGAGCTAGCGAAGCTCTTACCAAAATACGACCCATCTGTGGTTTGGAGCAAGATCGAAATTATCCAGAAGGCAATTACATTCATCACAGACTTGCGGAAGAAACTAAAAGACTACTTGAAGGCAAAGAACAGCGAGCTTTTCAAGGAGTACGAAGACTTTGTGGATTGTTTGAAATTTTATCAAGAACGTCATGCTCAGTTGACTGAGTTGCTGAAGAAGGCGAAAATACCTTTACCAACGGTAGTGCTGCCGCAATTACTTGTCAAAAAGCCAGAGTTGTTGTCAAATGCAGGTGATAATGAGACAACTATTTCCCTACAGAAACCTAAAAAGCCCCGAACTAGTTCGAAAAAGAACGATGAAGATACAAAGAAGACCGAGAGAACTAAAGTGGAGGGCGGTAAAAGTTCAAAGAAGAAAAGAACGGAGGAAGTTATTGCTCCCAGTTCACCTAAATCCACTTCGGTTGAGCTAGCAACAAAACCAACAGCAATCATAACAGCATTCTCTCGTGAAGAAACTTCAGTTCCAGTGCAATCTCAGTCGCAGTCTCAGTCACCTCCTCTTGTGCCTGCCAAGCCGGTCATGATTCGCGTTCGAAGAGCAAAAAAAAAACAACAGAAGACTGAAACGTGTTCCTAAGACATCCATACGAATGCGATTCACGCATCCGGATAAAATACTCACGTGGAGTACTGATGGAAAAGTAGGAAATCGAAACCAGCCCTAAGACGAGCAGCGAAAAAGAAGAGATTGCCAAAAGAGAAGCCATCAAAGCGAGACAAATTGGAGCTTCCACAGGAACCGATAAGAGAGCAGTCGGTTTCACCAACAGCTGCGTTTCTTTTGTCATTTCCTGTAGTCATGTCTTCGATGTTGAGTGGAAGAAATGTCGAAAACACCGACAACTCTGAAAGCCTTGAGAATCTTAACAACTTCTTTGCCACTGAGGAGTACAGCAAATTCTGTGATCAAAATCCTGCACCTGAGGAGAAGTCTTCTATGCCACTGTGTGCTTCCATGGCGATAGAAAATGACGTGAAGTCTCTTACAAATGGCAAATCCATGACTTGCTTCACGGTGTCGGCGATAACTCGACCGAATTCGCCAAAGAAATCGAATGCTCACTGTCAGCAGGAAGTGAATAAGACGCCATGGATCGTTGAAAGTAGCAAACTTGTAAATAGTTTGCCGGCAAAATCATTTGATGACTGTTCGAGCTTTGGAAATATCAACCCCATGATAGGCAACACAGTAATGTGTTCATCCAACCATCAGGTGTCTTCTGGTCAGCTACCAACAAAAAATGTCTCACTGCAAGGAGTGGAACACAGGACATCAGCTAGAATTGCCTTGGCTAAGTCAGGAAAGTGCCTTTCACCTTCATCGTGTGCAGAGTCTACATTTCCCACGGTTACAGTCACGATGCCCAATGCTCCTAAATCAGCAATAGAATCATCCGTCAAAACCCATCACACAACAGCACAAAGGAACTCTACTCACCCAACAACAAATTGGGCACTAAAATCAGCAGCACCAAATACATCATTAACTTCAATTCCGAGGTCAATAGATGGGTTTACTTCGAAAAGTTCGATAAACACCTCAACTGTACCAACCAAAACATCGGGTAGCTCAGAAGCAAAGCTTACTTCAATCACTACTGCTGATACAACGGCCAAACCCATCAACAAACTACTCGCCACCTCGTATTTCTCTCCAACAAAAAGTTTCTTCTATGACTATCCAGCACAGAGTCAACACATCTGCATTGCGTCCACAGCCTTAATTTCATCATCAGATCCTCTAATCTCTTCCACAACAAAAACATCAAAATCATTCTCCTTCGGCTTTCCTTCAATCAAAACGGAGATACCTTGGCTTCAAACTTCAACCACAGCTGCAACTCCATCAAAATCCACAACTACAACATCTACCTGCAACTTAAATACGAATTTCACTTCATTTGACTTGGCATCGATTGTTTGTGAGCCCACTACCTCGACAAGCTTCACCTTTTCTCAATCTATTTCAAAGTCTTCCGGACCGGCAACGGTCGAAACTGCGAACAAACAAAACGTATCCAATCTCTTCCTTCCCTACGAGGAAGTGCAATACACGCCAACCTTTACATTTTCATTAACAAAACCAACAGACAGTCACGTTTACTCATCCTCTTGGTAGTCGGACAAGCCCAAAGACATTTCCGATCAAATATTTTACGACTGTGAACAGAGTAAACCTCAACAGAAGTCTCATGTCAACTGGATGACGTCGCCAGCGCCCGACTACGCCGCAGCGCCTGCAACCCTTCCATTAGCTCCAATCGACTTTGGATATCAATTTCCCACCGCATCAAACTTTGATTTCACATTCGGCTGTAGGAAGGATTCTTACGATGATGAAAACCAGTTCATGAACTGGTCACCAACGAAGCCTACGGCCACTGAATTCTCCACCGCATACAGTTTTGAGAATTTTGGTTCCAATGAAGCTCCGCCAAATAAAACTGTGAAACAAATCTTTTCTGTCAGTCAACTTGTGGACCAAACGCCACCTCAGGAGTCGTCTAACCTGAAGAAATCCTTGCCCAAATCTCCTCCGAAAAGCACTCCAGTAAAGCAGACTTTCTCCAACACTTACTCCGCCGAATCGTTAATAGCAAAGAAAGATAATCGCTTAACCAATACGACCAGCTTCTACAATTCTGATGCCTTGAGCACCCAGTCCTACTACCACAATTCAAGTAATTACTTCGACATCTATCCGAATACTCAGAGCTGTTTGCAACCGGAACAAGACTACTTGGGTGCTGCTGGAAGTAGCTGTTCTGCGTCAGCAACAGTAAAATCTACCTCAATTCTCCCGCCACCAGAAAGTGCTGCCGTACCTCCAGCATCTGTGCTGCCACCGTTTGACTCCACAACTGCTCCTTCGACGACAAATTACTTTGCACACTCTATTTCATCGATTGCAAATGATCCCTACGACCCCACATATTTCCCCATCAGTAATTATAATCACGCAACCACATCAAATTGGAATCACGCGTCCACAAAAGGTTCTACCACAAATTCCTACAATCAGAGTCAGCTACCCTCTGTAGCGGTATATGGCGGGACCGTGGAACCTTCAACAAACGTCTCAAGCAACTTAACAAATTTTAACTTGAGCTCCATTTGCCCCGAGATCGACGACAAAGACGGCTCTAATGGCTGGTAGATTGTGTATTTGTTTTGTAAAACTTTTCAGTTTGGTTATGTGTATAAAACAAATTGTTTTTTTTGTAAGTATCAGTATGTTTTCGACCGAGTAAATAATAAAGTGTAACGCTTTTAGGTTTTTAAACAAAAAAAAAAACAAAAAAAAAATCGCTTCTCACTCGGAGGGGTCTAGGTTCGAATCCTGCCCATGAACAAGTCTTTCAAGTTTTTCAGTTGTGTAATTGGAACTCAGACAGAAAAATTCTGCGTGTGAAGGCATAACACTGACACGTAGATTTGGCTGTTGTAGAGTTTCAAGCACAAATAATTACTGCGAATTATAACCTTCCACTCTGAGTGAAGAAAAAACTCTCCGTCCTATTCGGACTCCCACCCCTGGAGAGCAAATACCGAAACCAAACACACCTGAGTTTCAAACCACTACAAAAACAATTTTCCTTTCTCCTCCTTTCTACCTTTCTGCCCGCGCCCTAGCAACAGTAAAAGGGTATCTAACCCCTTAGGCGCGCGTAAATTATAAAAAAAACAAAGTGGTCCACCGTGTCGAATGCTTTCGAGAAGTCCAACAACGTCAAGAACTTAGGACAGATAGTATCCAGGCCATTGCGGATGTCGTCGACAACAAGTAAAAGTGCAGTTTTACAACTCCTTTTTGCGCGAAAACCAGATTGGGCGGGATTTAAGAGATTGTTGTCGCTTAGGTGCATCTGCTTTAGCATAGTTTTCTCGAATACTTTGGCAAGAAACGGTAAGATTGCGATTGGTCTATACTCGGCTTTGCGACTTGGGTATCGGTAATATCCTAGCCATTTTCCACGAAAGGGGGTATTCACAAGTGGTAAGTACGTGATTAAAAATGTGTGTTATGTACTTGAGTATAAAAGGAAGCAGGATTAATTTCATCCAAACCTATCGCATCAGATTTGACAGATAGCACGGCTTCAACTACATCTTCATCCGTAAAGCTAATAAAGTTGAAATCTGCTATATTGTAATAGTCGCTAGACTGATTCGTAAACTGTGCGGAGTCTTTATATTGAATTGGCGGCTCAGAGACCGACACAAACTGCGAATTGAGAGCATTACAGTGTAAATCATCAGTTGCACCTGAACGCTGCCTCCCATTGTCTAGTTTGCGCAGTTTTTTTTCCATAGAACTTTCCCTGGCTGGGTTTCAGGGTTGAGGAAATGTTCATTGTGGCGCCGCTTGGCAGTCCTTATACGAAGAACAACTACGTACTTATCACTTATGGCACATGAATGAACTGGGTATGTCATTGGAATATAAATCTAATTATTTGCAACATGGTTTATGAAATCCAAGGTATTTACAGATTAGAATCATCAAAATTTTCAACCGACCTTCAAGGAAAATCAGCGATATTCGCTTTAGATTTTGTATGTTGGAGAGAACGTGTTTGAAAGTCAACAGTTTTATTTGTGTAGAAGAAAAGAAATTTGGGAGGAAGTGAGTAAACAGCTGTCGGAGATGGACAGTCTTAATCCAACCAAATCCCAGTTCATTCTTTAAGTTATGAACATGCTTTAAAATAACCTCTCTCAACTTGTTTCATCAATAACAAAGGAGTCATCGATAGGAGAATGAAAATGTCGTAGTGCGAAAATAACAAACCGCAGGGGTGAGAGTATATTCATAATTAATATTCTGCCATAATTCCTAGAAGACTACGAACCATACAACAAACGAATGCATGATTAAGGCGAATATACTTCAAAGGCATTCTCGAAGTTCCTCGATACACACATAGTCCTCACAAAATTCATTAGAAGCAGAAACCCACCCTAACCCACCTCTCATGGTCATCTTCATACAAGAAGCAAACGCATGCATGTACGAGTACTAGTACATCAAGATTGACCAAAAGTGCACTCGTACAGTGGAAAAATATCAGTGCTCAACAGCTGATGTATACACATATAAATCTCCCTACAAACATACATTCATTGTGCAGACAAAACTCAGCGAAAATATTTAAAATTTAAAAGGTTTCCGTCCGAATCCATCCTAGTTCAAAATACGAGTAGCTGAACTGCAATTGAGTTGAGGTTAGTTTGAACGGAGAGCTAATACGAGTATATAAAAACGACCCACAATTTAAAGTGTGCATTGAGGATAAACTAGTGAAAGTGGAACGAAATATGCAAAGGTGTTTTCTCATACATATGCGAGCAACACATTTGAAAAAGAAAAACAACCCTTTCAGTTCGATGATTTCACGAATACTCGTACAAGTAGTGTATGTACACACACACCAACTCGCAAAGTACTCGTATTAACTCAATTAAGCATCGCAGTGATATGTAGTCAAAAGTTAATTTCAACTCTGTTGGGATATCCATGTATCTTAACCTGACGCCAAAGCGACTGCATCATGTACGAATATACCACCTACTACGTTTGGGAAGTGGGTGGGTGCTGTGTTACGGTAGCAACGGCATTCCACTAGCATGTTCTATAGATATCCCTGCAGTAGAGGTGGAATAAAAGAATTGCGTTTTAGCATGCACACCTTTGCCCAAAATATTTCCAAAAAAAAAAAAAAAAAATTTCGAATTAACAATGATTGCTTTCCGTGTCGCAATACCTGACGTTGATTTTCATACCGCCAACACCCTGAACTTGTTTTTAACTTCTCTTCAGACCAATGTGTCATACCTATTTCAGTGACCATTCAGATCTTTAAACTATAAATGTGATACAATTAATAAGTGATTTAAGATTAAACTAAAATTATAATTCTTTCTCAATAAGGTAAACTTAAAAATATTAACATCTGATTGAAATAAATTTGAGTACAAAGAGAGAGAGAAAAAAATAAAAAAAAATAAATTTATAAGCTTTCTTGAACAATTTAAATATAATATTTGTATGATATGAAATTATGTTCAGTATTCCTGCTAGTTGCCTGCTATATGTCGAAAGAGAGTTTCACTAAAGCTATTTGTATTATAGAGTCGTCTTATATTAAGGGGGAGTGAATTCCAAAGGCGAATGGCGTGAACGAAAAACTGTCGTTCGGTAACTTGATAAGCAACACGAGGTACAATTAAACTTAAAGATCTACTTGAATGCGAAAACCTTAGTTTATCATATAAGTATTGGGGCTGTTGGTTGATTATGATCCTGTGTAGATATTTGATTGTGCAGTAGACAAAATATCGGTCAAGTGTGCAACCAAGAATATTTTTGGTATAAGCCGACACATGAGCAAAACGATTTAGGCCGTATACGTATCGCACAACATTGTTAAAAGCAATGTTGAGCTTACGTCTGGCAAAGGCGCCGGTGCAACAAAAAACTTCGCAGCCATATGTTATCAGAGGAATGAGCACGGCCTTGACCAACATAAGCTTCGTATTTATTGGTGTGAAGCTTTGAGTTTGGGAGAGATTTCTAAGACATCCGTATATTTTTCCCACAACTGAGCAAATTGTATTGAACCAAATACCAAGATTTTTGGCTTTGTTTACAAATTCGATAGGTTCATTACCAAGGTATACTGAAGGAACGTTGATAAAAGATAAGGGGTTTCTATTTATGAGAAGACACTTCGTTTTTCTTGGGTTAAGCTGCAGAAGGTTTTCATCTGCCCAGCAATGGATACGTTTTAGGTCATCATTAAATTTCAAAGTAGCATGATCAAGAAGATCTTTCTCAAAGCTTAAATAGAGCTGGATATCGTCAGCAAACATGTGAAAATTAGAACTTTTAATGCTTTTAGGAAGATCGTTTATAAAAATTGCGAAAAGTAGGGGACCTAAAATGGATCCTTGTGGAAAACCAACTGAAATTGCAATGTAATCTGACACAGCATTGCTTACATGAACTGCTTGTTTTCTTTCAATCAGATAGGACCGTATGAGATTAGCGGCTGATGCAGAGAAATTATAGAAGTTCATCAATTTGGATACAAGTAGTTCATGATCAACGGTGTCAAAGGCCTTAGAAAAATCAAGGAGAGCAATAAGAGTGATTTGTTTTTTGTCTATTGCAACTCTTATGTCGTCGGATACTTTTAGAAGCGCTGATGTGCAGCTGTGGTGTTTCGGAAATCCAGACTGATAGGCGCAAAGAACTTGTTCTTGTTGAAGAAAACTTGATATTTCATGGTGTATTACTTTTTCAAATACTTTTGACAAATATGGAAGTATAGCGATAGGTCTATATTCAGTTGACAAGTTGCCTACTGCTTTCCTTTTTGGGATTGGTATAATCTTAGCTTTCTTCCAAGCACACACACCTAGTACGTTGGCTAGATAAATTGCTAACAAAAATAAATAAAAAAAAAGGAAACTTTACAACAAGAAATATACGAAAATGATCTCTGAAACGGAACAGGACCTGCACTCCTATGCATTTCCATTCTCTTACTCACTCTGCGCATGTGACCGTTGGTCAATTGCTTTGGATAGCCCTATACATTTAGGTTAATAACACTAAATCGGAATTATTCTTTTGCACACTACCCTTTTTAAAACTTCGCCGTTTTTAAAACTTTTGCCGCAGAGTCTCTCGTCCAATCCTCACCCAACTTCACTATAGCTTCTTTGAATTTAAGATTTTTCAATCTCTTTAAGAAGTCATTAGGACGGATTTGTGATGGGCCCAAGATGTTGTAGGGAACATCGTGCTCCTGACGACTACGGCGTTCGATGTCTCTTAGCGATGGTTTGAAATACCTATTAAATACTAAATGCACTTCTGGAGCATCCGTATTACAAATTTTTCAAAAGTCCGGGGCAAACTTAAGCCCAAATGGTGCAAAAACTGAAATCCATCTATAAGGTCAATATCAGGTGAAATTTATTTCGCCAGAGCGAAGTTATTAGTTTTGAACATTTCACCACAGAGTGCTGGTCGAGCAGGTGACAAGGGATATGACAAAAATATTTCCATATCAATTTTCTTTTCCAGAGATATTACCAGTAAAATACCAAATATATCACGTAGATATATATATATAAATATATCGTGAAAATATGTGATTAAGATATTATTATTATTATTATTATAACTTTATTGAAAATATAAATAAATTATATAAACAATAACAGGAATAAAGCGCTAGCTACCAGGGTTTTGCGCTAGTTGATATCATATAAAATATTTAAATAGATCGATGTAAATTTAATGTTAGTACGACAGAATGAACTAATCTAATATTATTTTCAGAAATACAAGATAAAAGAAGTTGTAATGATTTGCCGGTGATAGTGTTGAATGTTGTGGTGATGAATTCGCATTGTAACAGGTGAGGAAAAGTCAAAGCAGGTTTTTGTTCACAAAAATTGCAAGGAACAGTCTGCTGTTTGGTGATAAGGTGTTTATGGGTTAAACGAGTATGACCCATCCGGAGTCTGATAAAATTCCTAACAATAACAATGGGTAATTTCGAGGGATAGCTCGAAGCTCGTTCAGCTTCCGGATTAATCGATGAATAGTGGTGATGATATTCAGACCAGTCCTTTTTAGTTTTTGTTGACATGATGAAATTGGCATATTTTTTGAAGTCATTGTTGTTAAAGTAATAGAATTGGAAAAGAGGTTCTTTGAAGGCTAGTTTGGCTTCTAAATCAGCATATTCATTGCCATTTATGCCTTTATGCCCCGGGACCCAAGCAATTTTAAGATTTCTCCTCTTAGCAATTAACTTGTCGCGTATTTCAAGGACTATAGTTGAATAGTTGTTGATGTTTTTAACTGCATTGATTGTCGATAGGCTGTCAGTAAATATAATGGTTTTATTAGTTCTTGCAGCCTGGATTGCTTTGAGAATGGCGAAAGATTCAGCGCTAAATGTAGACATTGTGGGATGTAAGAGTCCTTTACTTATTACAGAGCCATGCTCATCTACAACTGCGTACGCGTTTCCGTATTTCGTTTTAAATGCATCACTGAAGAAAAATTGCCAACCATGTTTTCTTAAATTTGCCGTTGCTTGAAAAAACACACTTCTGCATATTTCGTTATTAGCACTGGCTTTTTGAAGGTGTGTAAAAATTGGGAAAAAGGATTCAGATGAAAGATTCCAAGGTGGATTGTTGAAAGAAGACTTCTTACCAATAATGAGGGGAGTGTCAAAATTAGCTGCGGCTGTTATTGCGGTTAATAGGGCTGAAGGGTATTTGGGTGTTTTTTTTTCCTTTTGAGAATTTTTCTAGCGTCATCTAGGATTGGACTTTGGAAGGAAGAATGGATTTTATGTAATATTTGCCAGGTGAGATATTCGGTTCTATCAGTTAAGTTAGGTAGTCCAGCTTCAATTAAAATGTTTTTGATAGGCGTTGTGCGAAAAACTCCAAGGCATGTACTTATTGCTGTGTGGAAGGGTGTTGATATAAGCTGCAATGATGATTTACCACATTTACCATATATTGGGAGGCCGTAGTCGATTTTGGAGAGTATAATGGATCGTATGACAGCAATTAAAGTATTAACGTCACATTGACTGTTTTTTGAGCTCAAAAACTTAACTATGTTAACCCTGGTAGTCAGGCATTTTTTTATATATATACATTATACAATGATCCTTAAAACTATACTTAGAATCAAATATTATTCCAAGTAATTTGGAAAAATTTACATTTTTAATATTTACATTATTAAGACAAACATTATCAATACATTTTGTACATTTATATTTTTTACAAATGTGTAAAAGTTCACATTTTGAAGTTGATATTTTAGAACCTGATATATTACCCCAGTTGGATATGTTAATGAGTATTTCAGAAAATTTTGATGCTAATAAACTAAGATTTTTACATTTAGAGACCAAAATAAGATCATCAGAATATAGGATATGGTTAATCATAGGAAAATTTAGTACTATCTTGTTTAACTCATTAAAAGCAATTATGAAAAGGATAACTGATAAGGGTGATCCTTGTGGGATGTCATTTTTTAGACAGTGGATGGAGGAATAAATGTTGTTAGTTCTTATGCGAAATTGGCGGTTAGAGAGGAAAGCTTTAACATAGGTGAGGATTTTGGGTCCAACTTTCCATTCAGCCAGTTGTTTTAGGATGACATGGGGTCCAACCCTATCATAGGCCTCGGCAAAATCAACTGACAATATTGAAGCGTGGTTTTTTTCCGATAGTGCTGAAGAAATGAGGAAGTCAAGGTGAAGGAGGGAGTCCATAGTGCTCCTTCCCTTTTTAAAAGCAAGTTGATTCTTATCGATCAATTGTTGTCTTTCGATAAACCAGAAAATTCGCTTGGAAATAATTTTCTCTAAAATCTTACTGATACAGGGAAGAAGCGATATGGGACGGTATCCTGATATGGTGGAGCGACCTTTGTTTGGTTTATTTATAGGTACGAGTATTATGGTTGCAACCTTCCATGCTTGAGGGATAATACCTTTGTCAAAAATGTTATTGTAGAGGGAAAGAAGTTTGGAGAGGAGACAAGGAGGGCAGTTTTTAAGCATTTCGTAAGATATCCTGTCGAAACCTGGAGTTTTATCTTTTGCTGAATATAAACAGCTTTCGAGCTCAAGAAGCGTTATAGGAACTTCAATTAAAGTAGCAGAAGGAGAGATGGTATAAAGTGGAATGGGAGTTGTTAACCAATCGTATTTATTTCGTAAATAATTCGAATGGAAATTAGAATCTGCATGTGATATTTTCCAAGTTTCAGCAAAATATGAGTTTATTTCATTCGGATTCGTTATATTAAATGTATCTGTTTTTATGACCTTTATGAGTGATCTCCGTAATGATATTTCAAATCGCTTTGCTGTCATAGAACACAAAATTGAATGTCATATGAAGGAAGTCGACGACTCGCTTTGTGATCTCCGAGAAAGAGTAAGCAAGCTGGAATTTCACTCTACTTCAGCCGAGGCGCTTAAAAAAGAAGTAGCTGAACTGCAACGAAAATGCGATGACAACGAAAGGAAAGAGCTCGCAGCCGATGCTGTTCTCTTTGGTATACCACAATTACCTGGCGAAAATGTGATGGCAATATTTGAGCAGATATGCACTACAATCAACTGCTCCATTCCAGTTATGAAAGCTGTTTTTCGATCTCGAGGTCAAAATAGAACGAGAAGAGCAGTCAACGATGCTCCAATAATTCTTAAATTCAACTCTTCAAATGAGAGAAATGAAGTTTTCAAATCGCTAGCTGATTACCGCAACACAACGAAAAGGAAGCTGTGCTTGCAAGATGCAGGTTTCCGTTCGGACAATAGCAGAGAGCATTTCATATACATACACGAAAACTTAACACTGAGAAATCGATCTCTTCTCCAACGTGCCATCTCCTTAAAGCGGCGCCATCCTCAACATATTCTTTCTGTTTTCACCCGCTCTGGTGCTGTGTTTGTAAAAGAGAACATAAATGGGAGAGCTGCACTTATACAGAATGACGAGTCCCTGAGTACCATTGCTGCAAGATGTCCAAACGATGAAATACAAACAACAAACGACATTTAATGCATGTATTATTTTTATATATACTCTCAATTTCTCTTGTTATTATTTTCTATTTATGTTTTTTTTTTGTTTTCTTGTTCGTTTATTTTAATTTATCATCTCTGCCATTAGTGACATATGTAAGGAAAAGTATAAAAAAAAAAAAAAAAAAAAAACCCTCTCTTCGCATGTCGCTTATTCTTCGCTCCAAATTTCTAAGGCGAAATAGATCAAAATGATCAAAATGTGAATTCCATATGTTGCGGCGGCGAAAGAGGAATGTTGCGTACAATGCTCAAAGTTTTCTGCTCGAAAAAAGAAGGCATGAAAATATGCCACATCAATGCACAAAGTTTGCCGCCGAAAATTGATCAATTTAGCGACATATTTGTTCAATCTAAAATAGATGTAATTTGTGTATCCGAAACGTGGTTTCCCTCAACGGCCAGTGATGACGATATGCGTATCAAGTTAAGTGGCTACCATGTTTTCCGTTCGGATAGATGTGATCGTGTGGGTGGTGGTGTTGCCATTTATGTCAAACAAGGTTTATTTTGCAAAAAAAAGTCGTTTTCATCTCCTGGTTCCTCAACTGATTATGTTTTTGTTAAAATAGTTTGTGGTGGTAAAAGTCTTCTTGTCGGCACTGTGTACAGACCCAATAAGTACATAGATTTAACATCTTTCTATGCTGCCTTGGAAGGTATTTCTACTAGATCCCCGAATATTATTATCTGTGGAGATTTAAATAGCAACCTTTTAATTGAGAATCACTTAACCGATAATATGAATTCTTTTGGTCTTCACCCTGTCAACTTTACCGTTCCAACTCATTTTTCGTCTGTTTCAAGCACTTTGCTAGATGTTATTTTTGTAAACGATAGAAATATATTATGATCAACTGTCTGCACCAGCCTTTTCAAAGCATGATTTAATATATCTTATCTACGATTTCAAAACTACTTATCCCGCGCCTTCTTATTTCGAGTATAGAGATTTTAGAAAAATTGATAAATATGCGCTTGAACAACATATTTATTCAATTCCGTGGGATAATATATATAGAATGCAACTACCAGACGAGAAAGTTCAATTTCTTAATGACAATTTGACCATGCTTATTGAGTCACATGTACCAATGAAAACAAAAACAGTTTATAGCGTTCAAAAATCCTGGTTTACTGGAAATATAAGAGCACTAATAGAACAACGCGACCGAGCATTTCGTCGTTGGAAGCGTTTTCGAATTGAAGAATTGCACGAAGAGTATAAACATTTACGAAATACTGTTGTTCGTGAGATAAGGGCAGCTAAAACTCTGTATTTATCAAGTCGGCTGCAAACTAATTTAAACGGCCGTGAACTATGGAAAAATCTTCGAAACTTAGGCATCGGAAAATCAAGGTCTAAGGATTGTGGTTATGTCGATGGCAATGCCCTGAATAGTAGCTTTCTTACATCTCCAGTGTCAGTCTTTCAAAGCAGCTCCACAACCTTACGTGTAGAATCAAGCGAACCTATTAGTGAAAACAATGTTCATCCCGTTCAGTTTTCAGAACCGGAGAACTTGTTTGATTTTTCTGGAGTTAATAATCTTGACGTAGTTGAGGCTGTAATTTCTGTAAAATCGAATGCGGTCGGGGTGGATGGTATTCATCCAGTGTTTATCAAGGCCATTCTGCCAATAATCTTGCCCTATATTACAAACATTTTTAATACGATTTTCACTACCGGGTTATATCCTTACCAGTGGAAATTGGCAAAAATTATCCCAATACCAAAAAACCCCGATTGCACTGAATTTAGACCGATCTCCATACTCCCTTTTCTATCGAAAGTTTATGAAAGAATTTTGCAAACACAAATTAACACACATTTGAGCAATAATGAGCTTTTAACAAAAATACAGTCTGGTTTTCGTACGAAACACAGCTGCACTACAGCTCTTCTTAAAGTTATAGATGATATTCGTATTGGTCTTGACACCGATGACATTAGCTTTCTCGTACTACTCGATTTTTCTAAAGCTTTCGATATGGTCGACCACACTATTTTATGTAATAAATTGCGTTATTCCTTTGGTTTCTCACTGTTGTCAATAAAGTTAATGTCTAATTATCTCTGTGGTAGAAAGCAGGCCGTGTTAGTACAAAATGCCTTGTCTAATTTCCTTCCCGTTCGTAATGGTGTCCCGCAAGGATCAATTTTAGGCCCACTTTTGTTCTCGATCTACATCAACGAGATTCCCAGCATAGTTCGCAATTCGATGATGCATATTTACGCCGACGATGTCCAGGTTTACCAAAACTGTCCTCTTGGTCTTATTGAGAACTGTGTTGAAAGTATTAAAAAAGACCTAAAAAACATCTCTGAATGGTCCTCGCAGAACAATTTAACACTAAATCCCTGTAAATGTAAATGTCTCGTTATATCCCGAAACAAATTAGATCTTTCGTACTTCCCAGTTATTACTTTAAATAATTCACATATTCAATACATCGAGTCAGCTAAGAATTTGGGTATAGTGTTCAATAGGACCCTTACTTGGAACGACCACATCAACAACAATGTTGGAAAGACCTACGGAATTCTGCGATCGCTTTGGACAGCTCAAATGTATACGCCCCTGCCAACCAGAATAATGTTAGCCAAATCTTTAGCCATTCCAACACTTTTAAATGGATGTGAAATTTTTTCTAATTGTGACGCTGAAAGTAAAAGAAAGCTAAAAGTTGCTTTTAATAGTATAATTCGTTATATCTATGGACTTCGCCGATATGACCACGTATCATATTTATCTAAGAACCTACTAAACATGCCATTTGAAAATTTTGTTAAATATCGCACAATAAAGCAATTGTTTAATGTACTTGTAACGCGTCAACCATCATACTTATATGACAAGCTCCAATTTCCGGCATCTGAGAGATCTTTCAGCATAATTGTACCACGCTTTTTATATTTGATATCAGAAAAACAATTCTTTATAGCTGCTATACGACTGTGGAATTCACTACCAATAAATTTAAGAGAAATCGGCGACATGCGAATTTTTATAAAAAGTCTTCAGTTATACTTTTCCAATCGTAATGATTAATGTTTATCCTTTTTATGGCATTTTTTCTTAATTTAGATTTTCTTTATGTATTTTTTTTCTTATTAATTTATTAATTTTCAAACATGCTTTACCTTATATTCATGTAATACATATGTAGTAAATTTCAGTTTAATTTTATGTACACTTTTATTTGTAAGTTCACTTTTAATTTGTCCTTCAAAAATGTTTTCCATATTTATAACTTCACAAGATTATAAGATTTATTCTTAATGTGTAAGTAATATCATAAATAAATAAATAAATAAATAAATATGATGTTGGGAGAATAGTCACCAGTAAGACATTTTATATCATTCCACATCTTTTTAGGACGTGAGTTTTGATTGATTTCAGAGGTAAATTTTTCAAAACATTTCTTTTTTTAAATTTTTGCAGCTCTTTGAAATTTAGCGTTGGCCTTACGATAATTTATAAGATAAGAATCTGAAGGAGAATTCCTAAAAGCCTTGAACGCTGTTTGCTTCTTTTGTCTGAGGGAGTTAATATGCGGATTCCACCAAGATACGGTTTTATTGTGAGATTTTGATGTTGTTTGGGGGATACTTATATTGGCTGCGTAACGGATTGATTTGGTTATAGAAGCGGCTTCCCTGTTTACTTCAGCAAAATAAGGTCTATCTGAAACTTGCTTCGAGATCACAGTTTGAAACAATTACCATTTAGCTAAATCAGTCAAAAATTTGGGATGGATTTTAGGAAATGTGATATTGTTATCAAAAGAAAAAGTAGTTAAAATTGGGAAATGATCGCTCCCATATAAGTCGTCATAGACTTCCCAGGTTGATTTTTGAAAAAGATGAGGAGACATGAGAGTTAAGTCAATCTGGGTAAACGAACTGTGTGTAGAAAAGTGGGTAGGGCGACCGTCATTTAAAATTGAGAGGCTATTGTTGGCAATAAAGTTTTCGACTAACTTACCTCTCCTATTACCAATTGGGGATACCCAAGAAGGGCTCCAAGAATTAAAATCACCAGTAAGAATGATTGGAGTTGAAATATTGCTAATAATATTATCAAGGTCACTGGAAACAAATGGTTGCTCAGGTGGAATATAAAGACTAACGATAGTTAGTTTGAATTTTAATTCAATTTCAACAGCGACCGCAGAGATGGGTGAATTTATGAGAAAGAACCTATAGGGGATAGACTTATGCACAAGGAGACCAATACCCTGCTTACAAGTAGTATTTGCCGGAAGGTTGTGAAAAATGGGTGAATATTTTTTGGGTGAAAAAGCATGTTGCTTGAATTTTAAATGAGTGGCCTGAAGAGATATTATGCATGGGTTTAATTCGTTTATTAATAATTGAAGAGAATGGTAGTTGTTGTAGTAACCATACATGTTCCATTGCAAAATTTTAAGGTTACCGTAGGCAGTAGAATCGCTCCCTCTGCACATACAACCAAGTGCATGAATAGAGGGACGATTTCCGCCTGATGAATTGAGTGGAATACTGACACTATTATGATGAGTCATAATTGATGTCAGTGTTAATGGGAGAAAGTGTTAGATCGGAAGTAAGAGTTTGACGAGATGATATCTTTGTGTAAGATGAGATAAGAGAGGAGGTTAGAGGAAGAGAGTTTTGGAGAGATTGAGAGGAGACTTTGTTGGGCTTGGGATTCGAACTCGAAGGGGTATGATCATTAGAGAGTGAGAGATTGTAGAGTTTTTCTTTGTTAGCTGATTCGATGGGATTGGAGATAACTGTTGTTTGGTTTGGTATTTCTTTCTTGTTTTGCAGTTGAGAAACATAAGCTGGAGAATTTTGTTGACTGTTGTTTTTGTTGTCTTTGTATGATTTAGGGTAGGAAGAAGAGGTGGAAGGCATGGATGACGTATTTGATGAAGCTGTTGTTAGGTTTTGTTTAGTTGTGTTATTTTGCAAATGTGAATCTTTATGGTTTGCGTTGTTCTTTTTGGAATTAGAGTCATTTAGATTATTTGAAGAAAGTTTTAGCTTTTCGGAATAGTGGCCAGATGAAGGAGATGAAAGAGAATGACCACGATCGCTTTGTATTCGTCTTGCTTCTGCTAGGGTACATTTATTTTTTGTTTTTATAACAAGAACCTCCTTACTTTGGAGATATCTTGGGCAGTTTTTCGACGAGGCAGGATGAGGACCAGAGCAGTTGACACATTCGATGCGTGAACAGGTGATGCCGTCGTGTGGGGGGAAGTTACATGTATCACATGAAGCGGGATTTTTACACCATTTAACTGTGTGCCCAAGCCGTTGGCATTGACGACAACGCATTGGATTCGGAATATATTCCGATATTTTGGTTTTGTACCAACCAATTTCAATGCAGTCTGGGATTTTGTAAAGATCAAAAGTAAATATCATGAGGCCTGTGGGTTTTCTTATGTTATTAAATGATTTGGTAAATTTGTAAACGTCGGTAACAAATTGACTCTTTAATTCAGAAATTATTTCAGGTTCGGGTACATCAATTAGGCAGGGAGCATATGCTATTCCTTTGCATAGATTAAGGTTCGAATGAAGTTTGATAATTACAGGGCAAACACTATCGAAAACTTTTGAATTAATAAATTTTTCAGCTATGTTTTGGTCTTTTGCTAGGATGAGAATGGAACCATCTCGTAATTGGGAAATTTTTTCATAACGGGTACTGATGGAGTCGATTAATTTTCTTAGGATAAATACATTGACTGATTTTAAAGGCTTGGATTCATCTTTGGATAAAATATGCACAAAGCGGGGATTTTTATTTATAGATTTCGTTGGCAGAGATGGGAAATCATTAAACATAATGTCGGATGGCCTTGTTCTTTTAGTAGGCGGCGGGGGAGGGTCAGGGGGATTCGAAAGCGAACAAATGTCAAGAAGACCGTACCGGTTACCGGAGCGGATTGGCTTTGGAGCCATCCTTAAACTGAGTTAAAACGGGAGAAAAAGTAATGCCGTGAGATTAGTTAATATAACAGATGGGGAAAAAATTAAATTAGGTTCTCTTAGCGGGGAGAGAGAAAGAAGAAAAGCGGGATAGCTAACACAACACTATATGCAGAAAATAGGTCTGAACTGATTGGAAGTCAGCCGACGACTGTGATTAAGATAAATATGTGATTAAGATCCTAATGCGTGCTTATGAATTTTTTTTAATTCGTACCACTTTCCTTCAGAATTTTCCTGGCTTACATTGTGATCAAATTTTTTGCAGTAATATGTCTTACAAATTGAGTGGAATGCAAAATCTTTTTCAGTTTATAGCCTACTTGATAATACGAGTACACTATCTTTTAAAGATTCAGGATATTCTTTAGTTTTGTTATAGAAGTTACTTGATTGAGAAGTGCATGTGTTCAGTAATCCGAAAGGGTAGTGTAGGAAGCGCGCGTATCAAAGTAAACAAACACCTCAAATCGACTTTGACAAATTTATTTCAACTCTTGTTCTGTCTTACATATGTCATTTCTTTTATACCCTGACAGCTAGAGGTTTTCGGAACAATCACTCAGTTAGGTCGACGACCTCACACAGATGATATGAATAGGCAAAAGAATTAGTACTCAACGACTACAGTATCGAGGATGAACAGAATCGAATATACGAACGACAATAATTTTTATTCCAAATATCTTTACCGTGCTGTGTCTGAAATCCAAAAAGACCGAGATTACAAAATCTTAACATGAGTGTTCGACTTTGAACTGGTTGTGACAGCTTGACCGGTTCTTTTATTTTTTTAAGAAAAAAATCTTTCTGTTAAACTTTAATAAAATATAATACCGCTCTCGTGTACGTTATAAAATAGAATTTTATATTTTCGAATTGCCCCTTATTAATCTTTTTTTTTATATACATAGGGTGATGTCGTGTAAGGTCGGCCTTCTCTAGTAGTCGGCCACTACGTTATAAAACACAGTGTAATAGTAAAAATCTTCGTTTAATATTCAATGCAAAACAAGTGTTCCAACATGATAACGGTTTTTCTGTCTGGATGTAAAATTTCATTCGATTGCACCTGTAAAAATGCCAGTTTGCTCCAAGTTTTCTTTGGTGTCGGGTTTGCGTTTTTTCGGACAAAAAAAAATAGTGGAAGTGTTAACATCCCTGATGAAAAATTTGGCTCAAAAGCTGCATCTGTCAAAAGCCATGAACAAAAACCATGAGGTTTATATAACCTAAAATATACTCGTATTTCTCGTATTATATTTCTTTTGTCCCTTGAATTTGGCCGACCAAGTCGCATCACATCGTTAAAGTAACGATGAGACGACGATGAATATTATCATCTTCATAGATGATTAGGTCGAGTTTCCAGGTCAAATGCCGCACTGGTATGTATCGATTAGTTAGTTGTGAAAAGGTATTCGACACCGCCAGTTGTTTACTTTGTATGAGCAATTGATCGGACACAATAAACTCCAATCCAAAGTCATTCAGGATACTATTTTAGTAGAAAGTAAATATTCAATTTTCATGTGACACTTTTCAGGGAAGATGAAATACACGAATAATGAGATCGTGCTTCACACTCCATATTTCAAAGCCAACGTTCATACGAGTACTCTACTACATACGAGTACTATGGCCCACGCATATCAACACACATAAACACAAAACGACATCAATGGTTATTGTCAATGATATTTGTGCACTTGGTAGAGCAAATTGGATTAAGTGGAAAAATTCCGCCAAATTGAATTGGTATCGTATCCTATGCTAGTAAACATAACACAGAGGTGCACGTAAATGGAAAGATACAAGTATGATACTCGTATAGGAGTACCGTGCAAGATACAGGGTGAGTTTTTTTTTTTAATTTTCGTTGGTGTTGTTGGCAATTTGCTGATGCAATGAATTTAGGAGATATGAACTTCGATTGCCACTTTTCATGGGGATTGTGTAAATGCACGCTATGTCTGAAATTGGTATGCGTGTGTGTGCAGTGTGCATCGCAGAATAAATCATTCCACTTTATGCTGCTACTTGAACTGTATCCATCCAAAATTGTTCGCTAGTAAAACAATGAACAAAAGTGTGCATGGATAAAACTTACTATTTCGTCGTATGGTTTAGATGAAAGTAGATGGAAATGCGTGTGGTCGCTTGGTCCATATTGTGTATGGATGCTGAAGGAGGCACGTCTCAATCCAATCATGGTGAGGAAGTATGTGATTTGATTTTGGACAAAATGGCTTAAAATATCCACACAGTACTCTGGAAGAGATTTTGTAATTTTGGGTAGGGATATGACGACAAACCTTTTCATGCCTACATATATCGGGTGTGAGTTCAGTTGAAAGCTGGTACATCATGCTCGATACGCTCTACAAGGGACTTGCAGGTTTAACGTGTGGAAAAGCTTAGTATTGGGGTGTCGTGTCGTGTCGTGTCATGGCGAAGACTTCCAAAGAGCTCTTGGTAACACGTGGGACTAGTCATCGTGGTTCTCTGAATCAACACGGCTATGATAAAGCCAATTATACCCTATGCGTCGATTGTGAAGGAAGCAAGCTGTGTGCAAACATTTTATTGGCACCAATTATAAGTAAAAAAAAACAACAAAAAAACTGCTTTCACGAAAACATGTCATATGGGGGCTTTATCCAGCACGTCTGGGTATGCTCTAGACGCAACATTCCTCCCATTGATATTCCGTTTCAAGAAAAGTGGTCTTTAGTACAACACCAACTAGAATTTTTGATGAGCTTGCGAAATGAATTAGGCCAGAATCTGAGCCAGAAAAGGAATGCCAATTTTGGGGTGGAGCTGGTACTTAACATTAGATTTCACTACTCGTTAGTAAAACTTTACTCTGTTTTCTAAGCAAATATATGCAACGTGGCAACGAACTACACTATATATTGCAAAGAATCGGAGGAGAGGGCGAGGCATCTACATCTTTAGCTACAGCCAAGCTGCGCTTAAGAGTTTGAGAATTCAAGACATGACTGAATGCAATCGAGAGCCAGCTCACAATGAAAATGAAAATGAAAATGAAAATGAAATCACTCACGAACTTGCTATGCAAGGCTCAAATGACCCGAAACTGAATTAAGACTACCTGCGTCCTCGGTAAGGGCTTCCATTGGCAGTGCAGATAGTATGACTATTCAGTTTGTAGGCATATAAAACGAATGCTTCCCGACGTCCATTAGAGGTCAGCGACTTTCCTGCTGTCTCTCGGTAGGAAACACTAGAGGCACTGAATTAGCAGCTCAGCAGGTCTACCAAAAAATAGTCAGTCTGACTAACTCTGGAATAGAGTCTCCATGTGCAATATTAGAAATCAAACCATTCAGTCGACAGAAAGGATGGATGATATACTCGTACATTCTGGCAATTGGGGACAACTTTACGAAGTTTTACGTCGTTTTACGATTGATGGACGTATTTGGGTATTTTGGTATACCAAAATGGATGGTAACCGATCGGGGCTCAGCGTTCACTACAAAGGCATTCGAACAGTACTGCGATGACCATGGAATAGGAGACGACACCAAGAGCGAACGGCCAGAAGGAACGGTAAAACCGGACCTTTCTAGCAGTGTTGAAATGTGTCCGCTTGGGGAACTACTTTAGGACTACTTTTGTTCATGTACACGCCGAGAGAAAGCTGGGAAAGACTGAATCGGTAGAATTGTAGGAGAGAGAGAGAGATATCGCCCTGATACACCACAAGTGCTGTATCCCGTCATTCAGCATGAAGAAATGTTACTGTAGGAATGACATTTGAAAATTTTATCAGAGAATCAAATGAACATGTCAGGACTACATAGCCAGAATAGAAGCCTATAATGGAAAGACTACTTCTGCAGGCTATATAACGGCGATGAGTGTGTACCATTCACCCAGAAGGGAAATTACAGCGAATTCCGTCCATCTGACCCAGATGAAGTTAAGGTAGCCATAACGAGCTGTCTGATGGGCTATTTAAAGCAGGGAGTATGTACCAGCATCTGTAAGATATGCAGCATCATTTGTTTGGTCTACAAGAAAGAAGACCGTCTATAATATATTTTTTGCCGTATTAAGTGTGCGTCTGAAACTATTCATGAAGTTGGTATGCGGATAGTCCACCATCGATCAAATATTCTCACTAATGCACTGGAATTTCAGGTCGACACTCACTATATATTTATGGACTTTAAAGCCGCATACGACAGCATGCATAAGGCTATACAACATACCGTGTCTGCTTCTGTGCAAGTTGTGCAAAATGAGTATGGAGAATGAAGTCTGCATAGTTATTTGCGTACGCGGATGACATTTACGTGATTAGACAAAGACATCGACCCGTCAATGAATCTTACGTAAGTATTGAGTTTGACGGTAAACTTTGACAAAATAAAGTACACGCTGACATCAAAAAAGCACTCATCCCACCGACGGATCGACCAGAACGTCACGATTGACATTTTAAACGTCGAGGTATTTAAAGTATACATACAGTATACATCCCCACCTGTACAGTCTAGACAGGATTTTCATTTTCATTTTCACGTCGATAACTTACTAACAAGGAGTGATGCACTCAAGCATTTATTTTTTTTTAAATCAGAAATCATACCATGGAAGTACTTAAACACATTTCCCTGAGCAAAATTTTCTGGATATTAATCATTCTTTTAGTATTGGGCATCTGCCCAAAAAACATTTTTACCTCCTCCCCACAATACCGACTTATTGCCTGGGATTAAATCACATCATCGATTGGAAGGTCAAGGTGAGTTTACTCTGAATGAAGCTGTCCGTAAAATTGGTGTATCCTTTCGCATGAGTTAAGTGCTTATACGTGCATGAATACATATGTACATGCATATATTCAACTGTTGCTTTTCAAAGAACTTTGTTGTTTTTCCTGATTTTTATCCGTAGCTCCATACTTTTGATGCTACAATTCGATTGAGTGACACTGTGGGTTTCCCATTTTACATCTTTTGGTTCATCTGGTTTGGTTTGCTCTTAAAAGAAAAATGGAATTTTTTTTTTCCAAAACAATGAGTACGAGGTTAAGTGGTAGTCTATCATTTCCATATTCCAACATGAAATGACTTTCATTACATGAATCCAATGGTGCATAGGATGGAGTGTATGGTAATTTATTACTGTGTGTAAAGAGATGAGAAAATGAGGAAATGGGGGAAGAAAGTAAAAATAAAAAGAACTAGAGAATTTGAAGCGTATACCGTGCGTTTCCTTTAACACGTAGTCTCTAACATTGAATCGAGATTATTTTGTGTCACCTTCGATTGCGGATGATGTAAGGTCTGTTGCTGTTGTTGAGATTGTGCTTGCGCTGCAGCTGCTGCTTTCTTGGCCTCACTGCAACGAAATTGTCGAAGATAATCACTAAAATCGGCACCAGTATTAGTGGTGATTAAGGCGGCACTTCCTGCCTGAGTTTTGCGCATTTGTTCAGATAAACGACGAATGTTTAACTGTAACTCATCATCCCGCTGTGATATTGACGAAAAACTGCGTTGCGCCTGCTGTGGCTGTTGCAAAGGCTGTGGTGGTTCAACAGTTGTAACTATTGGCTTAATGCGAGCTGGTGATGTAACAGGGGAATTGTTGCATATGTAGTGTGACAGTAGCGGTGGTGGTGGTGTAGCAGTAAATGGCGGAGGTGGGGGTGAGAACTGACTCTCGGGTGCTTTCAAAAATGGCGAAGAAGGAGCCGATATAGGTGGTAGAACATCGTCTTCAATAAATAAAGGCGATTTACAACGTTGTAATTTGGGTCGATGGCCTTTTGGTATTTCACCGCCGCCCAGTTCAAATTTCGAAGAAGAAAATGACTTTGCTTGTCGAAATATTTCTTGTTTGGGTGATTTTTTAACATTACCCGTTGCAGTTGTTCTTGAACCACCATTAGCAGAATCTGGTGGTGGGTTTCGCCAAATCCATGGATCATTATCAAGCGGCTCTAAATTACCGCGACTAAGTGAACGAGTTTCTTTTGACATTTTTTGAAGATGTGTTCTTTTGTGCAGCAAGTTAACTTCTAAATCGGACATTTTCAACCACGGATCCGATGGCACATAAACCAAACATCCTGTGCTTTTGTTATTGGTTTGATTATATGAGAATTTTGTATCAAAATCAGTGATATTTGGAGAGGTTTGTTCACTTTTTGATGTCTTGTGCTTTTTCTTTGACCCCACAGATCCAGGACTACTACTTGAAATCTTACTATCAGCGCTCATATCACGTATACTCAACTCAGCAATTCGCGTCGTTAGTCCATTTTCTAATTTAAAGTCTTCATTTGGTGAAACCTTTACAGAAACAATATCGTTCTCATCGGAGACCATTATTGCGTGTTGATGTCGCACGGGAGGACGCGGCGAAAGACTTCTTGTTGTACGCAACTGTTTGGTTGGTTTCGATTCTCCCAACGAATTGGACTTTTCCAGTGCAGCTTTGTTACTGGCAATCACTTCTTTTGGTTTGATTTCCATCAAGCCAAGCTTTCGCATATCTAAATTAGGACTTGTAGCAGCATTTCGAGTAGCTACAGCTCTTCTTGGGCTCGGATTTGTTCGACCAGAACCTATTTTTTTTAATTCATCACATTGCTTTATTAACTCGCTCTCAGTAACAATACCAACGTCTTTCGATTGTATACGGCCCGGGCTTGTTGTCACATCGCAACTGAGTTTTTTCGTCGTCGTCGCCGTAGATTTTCGTTCACATACATTCGATCCAGAATTTAACATGCCACTAACAAGACCATTGGCCCCACTTAATTTTAACGATTTCAATGAGCTATATCGAGGACCAATATTGGCGGTGCCACTAGTGGAACTATTGAATGTACACTTTAGAAGACAATCCATCTGTTTTTGCTGGCTGTTGTGATGGTTATTGGTACAGTTGTTATTATTCGTTGGAGAAGTAGTCATACTGCTGCTACTGAATCGCCCGGGATTGTAAATTTTATTAGTGCTACATTGAGAAAGTTGTTCCGCTGAAGTTCGCTGTTTCGGATTTGTGTTCGGTGATGGTGAGGGGTATTTATTATTTGATGAGGAAGACGCATAAGATGATAGGCGATGTCCTTGGCTCTCGGCTCTTTCCAAACGTGCAGCTGCGTTAGCAGTGCTTTTAAGTGAAATGTATGGTGCTGCGTTATTGGCACAAGAGCCGGACCCTTTATGCTAGAGGAATTTTTCAGCGAGAGCTTTTGTTGAAACGGAACTGGAGGACGAAGCCGCATCGTTTTCATCCGTCTCCTCCGTTGTAACACCAGCGGTGGTGGAAGTGTTTGAGTTCTTTAATTGTCATTTAACTAGTTCTACGGTAAGAAATTTTTTAAGTCTTTCAAAATATTGCGAATGTAATTCTACATCATTATGACCAGCACCCTCTACCCATAAAGGTTCAACTGCTTTTGGACACCTTTCATAGATTCCGATATCATGTGAGAAATCGATGACTTCATCATCGGTTCCATGTATAACCAGAACAGGAGATTTTACTTTAGAGACCTTATCGATACTGGGAAATGCATCAAAGAACCATGTTCGCTTTGTGTTGCGAAACACAACTCTCATACCAGACATAAGTGGCGAATGCAGGATCACCGCTCCAACTTCATGACGCGTTGCCAAATCAACTGTGGGCACTGTTCCAATACTTTGACCATAAAGGATAATACTCTCCGGACTTATATTGTATCTACTCCTCATCGCTTGCCATGCGGCTTCGATGTCTGCATACAGATTTTTTTCCGATGGCTTACCGCCACTCATGCCATAGCCTGAGTAATCATAACCAAAGATGTTACAATTTAGCCGTGATCCTAGCGATATATAGAAACTACTCATCTGTCCAAGGTCCACAGCATTGCCATGTGAAAAGAGCAACGTGTATTTGGCATTCTTGCTGCATTTCACATAAATACAGGTGATGAGATTGCCTCGTGATGTCCTGGTGAAGAATGCCTCCACTTTCGATTTGTCCCGCTCTGAGTATTGCCATTCCGCTCGGTCGAACAGGTGCAAATTGTACTTGATATTGGTGTCATCGGCTGCAGTCAATTTGTATGTGGGCTCGGGCGGTTGGAATGCAAGTTTAGCCGCTATCGGTCCCGGACACGGTGGACAGCAGAACATGCAGCACAATTCACTTAAACTTTTCTAATTTTTCTTTTATTTTTCAACTTATGAATGCGGTGAGAGATTGTGATTTAGTTGAATGTGTTTGAATTAGGCAGAGTTTTGCGCTCCTTAATTGAATTGAATTTTGCATTTAATTTAATTTGAGGCAGCCTGGAAGGAGGAGGAGTACGAATATGAGATGCGGTGGTGGGGGGCGATACAATGATACGAATGATAGATAGAGGAAAACAGGAGGCTAGCTGTATAACTGGAAGAGGTTAACTGAGATGAGGAAAATTTACGACTTCAAGTGGAGGACAATTTGACAGGAGTTGTAGTAGTAGCAGAAGAAGCAGAAACAGAAAAATTGATACATATTATCCACGTTCTCATATGATCAAAAATCCTGAATAGTTCTACTTATTGTCTTATTGATGAAGTTTCACACCTGTATAACAGAATTCAAATGTATTTCTCAACAGATCTATCTATATGTCCATTTGTTCGAATTAGACAAGGGATCTTCCCTTTCTCCTCTAAACGGCGACGGCGGTTGGAACTCAAGATGTACCTGATGTCCTTACATAACACACAGTGGGAATAATCGACGAATTCGAATATTAAGTTGAATACACCAAGGCAGTGAACACAGTCCGTAGCTTTTTAATGTCAACGAGTCCTGTATAACCTCGTTGTTCTTCTTTTTGCCGAGTTGAAGGAGGTCTTTGGAAACCTGTTTCATTTCCATTCTATTTCATTTATTTGTTTTAAAAAATCTTTTACACTATCAACATAGATGATACATACTCGTAGCTTGTTTTTGTAGATTACCAAGCACTTTGACTTTGTAAGATTTAGTTGTAGGTGATTTCTTGGTTTTAGATTTCCTGAAGATCGCTATTAGCTTGTCTAGTCCATCTTGTAACATTCCGTGCTCGCAGCTCAATTGAATCTGCACATCATCTGCATATACAATGCATAAATGTACGAGTATTGATGAGTGTCGGACTACTTGTGGGAGATCATTTATAAATATTAAAAACAGTAATGGCCCAAGAATTGATCATTGTGGTACTCCTGACTTTTTAGTTTTAAGTGCTGGGAGGTGTTTTCCAAAAAGATACGGCTCGAACTCCTTCACATAGGTATGAAAGAATCAAGTTACTGAAATTCCTCTTGGTGAACAGTGTCAAAAGAAGTCTAGAAGCCCAAGAAAAATTACATCAAGTCATGATCCATAGCACTTCTCCATAGCACTGTGAAAGTATCAGTGAAATCGAACTTTTCATAAAAACAGCCATTTGTTTATGAAAAAGCTTCTCCGAAGACTTTGGATAAATAGAGAAGAATAGAAATAGGTCTAGACTCGGGTGGTGACGAACACGAGTAGCAGGCTCGTTTATTTTCGGTATAAGCTTAGCATCCTTCCAGGAAGAAGCAATAGAGGATGCCATGATAAGTGTGTTAAATATTGGGCCAAAGTGGAGATGTATTACGCCGGCAGCAAGCGTATATTTCAAAGCAATGTAAACTTATTTATAATTTCGATTTATAAAACTATTATCTTACTTTTAAGCCAGACGCAATCTTAGTCTCCTAGCTCTTAAGAAACAAATATTGTACACACACAAATGTATTGATTGGAAAACGTCTCAATAAAACATAATGTATGTATTATATATATATACGAGTATATGTAGTATGGAAAAATATGATAGAAATCCCCCCAAGATACCCTATAAAATCACCGAAACACATTGCCGTTTTCTATACATTAGGAAAGCAACTTTTTATGACTATCATAGACAAGTTTACGAAGTATGCACAAGTATTCAGAATCAATGGACGTACCTGGACAAAATTTAAAGCTAAAATCTTACAATATCTTAGTACACAAGGGAAGATAAACAAAATAGTAGGTAGTCGATAATGAACTTGGATTTAAAACCCTACCACTTCAGCAATTTTTGAAAGATGAAAATATAGAAATTCATTTTACTTCTAATAGCAATCACATTTCCAACGCTGATGTAGAACGCCATCATAATACTATCAACCAACACATTAGACTACTTAACGACAAAACTATCGAAGAAAAAATGTTGCGAATCATAAGATTTTTTAATGATACAATCCCTGCAACAACAAACAGAAGGCCTATCGACCTTATTCCTTAACGGATCCAAATTTCATTAAAGAAATTAGAGGAAGTTAGAACCACAGTAAATATAGAAAAATCGAAACAGAAAAATTAATAGATATAAGTAATAGATTCAAATACTATAAGACACATGTACGGAAAGATAAAAAAATACCAAGAGAGGAACAACCCAATTTAAACGAAAAACATAAAATATTCATGCACATATACACTCCAATAGTTTTTACTACTCTTATTCACTTACTCTTTGTACCCGACTCCATCTATTTCAAGTACCTTCCCAATTTCTCCATTGGCCCATCTCTATCTCAACCTTTTGATCCCACCCTTATCGAAGAAAAGTTACAAAATCTCGAATTTGTATCTGGTCCAGATGGGCTCCCAGCAATATTTCTCAAAAAGTGTGCCTCCAATCTTTCGCACCCACTTTCCTCCCTCTTTCATCTGTCCCTCACACAAGTGGAATTCCCCCAAGTTTGGAAGACCTCTTTCATAACCCCGGTTTACAAAAAGGGATCAAAGAATGAAATAACCAATTAACCAATTCTAAGCTTTCAGTGCAAGTCACTTATATCACCCAGTCAGCATGGATTTGTAAAAGGTAGATCAACTACTACAAACTTAGTGGAATTCTTACCTTTCATCCCTAGAAAATGGCAACGAAATTGACGTTATTGCTACAGATTTCGTTAAGGCCTTCGATAAAATATCACATCAACTGATCCTTTTTAAATTGACTTCCCTCGGTTTTGACCCCATTTTGTTAAAATGGATATCTGCTTATCTGGAGAACAGTTACTATAGCGTTCGCTTTAGGTCAGCCTTATCAACCCCGTTTTTAGCCACATCTGGTGTCCCACAAGGCAGCCATCTAGGTCCCCTCTTTTTTATTTTAACTATAAACGATCTTGAGAAGATTATCAAACACTGCTCCGTGTCCATTTACGCTGATGACACTAAGTTCTCCAAAACTATTTCTTCACTCCAAGACTCTGTGCTCCTTCAAGAAGACCTCGATAGGTTTTCTACTTGGTGTCTAAAAAATTGCTTTGAGCTTAATGTCTCCAAATGCCAATCTATGACTTTGTCTCGTAAGTCCAATCAATCCCCCTCTCGACTTTATTTTCTGCATGATCAACCTGTACCCCAAGTTCAATCCGTTCGTATATTGATGAGATAATCCTTAAAGGCAACTCATCTCTCGGTTTTATCAAACGTTGGTCTAAAGAATTTTGAAACCCTTATGTGACAAGGTCACTTTACATTACCCTTGTCCGGCCCCTCCTTGAATATGCCAGCCAAGTATGGTCCCCCTTTCAGCGAATTCATATATCCGGAATCGAGAACATTCAACGTCGTTTTCTTCGGTTTGCTCTTCGCGGACTACCCTGGAGTGACCCATTTATCTTACCTCCCTATCGCGACCGCCTCAAACTTCTTAACCTGAATACCCTCGAAAAACGCAGAGACGTAGCTGACATTCTCTTCATTAAAATTACTACTTCTTCAAACGCTAAAAGACAACAGGTTTATCCTTTTCATTGTAGGATAAAATCGACAACCTACTACGAGTATGAAGTTAAGAATACTTATATGTATATGTTTTACATCATCGCCCAATCAGTTCAAGGCCAAAATATGGAAATACAGGATTTGACAAACAATAACGGGTTTTTCAATCTGAAATTAGAAAATATACGACTAATAGCAAGTTTCAGTAAAATAATACATGTACTCGGTGGGGTGAAAAGTAACCTCCTTGACCGCCAGAATGCGCTGCTACTGCAAAAAAGATTATGGTACCTTGAAGTCCGTTTATATTTAGACAGACATGCCAAATTGTTGATTTGTTGATTTCCTAGAAAGTAAATTATGAAAAATATGCGATGTTCAATTGAATCTGGGGGATGTTATTCGAGAGGTGGCAAATTTGTGGCATTTCTGTACGAAGGAGGGATTTATCGAACTTGACGAAGAGACTGTAAAAATCAATGAGATGGAAAAGTTGTTAAAACTATGGAGATAGTCCCCTCAAAGGGATGAATTAAGATACTCATGGACGGATGTTTTAGGTTTAGGCAACTTTGCCCCACTTTTAAGCCACAAAAAAATATTATAAATTGTAATTTAAAAAAATTTCACGTCACATAAATAGGGTAGACTGGGTACGGTTGAATCAAAGCGAATATATCGATACCGTGCGTAATGAGGATGTGTGGTGCAAGGGGAGAACAAATTGGGCCACAGACAAGTCGAAACACGAATTTTAGAGTTGTGTCGCTCTTCGTTCCCTGTGGTTGTGTATAGGAGGTCTCATTTTGTTTTTTGACGGAAAAGTACATATTTTTTGGTCGAACATTTTTGTTTTTATTCAAATTTGTTATCGTACTGTGAACCCTTTTATACATAGAAGAGCGGTCGGGGACAGTTGAAATATTTTTTGTGAGTACGGTTGAAACAGTTTATTTATTTAATTTTCTTGTTTCTTAAATGCCGAGAGTACGCCAAAGGAAGACCACAAGAGGTCAGGCCGAAGCCGGATCTTCATTAAGAACAGCGGTAGAAAAGAATGGACTGAACCACTGTTCTCTGTTGAGGTATGTACGTACGTAAACGAGATGCGAATGGTGGCGATGAAAATCAAAAAATAGGATATAATGCTCACAATCCAGTGTTAATTATATGTGCAGCCATAAATTTTTTTTCCTAACTAAAAAGGATGTTATGAAATTGGCATACGAACTGTGGCGACCTGTCAGCGAGGACGAGCTCTGAGCTGTCACGCAGGTTTACGCTCTCGCCACTCATCGCTTCACTACATAGTGCTCTCTACACTCACGATGCGCTCTCTCACTCGCCGGTAATCCTCCACACAACTTCGGCTACACGAGTTAGTCTGTTAGAGATCATGTCAGAGCGTGGTAGTCTAAATAAATAAAAATAAAGAAGTTCTATTGAAATTACCACTTGTGTTTGTTATGCTATCTACGGTTTTAGCACCGGTCATTACATTGGCGACGAGGATAAAAAAGAAAAAAACAAAACAAAAATTAGAAACAGACAGATAGATAACGTTATGTGGATAAATGATTAAATGATTACATTCAATTGTAAACAAGTTCATACTTGAACAAGTGAATTGACCCACATTAAATTGTGAGAAATAGAGAGTGAGAGAGAGAGAGAGAGGGATATATACATAAATATATAGACTGCACATTCAATTGTGGTGAAGATTACTTATTACATTCAATTGTAAAACTGGGAAAAACAATAAGTTTCGTATCTGAGCAGGTCAAGAAAGTCTTCACATTCAATTGTGTCTCTTAGCAAACAGACCAGCTGGCTTAATCGTTCTTGGTACAAAAGGTTCATAAAAATGAATGACACCCGAATAAGACCATTTCTGTGTGAGACTATTGATAGAGCGGTCATTCGAGCCGAATGGTAGAAATGGCTCCGTTCATTCTCATTTTATTTGGAATCGGGAGAAATCATAGACGCGAGTATGTAGTACACTCAGAAAAAAAAAACAAAAAGAAAGAAAAGTGAGTGGATGATCGGAAGTAAGAAAGTTGCCCATCAAATTGGACTAAATTGTTGTAATCGCATTAAATTGCAGGGAAAATGGGATTACATTTAATTGTGAACCATTGGCATTAAATTTCGTAGTTGAACATTAAATTGAACTTCCTAAAAGAGAATAGAGCGGAGCAAGAGTGAGTAAAGCATCACTCCGGGCAAAGGCATTCCGGGAAAGAAGGATGAGCTTATACGATCGACAAATCTTTGATCCGATCAGAATGGGAGAGATGGTATCGGTCATCACATAGGTGATAGATATGTGCTCAGTACATGAGCAAATCGCGAGCCAGACGGAAACTATGGCCCCTACACCATCGTCGAGTGGGATCAATAACATTTTCTCTGCGCAGAAGGAGAAATATTCAAACCATAGCAGAGAATGCCAGAGATGTGGGCGATTAGGTCATTTTAGAGAGAGTAGTGGCTGGCCGGCTAGAAATGTCAGATGCAATAAGTGTGGGTTTGTGGGAAATTTCGCCAGAAGATTTAGGACTAAAACAGATAAACGAAAGAATAATTTTGAAGACAGGTGGAGTTCGAAAAGAAAAAGGTTTGGACAGTCAAATTTAAGGTTTGTAGACGAAGAAAAGGAAGAGGAAAAGGTGAACAAAGGGGAAAGGGATCATGAACATGACTGCTTCGAAATAACAGAAGAGCTAGGCGAGCCATCAAGTGGGAAAATTGTTTGCTCTGTTGGCGGCTGTAAGCTGGCGAAGGTTGTGGATTCAGGGTCACGATTCAATTTTATAGGGGAAAAAGACTGGGAACAATTATTTATAACAATTCGAGAGCATTGCTGAACATCCGAAAGGAATCACCAAACTGGTTTTGAGCGTATGCTTGAAATAATATCAGTTTTTGAAGCCCCCACAAGCGTGAATGAGCGAGCAGAAGCAATCGCTTCGTTCTACGATATTAAGAACGACAAACAATCGTTACTAGGCCGTGAAATAGCCATCAAATTAAAAGTTTTTTAAAATTGGGGTTGACATTAATCATCTTGAAGAGCATTCCCAAAAAAAAATAAAAGATATGCAGGTTCAACTATCGTGAGGTGAGTCAGTCAAGTCGGTACAACAACATCTACGTCGTATTCCATCTGCGTTATAGGGCATTGTGATATATCTAGGGAAGTTCATTCCGGCTATGGCAGACGCTACGGAACCATTATGGAGTAAAAACAAAAACGTCCCCTTTACGTGGGGCGAAAAACAAGAGCAGTCGTTCCGGCGATTAAAGAATTCTCTTGTGAAAATTCCCACTCTGGCTTATTTTAACTCCAAGAATCTTGCACGTCTAATAGCCGATGCAAGTCCAGTAGCGTTGGGTCCAGTCCTCTTGCAGTTTCAAGATGGAAACTATCAATTTATCTCATTTGCCAGCAAAACCTCTCTACTTCTCTACAGGGAGATATTCACAAACTGAAAAGGAAAGCCTGGCGTTAGTTTGAGCTGTAGAACGCTGTTATTACTATCTCGCAGGAATAACTTTTGAGCTTGTGACTGATCATAAGCCCCTAGAAGACATTTTCAAACAAACATCAAAGTCTCCAGCTCGGACTGAAAGATGGGTACTAAGACTTCAATCCTTTCATTTTAAAGTAATATATCAGGCGAGTAAATTGAACATAGCCGATTCGTTATCAAGATTGTACAAAACTGTAGAAACTGACTCGTTTGACACCCATTGTGACAGCGTCTGTGCAGGAAAATACGGTTTTCCACGCACTTACAATAAGCGAGATAGTAAAATTCATCGACACGGATCAAGAACTCGTAGAAGCAGTAAAAAGTGTAAAGAGTGACGATTGGACGACCAATGTTAAAAACAGTTCTTCCCATTTCGGTTGAAATTGTGCACCCTGGGGAACATTCCCTTTCGCGGTGCCCGAATTGTTATACCAGCGGCATTACGACGAAGAGTACTAGACCTAGGGCACGAAGGCCATCCAGGAGAAACTGTCATGAAGCGCAGACTTCGGTCAAAAGTATGGTGGCCGCTAATTTACAGAGAAGTAGAGTCATTCGTGAAACAGTGTCGTGAATGTCTACTACCTTCAAAACCATCACCACCAGTTCCCATGCAATGACATGCATTCCCAGACGGACCTTAGCAATGTATCGCAATCGACTTATTACTATTACCAATCCATGATTTCAGTTTTGTCATCATTGATTATTACCCCCGATATCAAAAGATAAATTTTATGAAGAAAATTACAATAGCGGATATCATTGCCAAACTGGAGGAAAAATTCTACAGGTTAGGCTACCCTAAGTCGATAAAGACGGACAACGGTCGGCAATTCGTTAGCAGCGAATTCAAAGACCATTTTGAAGCCAACAATATCGAATTAACCACCTCGCTCCCGTATTGGGCACAGGCGAACGGCGAGGTAGAGAATTTGAATCGATCTATTCCGAAGCGGCTTCAAATTGCCCATGAAAAGGGGGATTATAAAAGGGAAGTACAAAAGTTCACCTTAATGTACAACGTTACACCACATGGTACAACCGGTGAGTCACCGCCGAAGAGGCCCGAGCGAAGTAGTTGTTCGAGGAGAAGACGGAAACACCTTCAGACGAAATGTAACCCATGTAAAGAAGATTCCAACTCCATCTCAGACTGCTGTAGAACAATCAACAACTGAGGAGACTCACGGCCTCTCACCTGGTGAAGGTAAAGAAGACGGCGCAGATGATTCTCGGACCGAGGATTCTTTCAGGAAACTAAAAAAAATCGGAGGGATGTGGCGACCTGTCAGCCAGGACGAGCTCTGAGCTGTCACGCAGGTTTACGCTCTCGCCACTCATCGCTTCACTACATAGTGCTCTCTACACCCACGATGCGCTCTCTCACTCGCCGGTAATCCTCCACACAACTTCGGCTACACGAGTTAGTCTGTTAGAGATCATGTCAGAGCGTGGTAGTCTAAATAAATAAAAATAAAGAAGTTCTATTGAAATTACCACTTGTGTTTGTTATGCTATCTACGGTTTTAGCACCGGTCATTACACGAACTAACCGTAAAGTACGAATTATCACGACCTCAGACTTGGGATAGCAACGAAATGGCTGGCGAAGAATGGTTCCGCGTGTTCGTGAGAAGAAACCCTGAACTCTCAGTATGTGCAGAATAGGCTACAAGTATTTCTAGAGCGACAATAAAAGAGAACAGAGGTAACTATACAATATAGCGCAACAAAACTTCAATAGTATTGTGTTCGAAACCGAGAAGCCAACATTTTATCTTTTTCAGAAAAGAGGATAGGGTTGTTAAGATTCGTATGTCAATAGGGAGTTTGTTAAATAACTTGCATTATACAATGGAGTAAGAATTTCTAAAGCTTTTAGTATGAAAGGCAGGGATTGGAACAAATGATTGGGAATTGCTTCGTAAGATATATGCGTCAGAGATTGGATTTTGCAGGTATTCACCTCTCATAAAGAAAATTTTTAGTGCCTTGTAATAGATAATAGAAAAGATGTCGCACCGGGAGAATTCTTGTACGCATAAATAACTCCATGGAATGAGCTAGACGAGAAGAGTTACAGACTTTTCTTATTGCACATTTCCGCGGCACAATTAACTGTTGAAGTTTACTAAGGTATGCGCCTCCCCCTCCCAACAACTTATTCCATATTCCATAAATAATTCCATGGAATGAGCTAGACGAGAAGAGTTACAGACTTTTCTTATTGCACATTTCTGCAGCACAATTAACTGCTGAAGTTTACTAAGGTATGCGCCCCCCCCCCCCCCCCCCAACAACTTATTCCATACTGTAATTTAGAATGGAAAATCCCGTACAAACATTCTTAGGGGATAAAAACAACGAATGGTGGAAAGAAGATAATGCTTCACACTTAAAATATGCTCAGACCAACCCAAGTTTCGGTCAATTATTACACCCAGATATTTAGAATAATGAACATTTTCGACGACGCTCGTATCAAAAGAATCCCTAGAATTAAGCGGGATTGTACATTAACATCCGGGGTCATTTCCGTGCTCAGGCTATAAAACATAAGTTTAGTTTTGTTACTAACCAAAAGTTTGTGTCCAGCGAACCAAATTCTTAATAAGTGGACGTCATGATTGAATTCAGCTACTGAGTTCAAGGGACTAACTGCTCTATATGCTATAGCTAAGTCATCTGCAAAGGCAGTAACATTACCAGCAAAGGGTTGTTCGAAAATAGAATTGATATAAATCAAAAACAGAACTGGACCAAGAACAGCTCCTTGGGGAACGCCGAGTTTAATAGTTTTAGGATTGCTGAAACTGGTTCCTATTTTGACCAATTGTTTTCTGTCCTTCAGATAGGAAGCGAACCAATCATAGATACAACAACGGAAACCCACATTGTGTAGTTTGTTCAAAAGAATGTTGTGATTTTTTTTTTTTTTATAATGAGCGCGCGCTCAAGGGGTTTGAGTATCCTTAAGGTGATTGTACACAGCGCGGGCAAGGGAAATTTAGGGAGGAAGAAAAGAGAGGTACCGATGTACATTGTTTTTAAATGTTTGCAAGTTATAACGACCAGGAAATACAGAGATCGGCAGGGCATTCCATAAGCGAGATGTACGGCTTAGGAACGAATCACGATATTTTAGAGTACGTCCGAAAATGGGCTTGAGGGCTATGAGCATTCATAGCGAGACGGGTGTTACGGTTGAAAGTTTGAATGGGCGGAATGCTACTGGCGATTTCAGTGGAGCGGTGGTGGAAGTAGCGATAAAACAAAGTGAGACACGAGACATTTCGTCGGTGTTCGAGGGTGTCCATTGATTGACTGATATTAGTATCGTCAATAAGTTTTATCGCACGGTTTTGAATCCTATCCAGCAGGTGCAGAGATGTTTTAGGAGCACCTGACCAGATGTGTGCATTGTACTCCAATTTCGGGCGGATGAATGTCTTATATATTGAGGCCAGATCAGAGGGGGTAAAATATTTCTTGCATCGCTTGAGGAAACCTAGACATTTCGCAGCATTTTTGGCGACATCAAATATGTGGTCATTCCAACGTAAGTTGTCATTGACACACATATGTACTGAGAGTGGAAAGTTTTTCGGTTTCGACGATGCAAGTGCCATTCATAGATAATGGCTGGGTGTTTAAATTTCGCTTTAAAGACAGCAGACAGCATTGTGTTTTGGAAGCATTAAATTCCACTCTATTGATAGTTCCCCAATTGGTTATGCTGTTGATATCGGAATTTAATGAGCTTAGCATACGCTGCCGTTCTCGTACTACAGCCGAAGTGCAGGGCCGTGAGTCCGGGAACGAATATGAAAAGCAGAGAGTACTGTCATCAGCAAAGGAATATATTGAATTAGAAGTAGCAGACAAGAGATCGTTAATGAAAACTAAAAAGAGTGTCGGTGACAGAACAGAGCCCTGGGGCATACCAGCATTTATTTTGTGAATATCAGACTTGAAACCGTCCAAGACAACTTGAATTGAACGTTCCGAAAGGTAATTTCTAATCCATTGAAGAAGAGATCACGCATTTTCGACAAAAGAGCCTGATGCCAAACTCTGTCAAATGCCTTAGAAATATCAAGTGCAACTATCTTGCTTTCGCCAGATTGATGTACGCTTTGGTTCCACTTTTCGGTGAGACATGCCATCAAATCACCAGTGGACCTGTTGCTACGAAAACCGTACTGCCGGTCATTGAGAAGTTTTCGTGTTTCGAGATATTTCATGAGCTGCCGATTTATCAGCGTTTCCATGACCTTGGAAAGAAGGGACGTAAGTGCAATGGGTCTGTAGGAGGAGAGAGAAGATGATTCGCCTTTTTTAGAGACGAGCTGGACAAGTGCTGTTTTCCATCTGCTCGGGAAGAGTCCTAAAGTGTAGGATTGATGAAAAAGCTTACGCAGTGGTTTTGCCAGCGAGGAAGAATACCTCTTCAGAAGAAGGGGAGATATATCATCTGGACCAGCGGATTTATGTATGTTGAGATCTTTAAGTACTCTTGCTACTACACGAGTGCGAAAGTAGATTCGTCCCATTGAAGACTCGACGCACTCAAGTGTAGGCGGAGACAAAGCACAATCTGGGAGTGTTGAGCTGGCCGCAAAGTGTGCAGCAAGCAGATTGGCCTTATCCAAAAAGCTGACAGCTGGAATGTCATTGTAAATGAGCGTTGGGATGGAGGATGAGGCGGAATTTCTAATGTTTTTGACGAACGACCAAAAATTTTTACTGCCTTTGGGACATTGCAGTATTGTTTACCTCAGTTTTTGGTCGTATAGGAATTTCACACGCTTAAGAAAGGCGTTGCAGTCATTTCTGGCTCGTTTGAACTTTTTTCGGTTTTCCTCTGTCGGGTTGGTCTTGTAGGACCGAAAAAACATTTCTCTAACCCTGACGGCCTCTTTACAGCTCGAGTCTTACCATGCCTTGTCTTTTGGTTTGATACTCTTCATCCGATGAGGAATAAAAGATCTCATTCCAAAGAGAATGGTGTCTGTAATCATATCAGCAGCGGCATCCACGTCATTATCGAGGAAGCATAACGACCAGTTAAAATTCCTAAAGAAGCTGTTAAGACCGCTCCAGTTGGCTTTCTCGTATTGCCATACGGTTCTTTTAGGAATTTTTTCTCTAACTGTGTGGTCGGTGTACGAGAAATTAGCTGATATGACACAATGGTCCGACGAGCGTAGAGGGGAGAGCACATCAATGGTGTACTTATCAGGGTGAGAAGTTAAAAACAAGTCCAGGGTGTTGGCGGTATGACTATCAACGTCGGGTATTCGCGTGGGCTCATTTACAAGCTGCGTTAGGTTGTGTTCCGCAGCAAAGATCTCAACACACCGTCCTTCGGGTGTTGTCTGTCCAGAATGTCGAAGCCACCCAGAATTGTGTATATTGAAGTCGCCCGTAATAACGATTTCAGTATGAGGATACAGGGATACAATTCTTTGAATGGAGTCAGACAGCGCATCAAACTCGTTAAAGGTTGAATTGCTGTCCAGTTTGGGGCTTCTATAAATAAAGCAGTAGTGGATAATTTGCTTACGGAGATGGAATTTTAACCACATGAAGTTGAATTCCGGATTGGAACATGGATCACATTGTGGTGGAGTTTGGTAAGCTACATCACTACACACATAAATGGCGAGAACGCGGTGAGATAAGAATAATGGCACTAGTTCGTAGCCAGGTAGCTTCAGATCAGAATGATCTGAGAGGTGTGGGCGGGGATCTACCTGTGTTTCACTAAGTGCCAAAACAGCTGGTCTGTACTTACAGAAGTGGACGTACGCAGAAAAGTGATTACTTTTTAGCCCGCGTATATTGGCTACGTCTACCCTGAATTCCCTAGTCATAATCACAGACAAACACAGAAAACACAAACACCGACGATACTAAGCAAGGTTGCGAAGTGGAAATTCGAATACCTTGGTTATATCTACAAAAAGTCCACTACAAAATGTTTTATCGTCTAAACCTTTGTGTATAAAGGAGCAAAATTCTAAGAGAGCATCCTTAGTAGAGAGGCCTGATCTGAATCCAAACTGGTTCGAACTAAAAAAGTTTTTATATTCGAGATATTTTTGAAATAGAAGGTAACAGCGAGATCGGCCTTTAGTTATTTTTTTATTTTTTGCTTACTTTTTTAAAAAGTGGTATAACATTAGCACATTTCAAATCTTCAGGAAAATTGCCACACAAGGTTTGAAATACCATCATTGCCATATGAATTTGAGTTCGTTTAAAGGCTTTATGGTTTTTAATAACTCAAGACCCGAAATCGGTTCAAAATAAAAACTGTTTCTATGCAGAATACTATCCACAAGACCATCTCTATGTTCACCATAGCAAATATTAGAAAAATCAGGCGAAGATGACAATTGCCCGATTGACGCAAAGAACTCATTAAATTCGTTTGCTACTGCAATAGGATCCGAGATAACTATACTACCATCGCTAAGCGATATAGTTGTGTCATGCTTGCTCATATTTCGATTAATAATATTGTTAACCTCTTTCCATTCTTTCTTAAGGTTTCCGTAGTAACTTTCCCTACATAAACGGATTTCCTTGTTGATTTGAAGGCACATGCGATCATAGCGTCTTTTTAAACCGTTTAGTGGATGTTTACTATATTTTTTCCGCAGTTTATGTTTCGGTTTGATTTTTTTTAAAGAAGAGATGGCATTATCCAGGGCTTTAGCTTTATTTCAGATTTTCTCAGTACAACGATTTTACTGGAAGCAGATATGGAGTTTTTTAAAATTTTAATAAATGAATCATAAGCCTTAGAAGCATTTTCCGCAGCATAGACCTCATCCCAATTAATGCGGCGCAATACACTATTGTCACACTAGTCAATGAATGTTTTACATTGCGCTCTTCTTTTCAAAGATAGGAATCAAAATACCGGTCATAGAGTGATCAGAAATTGTAAGGTCAAAATTAACAGCAGCACATGGATTAGACTGAATTTTTGAGAAACGACAAAAATTGGTCTTGTGCACTCATTAACAAAAGAGATAAATCCATATTCGGCGATAAGAGCAAGGTAACAATCCAAGGAATGACATGAGTTTAGCAAGTCCAGGTTAAAGTCCCCTAAAATAATTAGATTAGCTGCTTTCACATTGGATAGAAATTACGAAAAAAGATTCTTTATTCAAATTGTCATGAAAAATGCTATCATTACATCTAGTTATGGAATTTGACGAAAGGTTGTTATTAAAAAGATCAGGATTTACGTTGATACTAGAAAACAAATTTATTTGTCTTTAATTAAGGATAAATCATCAAATGATCTTATAACAACAATCTTTCCCCTATCTACTTTCCTCAACAAAATATGAGAATTCTTAAACCATAGGTATTTATATTTGTTCTCTACCTTTAACTTTTTAGCTGCCGTAAAAAGACTACGATTATACTTCGTCATGCAATCGTTGATATAAATACTGGAGCTGTTTTTAATACTGCCACCGAATAATGTTGCATTTAGGATTTTTTTTTCCTTTAATAGAAATAACGTAGTAACGTAGATGCTTTCTACGACAATTTCGCTACTGTCATAGACCGCTATAAATTTGAACCACAAAATATATATAATGGTGATGAGACCGGCATAACTACTGTACAAAAACCCGACAGAATAATAGCTAGACGTGGTGCTCGTCAAGTAGATTCGGTAAAATATTATCAGAAGATGAATAAAAAATGTTGGAATCGAGTGTCGTGGGGTGCGTATCGTTTTCTCAACCTAAGAGTTTATGTCAAGTAATTCATTATTAAATCACTAAAATGAAGTGTTCAGTTTGCCAAGACAAAATAGATCGCGGTGACGCAATTAAAGTCGATTGTAGCGACTGCAAACTCTTTTTTCACGGTCCCTGTGTGAATATCCAAGTAGCCGACATTGACTATATGTTCACAAACAATTTTAAATATCGTTGTGACAAGTGCAGTGCTTTGCGCCGTTTGTCTCTACAACAACAACCTGTAGTTAAACCATCGACATCAGCTGCAGCAGCAAAACATCAACAGTCTGGCGAAAAGTAGCAAAAGTCTACAACAATAACAAAACAGCAAGCAAAACCGTGCATCAGCAAGAACCAGCGTACAACATCTCCGTTACACCAACAACAACATACTAACTCCCAGACGCCCAGCAGTTCAATAACCCTTCAGTTGTTATATGACGAATTTATTAGTTTAAAGAACAAAATTGGTAGTGAACTTCTAGACTTACTTAGTCAGGCAGTTGAAAGAGGAGAACAACTCTTTGCGATCGAAGGTTGTGAGCCTGGAAAGTAAGCTGAATTGGAGAGAGCAGAAACAGCTGGAGAACTTCGTCGAGATTGTAGGTGTGCCAGGCGTGAATAATTCCAACGCAAAGGAGAGTGTACAAAAATTTTTAATGACGCTTTGAATGTTCCCCTACCTTCAGAGGAGACCAGAAATTGCTACGTGAAACGAATTAAGACAAAAAATTCTTCGTCTCCCAATACCAGTGTATCACACAATGACGTCATATGTGTTCATTTCACTTCACTTGAAGCTAAGCAGAAAATAATGCAATCTAAAAGAGTTGCTAAGAAGAAACTTAATGCATCTATTTTTGCCGAAGGTACTACGAATAATATTTACATTAACCATCGTTTTACTAAATATACTAGGGCACTCTTCATGGCAGCGAAAAAATGCAAAATAGAGAATAAATTTAAGTACTTGTGGTTTCAAAATTCTCAAATATTGTTGAGAAAGGTCGATAATGGTGAGGTTGTTGTTATTAAATCGTTTGATGATCTACCAGCAATCTAATATCAACAACATGGATGATGTTTTTGATATCACAAATAACAACCTCACTACTGAAACCTTTAGTTCCATTTGTTGTAGAGTTTTCCAAAGTATTTCAAATAATCACTCTTTTTTCGTTGTGCATCAGAATATTCGTAGTTTGCGTGCAAACTTTGATTTACTTGTCGCAAATCTTGAAGCCTTTGAATTTTTGCCTGAAATCATATTTGTTTCCGAAATTTGGATTTATTCCAATGAAATTGATGAATATAAAATTCCTATACTGCAGGTAGAGTGGGAGTTTTTGTAAGAGATTCATTTGATGGCGATATTAAATATATTAAACTTTTAAGTGTAGACATCATACAAGTTTCTTACACCATATTTAATTATAATATAAATTTTTTCTGTGTGTATAGACTTCATTCTCAACCTGTAAACTTATTTATTGATGAACTTTCTGATTTTCTGCGCACTCAACGAGCGGGTAATCTATTCATTCTAGGTGATTTTAACTTAGATATTTTAGTTTCCAACCCTTTTTCAGATTTTTACCTTGCAATGATTGCAGAGCATGGACTCATTTCTTTTATAAATGGTATCACTAGACCATCTTCGGGCACATGTCTCGACCATGTATTTGGTCGATTTAATTTTATTCCTTCTAATAATGTTTTTGGTATTAACCTTGATCTTGGCATAACCGACCATTGCATGACTGGCTTTCTTCTTGAAGGAATCTCAATCAAAAAAAAAGAAGGTACTTCTCGTCTAAAAGTGCCTAGAATCGATTTCCTTGATTTGAATAATAAACTGCGTTTTGAAGATTGGACTGAAGTTTATAGTATAGACAATGCTTCTTTAGCATATGACGCATTTCTAAGAAAATTCCAAAAACATATTAGTTCTTCTAGCTTTACTGGTGTGCACAAAAAATCGAATACTAGACTTAAACCTTGGATCAATTACTCGCTACTCAAGAAAATAAGGCTGAGGCACAAACTTCAAAAGAAATGTGCTAAAAATCCACAAAATTCAAATATAAAAACTCGTCTCGTTCGTATATTCAAACAAGTTAATAGAGAAATTCGCAGTTGCCGTGATATCTACTTTCAGAACAGGATCAGGATGGCGAACGGAAATCGGAATAAAGAATGGCAAGTAATTAATAACATTACCGGTCGTAATACTCTTGATACATGTATGTAAGTCGATCACGTTAAAAAGCGGAAGTTCAACTATTTCGGATCCTACAGCCGTAGCTAATATGTTTAGTTCTTATTTTGCCACAGTTGGTCAGTCATCTTCTCCGTGTTACTTGTCCTCTTCTTGTTCCTCCTGCACAGAATCCGATGTTCTGGAGAATTTCGTCAGAAATAGCTTCTTTTTTGAGGCAATATCGGGCTGTGAACTTCTCAAAATAATAAACTCCTTAAGGAATACGGGTTCCTGTGGCAGCGATGAAATATCCAATTTAGTCCTTAAAAGAACTGCGTTAAATATTGTAGATATTTTACCTCATCTATTTAACTTAAGTATCATTTCTGGGATATTCCCTGATAAATTAAAATGTGCAATAGTTATACCTTTATTCAAAAAAGGCGATAGGAGTGACAAAGCGAATTATAGGCCCATATCATTACTATCTTCTATCTCTAAAGTATTTGAGAAAACAATTAAGGAACGTATTTTGTCATACCTTAACAGAATTAAATTCTTTAGCCCAATGCAGTATGGATTTAGAGCAGGTCATTCTACTAAGGAGGCATTGTTAAATTACTGTTCCGTAATTCTCGAGGCGCTGGATCAGAAAAAGAGTTGTGCCGGGATTTTTGTTGATATTAAAAAAGCTTTCGACATGGTAAACCACAGCATCCTCCTTGACAAACTTTTTAAAGTAGGTTTTCGCAGTTTCATGTTTAAATGGTTTGAGTCCTATTTAAAGGATAGAACTCAAATAGTCAAAATTGGAAACTGTGTAAGCAATTCCAGTGTAACTAATCTAGGTGTGCCTCAAGGATCTGTGGTTGGCCCAATACTGTTTTTAGTTTATGTTAAAATCACAGCATTTGCAGATGACCTTGGAATTGCTTACACCTCGGCCAGTCCATTGAATTTAATTGCAAACATAAACAATGATGTCCACTTATTGAGGTATTGGTTTGCTACACATAAATTAGTGATTAGCAATAAAACTAGGTTAATGTACTTTAGCATAGGTACGCAAGTACCCCCTGACCTGGATGTGATATTTCATGCACCTGATTGCGCTAGGTTTTCGTTAATTAATGATACGTTATCTGAGCAAAGGTTTACACACTACAATTCCGAAGTTGGCTGTAGTGGAGATTGTTTTAAAATTGAGAGTGTTGTGGACTATAAATACCTAGGAGTTATTATTGACCAAAATATGAGTTGGTCCAAACACATTACCAATTTAAGACAGTGCCTTCTATCATCTATTCGTTGTTTGTATCGTCTCAAGAATTTCTTTTCTCTCAATACATTGAAAATGGTTTACTATGGTCTATTTCACTCGAAATTGCAGTATGACATTGGCTGCTGGGGAAGTGCCTATCGGACCAAACTTCAGCAGCTAGTTGTCCTCCAAAAATGTGCTGTAAGAAACATGTGCAAAGTTAATCGATTAACACATTCTATGGATTTGTTTAAGACCATGAAAATACTGCCAGTGAGGCAATTATATTTTTTCAAAGTTTTAAAAATCTTTTTTATAAGAGGAGGATATCTTCAAAGTCCTACCTCTGATATGCATTACTTGCGTAGCCAAACTAGTCATGTTGTTAGTATCCCTACGTTTCGCACTACATGTTTCAAAAATTTTTATACGATTGTCTCTTGTAAGCTTTTTAATATACTCCCTGAAGGAATTCGAATCATAAGGAATTTGTTCTCATTTTTAAAAAATGTTAGGTTATGGCTTCTTATATTTGATCACAACGAAATCGAAGTTTTGTTACGCTCTATTATTTAGATTTATAAAAAATTTGCTTGATATAAATTTTGTACACCCCAATATATTTGAAGTATTTATCTTTAATTTTGATGTGACATTTATTTCTATTTTTCCTTAAATATAAAATGTCACTGCTCTTCTCTTTTGTTCTTGCTAGTAGATACATGTATATACTGAAATTTCGATTGTTTTATATTATTATATTTTAAGAGAATAAGAAATAAAAAAAATAAAAAAAATAAAATAAATTTTGTATTATTTGCATGTGTTTCAATTGACCCCAGGCACTGTTCCAACCGACCCTGGCATTGATCTCAAATAACATTGCCCATTAGTAGACAGATATGGTCTTTTATTCAATATATTTCCGTCATCGCTCGCTTAACTAATCCCGATCTACCCAGTCTACCCTATTCTTTAATATCTTTTATATAAGAGAAATAGGAATATATATTATTAAAATAATTTTCAACCATTTTTAAGAATTCTTTGCAAAAAAAAAACAGAGCAAAGTAACCCCGATTTATGGTACACAACTCTTTATTTTATGGGAAACAAATAATTTCTACTTGTACTCGTATACGAGTACTTCGAATTGGACATCTTTCGGAGGAATCTCAAGAAGCTAGAAACAAGGAAAATCGCAAATTTAGGGAGTTATTTACAAAGAAATCCTCGCGAGTGGATACGAATACTGACCTTCCAAATATAGGTTGCTAGTATTCTCAGATCCATTTTTGGTAAGTCTTAGATAAATTCCAAAAAAAAAAAAACAAGTTTGATTGAACACGATGTTCTGCAATTGTTAAGTATACCAAATGAATAATAAAATTAATAAAATGCAAATTATCGGCAATTGTATGTTTTGTTCTTTTTTTTGTCAAAACTCTTATAGATTCTGTGAATAATTCTCATAAAAGTAAGTAACTAACATTTGACAAAAAACATTATTAATTTAATCCCGTTAACTGAGCAAGTTACCACACTGTGCGGCGGCTTGTTCCCACGTGGTCGATTTGGGTTGTGCTTCGTTACCGAACCGTTGAAACTAAACTGAAATTATCCGAGTATTGTATATGGTACCAATCAAAATCTTAAAAAACCATTCTATTTTCAGCACATTTATTATATTTACTAGTATCTTCTATTATTCAATAATTTTCTAAAAATATATATATGTACTTACACAACATCTAATATCAATTCAATATTTCTTAAGAAACTAATACAACCAATTCACATATACAATAAGATTTAACAGGTCTTTCGAAGTTTTTTTTAGGTACAATTGTTATTTTTATATCTTTTAAAATTTTTGTTATATTATAACATTTAAAACTTGATCTTACAATCTACCTACAAACTACAAAGTCTCGCAGCCTACTTATCCTGCTTTAACTAACAAAATATAATTTTTTTGTTGTGCTTAAATTATTCGAAGTAGGTACCCAGTTTGTTTTGTTGTTTTACAGTATTTTTTTCTTTTATTTATTTTATTATGTCTTTTAGTAAAGAAGATTTGTGGTCCTGGCAGCAAACGTGTGGGCGGTGTCGCGATCTTCATTAAAGAAGGTATAAAATTTCACAGAGTGTACAAGGGAGTATTACGCCGGTTCCGGGTGTTGGAGGCAGTCGTCATTTACATTCCGCTCCGCAGTGGAAAGCGGCTGTACTTGGCCTCTGTTTATGCACCTGAGGCTTCACAATCCACTCTATTCATTACAGAGCTCGACACGTTTTTTCGACTTCTGAGGCTGGAATCGGGGGAATGAGTTGGAATCTGAATCTGTTTTCAGCCCATTTATTACATTTACTAGTATCTTCCCTTATTCAATGATTTTCTAAAAATATATATATGTACTTACACAACATCTAATATCAATTTAATATTTCTTAACAAACTAATACAACCAATTCACATATACAATAAGATTTACCAGGTTTTTCAAAGTTTTTTTTAGGTACAATTGTTATTTTTATATCTTTTAAAATTGTTGTTATATTATAACATTTAAAACTTGATCTTACAATCTACCTACAAACTACAAAATCTCTCAGCCTACTTATCCCGCTTTAACTAACTGTGTATACATATATAAAATATATAATTTTTTTTTTGTACATAAGTTACAATAGGTAATTTAAGATTAGAAGTAAGGGTCGTTCGCAAATCTCCGGTGAGAAAAGACGTCTTTCGGCTTCGTGGCGAAAATCATCAAAAGGAGGAAGAGTTTGAAAACCCCTCCTAATCTAACAAAAAAAAAAAAGTGCTATTTTTAACAGCTGAAGAAGATAAAGACGAGGGGGGCACCTACAACTTTGCCTCTCTAGCTTCATCTGAGTCGGAAGAGGAAGATGAAAAAATTAACAATATAAAAAGCAGCATACAAAAGCTGGAACAAAAAATGCTTGCTATTAAGCAAAAGCAAACTGCGCGCAGACAGAGGGAGCAATCAGAAGTAGAGAGCTCCCTACAACAAAAACAACAAGAGCAGAAACAACAACTGCAGCAAAAGCAACAGCAGCAGCAGCAGAAGAAGAAGAAGGAGAAGGTGCCTCCGATCAACATCTATAAACTAGAGGTAAATGCAACCAACGACCTGTGTAAGTTGGTCATTGATGACAATTTTAACATTAAGAGATTGGGGAACGATCGTCACGCCATCCACTGCGAAAGAGCTCCTAAAGGAAACGACGACGGAGCACTACTCATTCACAGCGAAGTGTGAAAAGCGACAATCGATGCTGCTGAAGGGGTTGGAACCGTCTTCGAAGGAGTGCGAAGGAATCAAGTTTGTAGGGGTAAAGATATTTACCACAACTAGAGCAAGACGGGAGAAACGGAGTCTGCCGTTCTTCCTGGTGCAGCTGAGTCCCGAAAGTCGTCTGGACGTCCTAGATTACCAGGTGATTCAATGGGATAAATTAAAAAGGAGCGAAGGCGTTCTACAATGCGTTCGCTGCCAGAGGTTGGGGCATTTGAGAGTATCATTTGCATTTGAAAGTATCAATACTTGGATGTAAATTTTTTATTCCTTACATAGTGTAATAATTTGTTCTAGATATTTACCCTAAAAATGTCAAAACATTGGAAAATTACAAAATACCTAAGAAATATAACGGAAATAGAAGAAAAGGTTTCAGAATATGATGAAAAAGAAACTTCTCGAAATGAAAAAAACATGGAAACAGAGCTATTTACAACAAGTAAATTGGAATCAGAAAGCGATAGTGAAGAAGAGAATGTTATAAATAATCGTCCAGGACAGAAAAGAAAGAGAGTTTTATTGATATCCGAAAGTGAGACAGATTTAGAGGATCAACACATCGAAACAGCTGCTGATGGAACAGTCTGGGAAGAAATAAACGGAAGTCCCAACCCTGGCAGGTTACCAGTGCATAATATTTTTAGGAATATGTCAGGGCCAACAGGATATGCTAAAGGACATATAATGAAAGGACAAATGAAGACGGCATTTACTCTTATCATTGATCAGCGTATAATGCATCATATTATAAAATGTACAGAAGAAGAAGCATTTAGGGTGTTGGGGACTAAGTGGGAGCTAAGTGCAACAAAATTAGATGCATTCATTGCTTTGCTGTTTGCTCGTGGCGCATATGAGGCAACAAATTTGGATATCTCATATTTGTGGAATAAAAATTGGGGACCCGCTTTTTTTTCGAAAACAATGAGCCGAAACGACTTTACTGAAATTATGAAGTTTATACGATTTGATAAGAAGAGCGAAAGAAGTCAGCGTTTACAAACCAATAAATTTGCCATGATATCTACAATATGGAATCGATTTATTGAAAATTCACAAAATTCTTATAAACCTGGTGCACAGACTAGGTGTAGATTTACCCAATATATGCCAAAAAAAACAGAAAAATTTGGAATAAAGTTCTGGTTGGCGTGTGACGTCAATAGTAAGTACATAATAAATGGGTTTCCCTATTTGGGAAAGGATGAAAGGAGAGATTGTTCAATGCCCCTTGGGGAGTTCGTTGTCCTAAAGCTGATGGATCCTTTCACAGGATGCGGAACGAACGTAACAACGGATAATTTTTTCACGAGTGTATCATTAGCCAAGAAATTACTTTCAAAAAAAAACTACAATTGTTGGAACAATTCGTGGAAACAAGAGAGAGTTGCCAAAGTTAGCCAAAGAAAGAAAAGATACATTACTTTGACAGTGTATAAAAGTAAGCCGAAAAAAAAAGTGCTTGTCCTAAGCTCTAAACATAACTCAATAGAAATAGAAAAAAACAACAAACATATACCGGAAACTATTAGATTTTATAATAGTACAAAATTTGGTGTAGATGTGGCAGACCAGATGGCAAAAAAATACAGCGTGAAGTCGAAAAGTTGTAGGTGGCCACTTCAGGTATTTTTCAATATTTTGGACCTAGCTGGAATAAATGCCTGGATTTTGTACAAAGAAACAACGGGTGAAAACATTTCGAGGCAGGAATTTTTGTTCCAGTTAGCTTCAGAACTCGGCGATGCATATATACAATTTCAAGAAAAAAAGCTTTTACCAACACCGTCCTCAAGTTCCGATTTGTCTGTACGAAAAACTTGCCAAATCAATTTTTGTAAAGGTTATAAAACAACAAAAATTTGTTCGAAGTGCGAAAAATATGTTTGCGGCAAATGCACATTCCAGACTAAAATAATTTGTAAACAATGTGAGGAAGCCGAATAGAGTATATTATGTATGCATAACATTCTGTATAAAAATTTAGTTTTATTTGTTTTTTTTATAATGAATTTTAGAAATTATATAAAAATAAATTTGGACGAAACTTCATGAAAATTTTTTATTTTATATACATTTAGCAATAAATCAACAATTATCTGCATTGAATAATAAAATCGATAACTTAATAGGTATATAAGAATTGTCGGTAGGTTTAGTGTTAAAAAAGCAAAACTGGCTCGGCAGCAGAAGGTGGAAGTCAAACGTTCACCTGTTAGGTTGCAAACACCAGCCGTCACGTCACAAATTTCCTACGCCCAAATGGCGTCAGGTAGGGGGGCTACGGTACGACTGTTGTTGCACCTAACATGCTGGCCATCTTGCCCGCAATCCAAGGGCAGATGGCTCAGCTGCAACCAGCAGGTACAAGAACAGGCAAAGCGGGTGGACGAGATCTGTGCGCTGTCGTAATGGGTACGCACATGGTGGAGCAAACTTTAAAGGTCCTTGCGGTGAATGTTAATTCACTGATTAGGATTGAACGAAGAGCCGCGATGGTTAAATTGCTACAAGACCAAAGTCCTGATGTGCTTTTCGCTAGCGAAACCAAGCTAACCGATAACCACAAACTGGAGTACAATAATTATATTGTTAGAAAAAGAAACCGGCCCAGATCCAAACGTGGAGGCGGTGTCGCGATCTTCATTAAATAAGGTATAAAAATTCACAGAGTGTACAAGGGAGTGTTACGCAGGTTCTGAGGCTGGAATCGGGGGAATGTGTTGGAATCTGTATCTGTTTTCAGCCCATTTATTGTATTTACTACTATCTTCTCTTATTCAATAATTTTCTAAAAATATATATATGTACTTACACAACATCTAATATCAATTTAATATTTCTTAACAAACTAATACAACCAATTTACATATACAATAAGATTTACCAGGTCTTTCGAAGTTTTTTTAGGTACAATTGTTATTTTTATATCTTTTAAAATTTTTGTTATATTATAACATTTAAAACTTGATCTTACAATCTACCTACGAACTACAAAATCTCGCAGCCTACTTATGCTGCTTTAACTAACAAAATATAATTTTTTCTTTTATTTATTTTATTATGTCTTTTAGTAAACAAGATTTGTGGTCCTGGCAGCAGTCTACCTTAATGTCGGTGCAGTGCGGCAATATGTAGTTGCATTGCGGAATAAGTCTTGGTTGTCAGTGTGTTGATACCGAGGTGTAGTATTGCAGTGTATCGTATATATAACATGTATGTGTATATAACATTCCTAGCTTAATGATGTATTCTCAATATTGTCATCAAAATATATTGAGTAAATGTTGGTTTCTGATATTCTAATACACACAGCTTTCGGATTTTTTCCATCGGTATTTTCCTTAAAAACATCTCCAGAGATGAGTAAAGTTGAAGAAAACTTGGTCTTTCATTAGGTTATAATTGATGATAATTTGTTTAAGATCATCTCGTTATTCTAAATTGTTTAATCGTTGTACTGTACCACTACCAACTTTCCAGATAATTGATTCCGATCGATGTCCGCTGAGTGGGAATTCACCGGAGTAGTTCAAACAAAATAGTGCCAAATGAAAAAGACATCCGAAGCTTCGGAGAAGGGTAAAACTTCGTCTAAAGGCTTGTAATTTGGCATTAAACGTAGAAACACTAAATAGTTCAATAAAGACATTTCTGGATCGGAGGTTCTTGTTGTAAATTTTTTTTTTTTAGAATAACTAACCTTCGTTACTTCTATAAACTTCAGCTGACGTGAAAAATCGAGAAGTTGTCGGCTGAGATTCAATGTTATGAGATCTATGTTTGGTTAAGTTTGGAGTTCGTATTTTACTCGAATGCCCATCGAATGATAATTGAGGTCTTTGACGTGCACATATCCATATTCTCCTGACATAACACTCTAATGGTGCTTTAAACTCACATTTTTCGTGGCATCGGTAACCGCAATACATACATTTCAGCCCAATGAGCATTTTCGTACTGCAAGAGTCACAGGTGGTAAATAATTGTGCTTTTTTTATATAACGATGTGGAGCGGCGTTATATGAAGCTTCATCAACTTTACTACATTCAAGTCTTTTTCCATAAGTCGTATGTAGTGGATCGTAATTTATAAAAGGGCTGCTAACCCACCTTTTGGTATTATTAATAAAGCGGCTGGTACCACCCGTATTGCCTGGCTCTCGGGTAATTCGGTAATTGTTAGAGGTCGACGCGGTTAATCTGTCCAACTGTGACGACAGAAACCGACCCAACTTTGGAAAACCTCTCTTCTTTTTTATTAGAGGACTTTCCTCAGAACATCCATTTCGAGCGAGGATTTCCTCAGACATCATTCGATCCTCGTCAATTTCAGCGATGGTCATGAGAACGGGTTCTTTGGTTCCACGTTTATTTACTGCAATAGAAAAACCAAAAGCAAACAATTTTTTTTTATTAGTAGCTGTTCAATGTAAGGCATGAAAATGTGTGTAAAGATTAACTATTTTTTTTTTTTAAAAGATAATTGCTTAGGTTGTAAATTATGCAAACACTGAATTGAGAATTATTGCCATTTCTCTCTGGTGATGCTCAAGAATATGTAATTACCTGCAGCTCATTATTTTGTGCAACTTTTTCTCATGGTGCTGTGTTTTTTTTTTTTTTATATACAGTGTCTCACAAAATTGATCAAGTGATTTGCATGAAGTGCATGTAGGTTTTTCCTAGTTTTAAATCTATGCAGAATAATTTAAACACTTTTTTTCAAGAATAAGTATTTATTAGACTTTTTCCTATTTTATTTTTATTTTTTGTTCTTTGTCTTTATATCTGGAAAATAATTACATGTAAGGTAGATTAGTATTTGATCAATTGTGTGTGTGAGTTTACCTTTTAGTACTTCGTGTGACATTCCTTTGACTTTTAAAAAGGCTTGGCATGCTGTTTATCAAATTTTCACACGTTTCTGAAGGAATTGCATTCCATTTTGAGTCAACTCTGTTGTACAGTTCATCTAGATTTTGTGCCGGTGTTGAGTATTCCGTCTGGAGACTATGGAGGCCAATCTAAGACTTTAATCATACGTTGTTGGATCCAAGCTTTTGTTACTTTAGCAGTATGCTTCGAATCGTTATCATGCTGGAAGATAACGTTGGAAGCATTTTTGTTCCATTTTTCTAAACTTCTATCTACCGACCACTCTCTGACACAACCCGATTCCCTTTGTAGCCATACAACCCCATATCATTAAATTGCCGCCACCGAACTTAACTGTCTCTTTTACCATACGTCTTCTTAAAGACTTCCCTGTTTTTTTCCAAGTCCATTCTCTTCCATCCGACCCAAAACGGTTTCTTATGACGTGTTGTAAGAGTTCTCAGAGTTCTTCTCACTGTCTCTGCACTAACGTGGAGATTATCGTTTCTAATTAGATACTTCTACACTGAAACAGCATTTTTTTCCTCTCCTGTTGTTATGGCTCGGCAAATCTTGCGTTGGATGGTCCTTGATAGCAAAGGTTTTCGTCCCGCCTTCAACCGTGGCACTGATGTTGGGTTTATCTTTCGCCTATATTTACTAACGGCCCCAACAGAAATGCCCAGTTGGTCAGAAATTTGAGGGTGGGATTTCCTTTCTTTCAACAATTTCTGAATTTCTTTGATTAAGTTTGATGGAATTGGCTTCATCTTCAATCTGTCATATTCAACGGAAAATTTTTTAGATTAACTTCACTTACTTGTTGTATTTTTAATTTTACAGAAAAACGTTTACTTACGTGCGATCCCTAAACTCACAAAATTGGTCAAATCAACCACTCACCAGCACTTCACAAATACTCGTAACAGTGAAATTTGAAATTTTTATCACTAAATCGCATTTCATGAAATGAGAAAACAAATTTTCGGTCACCGGTTAACAACTTTACCGTTATAAATCGAATGATCTTTGTTTAACAAATCATTTGATCAATTTTGTGAAACACTGTATAATTGGGGCGCGCTCAAGCGATTGTGTAACCTTAAAATACTTGCACCCAGGCGTGCGTAATATACCGATACTAGGCATAAATGCAAATTAACTGTTAGAAGGTTTAATCAAAGACGAACAAGAAAATGCAATAAACAGTTTTTGTTCTTATTTATAACTCAGAAGCAGACTTAAGGAATAAGACTTTTGCTAAAGAGTGTGCACTTCATGTTGATGTGCACTTTTGAATATTGGAAAAAAAGAAAGGAAAAAAAGAAAGATGCCGATGGACGTTGGTTTTGAGTATTTGAAAGCTACTCGTATAATGACTAGGAAATAAAGAGCTCAGCAGGGCATTGTCATACGGCTTAGGCGGAGTGCATCCGCAAGTAATATATTGTGATAACCACTTAAATGTGAGCAGCGACATCTAGCAGAAAATGTCGAAGACCAGAAGATTTCGATATTGGAATAACAAAGTCTCGACTGGAGAGTGGAATCGAATTTTCTAGCAAATTGGAAATTGTATGGGACGCTGGATGGCGAGGATTGTTCTCGAAGTATGTCATTCGAGTATAAATACCAGCATCCCAAAGGTATGCAAGTTAGTTCTAAAGTGTAATTTGAAGTGTTAATTAGGAGAAGTGATTAAGTGGTTTAAGTAAAAGATAAGAAAAGTATAAGTGGTTGAGAAATTGAATTGTACTGAGAGAAAGAATTAAATAGTGAATTGTAACTGTACTGAATAAAGGGATTTGTATTGAAAAGAATAAGTTCTATCATTTGTACCCACACAAACATTTTACAATATTTTAGTACTCCTTCTTCTTTTAAGGACTATCGTATAGAACAAACCCTTACGTTTATGGGGCATTTTTATGTGGCAAAGTAGAGCGGAGTTTTCCTTCTAACTAGATGTGTGGAGTTAGATTTGTTGCTTGGGAGAAACGAATTTAGGTTCATTTTGAAATGTTAGTGCCGTTGTACGATCTGAAACTTGTCGATGTCTTTTCATTTATATTTTTAAACTTGGAATCGCGTCATATGTCGACATGCTTCCGACAAAGCCGCATTGACTGCCATGCAGTTTAATAACATTACGTTGTCGACTGTCTGAAAATTCCATAAAAATGGAGACTCCCTTAACATCGGATATAAGGTCTTATCTGTCATATTTAGTGAACGTCTGAAACCCTTCGCCAACAACCTGATTGGTTCCTGTCCACAATCGACCAAATCTTCGCATTCAGGTAGATTATGGAAAAGCTCCATCTTACCATCTCCAGCATATTTTCTCATCGATTTTAAGGCCGTATATGACAGCATTTATAGAGACGGGCTATGTGAAGCCATGTCTAGTTTTGCCATCTCCGTCAAATTCGACGATTGAGAATGCACGCAGCGATTTCTTTAACATAATTCTTGAAAGACGCACAATCTTTCAAAAGTCCATCGGCATACGCCGATGATATTGATATATTCGGAAGAAAGCAGCGTAGTGTCAGTAGCGCTTTCCCAAGTATTATACAATATTAAGAAGAAAGCGTCGAAGATGCAAGATGAGTTTAACGACCAATGAGGGCAACACCATGTAAAGGATTTTTCAATAGGGACATAATTATTTTGTATTTTAATATAATACAAACGCACCCTTAAACTTCTTTTATGATTTGTCAATGTCAAAATGTCAGTCAAGGTTTACATTTTAATCATGGTGAAGTTCACGAACGAGCAACGATTAAAAATTATTAAAAATTATTACCCAAATTCTGAGTATAAATTGAAGTCAATATATTCACTACTGAATGTTCCTGTGCCAGTGAGGAGACGGGCCGGTCGAAGTACCCAAAAATATCAAAAATTAAAATCAGCCAAATCAGTCGATTCCACGCCATTCACAGGAATTGGAATTCTCTCAGTCTACATTGTGGCGAATTTTGTGTGTAAATCTTAGCCTACACCCTTACAAGATCAAGTTAACTCAAGCGCCGAAGTTTCTTCATTCGGCTCTGCAAAAGTTTGAAGAAATCCTGAATTTCATCGAGAAATCATCTTCAGCGATGAAGGTCATTTACTATAACCACATGTGCTTCAAGAGACTCAATTGCATCCACAAATGTGACTGTGTGGTGTGATCGCCATGTTGCGGTCAATGCAGTTCGCTATCGTGCCATGTTGGAAGACTATTTTTGGCCAGAATTGGATGGACTTGACATCAGTGATATATGGTTCCAACAAAATGGTGCTGGTGCTGATCAAACAATTGATATATTGAAGTTCGGGAAGATCTCGAGAAATGGCCACCTTGCTCATTCGATTCGCTTTAACCCCGTTTGACTTCTTTGTATGGGGTTACGTTAAGTCGTTGGTTTATAGCAACAAGCCAACCACGTTAGTGTTGTGTGTGTATGTATGTGTATGTGTAGAAAAGTGATGTGAAAATTGGTTCCAAAGAATCGATCGCTGCAAAAGTGCACGCGGTGGTAGTATGAACGAGATTGGAACCAGAAATAAATTTCAACCCGATATCTCAATTATTCTGTGTTTTATTTAAATACAAAATTTTAATGGCCTTAGTGAACGACCCGATGTATGCTGTCAGCAAGAAAGAACACCCAATACTGACTTCTCTGACGAACGTCACCCTCGACAGATATACCTTTGAGATAGTTTAGGACTATGCTCCGCTATTTAGACAACGACACCAGCGCTGAGATCAAACTAAGAATAACTCTTGCAATCGCTGTTTCTTTAGGCTAAGAAAGCAATTAGTAAAGTCCTTTTTCTCGCACAACAAAACTAACCCTATATAAGATCTTAATAATCCCGGTCCTGTTTTATGTCGTAGATGTTCATGGCTGTTTTGAGAGGAAAATTCTTCGGGTGATTTTCGGTCCCGCCTGCATAGACGGTGAGTGGAGGAGGGGATACAACGATAAACTGTACGGGCTGTACAATGACATCGACTTAGCCAGAAGAATGCATTTCCAACGACCGAGGTGACTGGTGCGATTCAAAAACCGCGACTCAGGTGGCACAGTTAAGTGAAAGGGGACCTCAACTACTCGTAATTTAGAGTGCGAAACTCGAGGAAGTTAGCTAAAGACCGGACTGATTGGAGAGGCTTGTTAGTTAAGACGTAGGTTCACCTCGAACTGGAGCGCCACCTAAGTATTAACAAGAGCACAGATTCGTCATTATACGCTATATTAATATGTATGCAGTTCATTTTATATCGAGTTGTTACTGTCGATGGAAAGTGAATCTATTTCGATAATCCCATTTTCCGAAAAGCGTAGTCATGACCCACTTGAGCTCTTACAAAAAAAAAGTCATGGGCAGACAAAAGAATAACCATTAAAAGAAGGCTATGCTGTGTATCTGGTGGGACTAGAAGGGAATGGTGTACTATGAACTGCTAAACCCTGGTGAAACGTTTACTGGGGATCGCTATTGGCAAAAACAACCAGAATATGCCCAAAGATATACAACTGGTATTTTCGAATTTTGTATTTTTTTATAAAGTAGCACACGCTCAAGGGGTTAATGTACACTTAAAATGTTTGCACACAGCGCGGGCGAAGGAAATTTAGGGAGGACAGAAAGATAGGTGCCGATGTACGTTGGTTTTAAATGTCTGAATGTTATAATGACTAGGAAATAGAGAGCTCGGCAGGGCATTCCACAAGCGAGTTGTTCGGCATATTACACATCATCAGAGTGGTTTTAGGAGCACCTGACCAGGGCGGATGAATGCGTTATATATTGAGGCCAGCTCAGAAGGGGAAAAGTATTTCTTACATCGTTTGAGGAAACCAAGAAATTTAGCAGCATTTTTGATGACATCGAATATGTGGTGATTCCAACGTAAGTTGTCATTGACACACATACTGACAATGGAAATTTTTTCGGTTTTTCCAAGACAACTTGAATTGAACTTTCCGAAAGGTAGTTTCTAATCCATTGACGAATGCATGCCAAGCTCTGTCAAATGGCTTAGAAATATCAAGTGCAACTATTTTGCTTTCGCCAGATTGATGTACTTTTCGATGAGATTTGCCATCAGATCAACAGTGGACCTGTTGATGCGAAAGCCACACTGCCGGTCATTGCAAAATGGAAAGTAGTATGGTTAGAGCAGAAGATTCTCGAAGTATGACGAGTGGAGTATAAATACAAGTATCCCACAGAGGTGAAGTCAATTTTTAAGTGGAAATTGAAAGGTGAATTAAGAGAAGTGATTAAGTAGTTTAACCCATTCGCTGCCAAGCCTAAATTATATAAAGTCATTCCCATTGCCATTTATATTTTGAGTGTTATTGTTTACCAAAGCTCTTGTTTGATAATGCTTATTGAAATACGATGTTTGTTTGTTGATTAATTAATTTAAAAAATAATAATAATTTTGCCAAAGGTTTCTGTGAGTCACTGCACATAATTATCGGACGACAAGTATGCAGTTGCATCCCAGCAACAATTTGCACACAATAAATCACATGACAATGCAGTAAGAACTTACGATTTGTGCAACAACAAAACGCAAAGTTGTGTTTATACGGTCGTTAGCAAGATGTTGGCTGGTGCATGCTCGAAGTCGAACTTCTCGTGAAATGTGAAAGGTCGTTTGACAAGAGCAGCAACTTTCGTGGATGCAATTGACTCAACTGTTACTCTCGAGATGCTAGAGATTCGTCTGGCTAAATTAGAAGAAAACTGGTCAGAATTCGCTGCTCTACATGAGGAAGTACTACTACTAAGCTACTGAAGAGGAATTTGCTGACCTTGAGCTTGAGTTCACTGACTACGAAAATCGATTTTTTGTCACTCATTCGATATTAAAAAAAAAATCTATTCGTGAAAGACAATCAGTTGCTAAAGACAATTCGGTTTCGGAAAAACTCTCGGAGCAACAGAATAATGTATTAGAGAAATTGAGTTCAACGTCGCTAAGCTCATCGGTTCAATTACCCAAGCTAACTGTTCGTTTCGTGATACCTTTGTAGGTACGGTGGAAAATAAATCGAATTTAACGGCTACTCAAAAATTTCACTATCTAATATCGTTCCTTCGAGATGATGCCGCGAACTTGATAAAACATCTGCCAGTTTCTGAGACAAATTACGTAGAAGCCTGGGAACGGCTAGAGAAACGGTATGATCGAAAAAATCTTCTCGTGCAATCTTTTATACAATCATTTGTGTCTGACAACAATGTGCATACTTTACGAAAACTCACAGATGGTGCTGATGAAGTCGTGCGTGGACTTAAAGACCTCGGTTCTATCTCATTGTCAATAAACTCGACGCAGAATCTAAGCAAGCCTGGGCTGAAACCGTCGGTTCTCAGGATGAGTGTAAATTTGATGATTCGCTAGGATTTCTGGAATCCAGAGGGTAAAACCCAAGGACAAGTTCGTGCACATTTCGTTGAATCATCATCGCCTTCGCAATCGTGTCCCCATTGTAAAGGAAATCATATCTTGCCGCAATGTGAACAATTCGTAGCCTTAAATTTAGAATCGCGTCGGACTTTCGTAAAAATTAATAATTTGTGCTGCAATTGCCTTCGTGCGGGTCATGCTGCTACCAAATGTCGTTCATCGTTTCGTTGTCGGGCATGTAAATCGCGTCACCATTCGTTGGTACATGTGGATGCAAATCAAATCGTAAGCTCAAATCGTGTAATTAATCCCCGAACTCAGGATCATCAACCATCACCCATATCCTCTTTGCCCTCACCTGCTCTTTCGCCAGTAAATAACAATTCGTCGCTCACCAACCATACTGGCAAAGGTTCGAGATAATCTAGGCAATTCGTTAATATGTCGAATGTTGATAGATTCAGGCTCGCAAATCTCGTTTGTTGCTGAATCATTTGCCCAACGTCTGGGTCTTCCGCACAAAAGCATTACAAACAAGGGGCTGCATCTCTCGCGATCCTTGTTCTCGTTATTGTCAATCCCATATTTTTTGGTTAATGCCTTTTTGTTAAATAAACTTACTTCCGATCTTCCTTTGCACTACTTTGATAACTCTGGCTGGCACCATATTCAAAATCAGGATCTTGACGATCCACAATTTAATATACCTGGTCCTATTGACGTCCTGCTTGGAGCTGACAAACTTTGGTGTGTTCTCAAGGGAGATCAAATTCTGGTTTTAAAAGTGAAGGCAAATACTTTGTTTGTGGAGATAATTTTTGTCCCGAGTTTGTAGGAAAAAAATATCTTAAGGCGGATGCTGTTCCTTCCTTAAATTTAAATTCTGATTTGGATTCGAACTTGAATTTAGAAGATCTGAAGTCTCCTTTAACTAAACGAAGAAGAACGTCCAGCATTTGCAGGTGGAAAAAGCCAACTCGCAAATGTAGAGTTTGTGCAACGAAAAGCATTCGAAAGGAGACTCGATATCACTGTCCGAGCTATTCTGATAAACCTCCATTATGTATTGCACTTTGTTACAAATCCTATCGTGAAGATAAAGTATTACAACTGATGTTGTTGCTACATAATTTTGGTATAAATACACGATGAAGTTGATTTTTGCTTAATTTAAATTTGTAAAAGATCATTCTCTAAGAAATAAAGCATAAGTTTTGTAAAAAATTTATTTGTAGTATTTTTTCAAGTTTTTTACATTTCTACATTTATGTTTGTGGCCACAAAAAATTTATTAATTCAAAAGCCTGCATGTTATAACATATTTAAAGGAGGACGATTATACTCAGCGAATGGGTTAAGTTGTATTTGCATTGTGTTGAAAGAACCCACACAAACCTAAACTTTCACCTACTGATTATCGCCATTTTCGAAGTTTGGACAATCATCTACAAAACAGAGCGTTCACAAACTGAAGCGGTGTAACATCGAGTATTTTTCGCTTTAAATCGCTATATCTCGAAGGGCATGTACGAGTATTTCCGACCTCCCACCAACTATAAATATTTTTTTTTTTTTTTTGAATCACTTTTATTACCCTTGTTAGATAGAACTTCATTGCTAATTTCTTTATTCATAGTATAGCTAAGCTAAACTAAATATTTTTCACTTAAAAAGGTTTTAAAGTGAACTTATCACATCGCCATATCCAAATTTTCAGATGCAAGCTATGACAAATTCGTAAAATATTGATTACATAAAGAAGATGGCTCAACACTCCAGTTTAGACTTTCTGTCTGTCGTTTTGTGAACAGGAATGGCCAGAGAATGGTAGATTTTCGTATGTACAATAGAAATTTGCACTTTCTCAGATCTTTCTCAGCGACAGACATTTTTTTTGTTATTTCTCCGTGTGGAACTTCATCATTTTTAATATATATTTTTTGATTTTTCAAACACAAATTCTTATACACTCTTTTTCTAATGATTTTTGTTGGTTTTACATATATTTTTTTCTATTTTAAAAAGGAATTCAATTAAGTATCTCTTATTGCTATAAGGAAATTTTCAGAATTTTTATATAATTTTAATATTGATATATTGAAGGCGTGGATAGATTTTTTTTTGGGAAAATAAATTACCCTTATGCATGATTGTCAGTTACTCGTAAAAAGAAACGTTTGAAAGTTATTTTAAATACAATATAACAGAAGGATCAAGTGGTATCCTTTTTGTTCTATGTTCACTTCAAATTGAAATTCAACGGACAACTATTTATGGTGAAATGGAAATTTGTTATAAAAAGTTCAACTGCAAATCACAACCGATAGTCAAAAGAGGTGCAGACACTAAATGGCACTTGTTGCACAAACGGAGGGTTGTCTTCATTTAAAAGTGGAAATACTAATATGTGTTTTCGTATTGTATGTCCTGTACTGATACTCAGGCAAAGGTGCATCCGGTGTGAAATTATGACCTTGACTGATGTACCATTCTGGCGCATGAACCGTTTCACAAATTATTCACTTATTCGTATCTCTTTTTTCCATTCAAAATTGCAATTATTCTCTACAACGTCATTTGAAATGTGCCTACATCCAAAGCTACACCTGGTACTTCTATGACATACTCCTGTGCATCTGCATTACCACTACTACGTCGCATCAGGGGTTGGCTTTGTTCTCTAAATTTAAACTTTGATACCATCCCACATACCTCCCTATTTTGAAGGTCAGAAGTTTTCTAATGATTTTGCATTTGTGGGGTGTAATTATGCTTGTGTTTCGGGAAACATACTCGTATCTCTTTTTTCCATTCAAAATTGCAATCATTCTTATCATTCTCTACAAAACCATTTGAAATGTGCCTACATCCAAAGCTACACCTGGTACTTCTATGACATACTCCTATGCATCTGCATTACCACTACTACGTCGCATCAGGGGTTGGCTTAGTTCTTTAAATTTAGACTTTAATACCATCCCACATGCCTCCCTATTCTGGAGGCCAGAAGTTTTCTAATAATTGTGCATTTGTGGTGTAATTATTGTTGTGTTTCGGGAAGTTACGAGTATGTATCTATATTTTCCACCATTGATTTCTTAGTGTGGAGATTTCTGGGCATGAGAGACTACTTATTAGATCACGTTTTGATACAGTTGCAGGCATATTGTCTATAATTCTACATCGTCTAAGAGTGCGATATGTCTTCTAAAGCCATCAAAGTTTAAGGAGCATTTGCTGTCACAAACACTGCGGATTTTTGGCACCATTTAAGCAACCCCACATGCCATATATTTAGCCGGACAACTGCGGCATCCATCGATTCAAACTGCTTTTGAACTTAATTGCTTAAAAGAAATCTATAACAACGATAGAGTTCGTACTAAAAGTGAACAATGTATTTGACTGTATGGATAGTGGTTCACATTATGACAAGAATGTTTTAATGCGGGGAGTTCAGCTAGAGAATCCAGCTTATTATGAGTTGAAACAATTTTTGTCTTACTTAAAAGATATACAAAAATTTAAAAGGAATAAAACAAACTATAAACGGGGTCTTATTACTTTGTCATGATATAAGCAATGGCCTATATTTTATCAGAACTGTCACAGATTTTCGATCCGCTCGGTCTTATTAATCCAATTGTAGTAAAAGGAAAAATCGTGATGCAAGACATTTGGATCATCAAAAGTAGTTGGGATGAGTCTCTTCCCATGGAGATACAGAATCGCTGGGAAGAGTTTCGCAAGGAAATATCTAAGGTAGACCAAATAAAACTCCCCAGATACATATCCTTTACAAAGCTAGAAGATATCAAGGTTGAGATACATGGGTTCTCGGATGCATCTATTCGGGCCTACGGCTGTTGTCTTTATTTGAGAACCACCGACATTTGTGGGAATATAAAATGTAACTTACTTAGCGCGAAATCGAAAGTAGCACCTATTAAGACAAAATCCCTGCCGAAATTGGAACTCTGCGCTGCTACTTTGCTCGTTGAATTGGCTTTAAAAGTGTTACCCAATCTTAACTACCTGATTGACAATATTTATTTGTGGACAGACTCTGAAATTGTCCTTCGCTGGATCTCTGCGTACCCGTCTTCTTGGGAGATTTTCGTGGCCAATCGGGTCTCCACGATCCAATCTTCGTTGCCCTCAGCTATATGGAGGTACGTAAACACAAAAACCAACCCCGCTGACATTGTGTCCCGTGGAGCCTATAGCACGGAGCTTCTAAATAGTAGTTGGTTCAGTGGACCACAGTTTTTGTACGAGACTATCGAGAACTGGCCGAAACAAAAACCACTCATTTCGCTAGTTGCTGATAAAAATAATCAACCAGTTACCCTGCTTACAAAAGCAGATGAAATAGTTGAATTTGCGGAAAATTTTGTTCGTTACAATGATTTTCAAAAAACCAACAGAATCTTCGGATACGTACTGCGATTCTACAATAATTTGAAATCCAAAGTATCTTCAGTATCTAACCCCCCGTGTACAAGTGCAACACTTATATCAGAGGAATTGGAAAGCGCGTTTCTGCGTATCATTTGGACCATTCAACAAATTCATTTCCTGGAGGAAATAAAGGGTTTGAGTAAAACAAACAAGATAAGCCCAAAAAGTGTTATCAGTAATCTCAATCCCTTTCTCGATACTGAGCACGAAATTGAACTTCTAAGAGTAGGTGGGCGTTTGCAGAATGCAGACATTCCCTATAATTCCAGATGTCCCATTCTCCTACCAAAAAATTCCCTTTTTGTCAAAAATGTCGTTGTCCATTTACACAAAACTAACTTCCATGCAGGTCCCCAAGCCTTAGTCGCAATTATTAGACAGCGATTCTGGATTGTCAACGCTCGCCACTTAGCCAAAAAAGTGGTAGATGGATGTCTCCATTGCTTCAAATATCGGCCAAAATTAATGCATCAAATCATGGGTGATTTGCCTGCAAGCAGAGTTACTATATCCAGGCCCTTTGCAATCTCTGGTGTGGACTTCTGTGGGCCGTTTCACATCTCTCAAAAACGGCGCGGGTACTGCACTCACAAGGCCTATATTGCAGTCTTTATTTGTTTCGCGACGAAGGCGTCTCATTTGGAAGTTGTTTCCGATCTTTCAACCCAAGGTTTCATAGCTGCGCTGAAACGATTTGTTGCACGAAGAGGGTTGTGTAGCGAGATCCATTGTGACAACGGCACAAACTTTGTTGGGGCCCGGAATGAGCTCAAAGAACTTCGCAGATTATTTTTGGAGCAGCAAACGCAGGATGAGATACAATCTTGGTGTGCTGTTAAACGTATCCAATTTCTACACATACCGCCCAGATCTCCCCACTTCGGAGGCCTGTGGGAGGCTGCAGTGAAGTCCGCTAAATCTCACTTATATCGAACAGTGAAATTAGCCTACCTGACATATGAAGAATTCTCGACCGTCGTAGCTGAAATCGAGAGTATCATGAATTCTCGTCCACTTTGTGTTCTAAGTCCTGATCCAAATGATGAAAGAGTTTTGACCCCAGGTCATTTTTTAATTGGTGTCCCTTTAAACTCTATTCCAGAACCAGCCGTCCAGAAAGATGTTCCACTACTTGACAGATGGCGAAAACTCACACAAATCAAGCAACATTTTTGGGCAAGATGGTCGAAGGAGTACGTACTGGAGCTTCAAAGACGAGCAAAATGGAAAAATTCAGTTGAGAACATCGGTGTCGGAGCGCTAGTACTAGTTGCAGATGACAATTTGCCTCCACAGCAGTGGTTGTTGGGTCGCATAGAAAGAATCATATCTGGTGCGGATTCAAAGATACGAGTTGCAGATATTCGAGTTAAAAGGACGATACTCAGACGACCAATTCATCGCTTGGCACCGCTACCAATTCATTGAAGAGATCTTCTAACCTGTTCGGCTCTTCAAGGCGGGCAGGATGTTCATACTTCTCGCAAAACTTAAAACTACATAAAAATATTGTTGCCATTGTGAATTAGCTTAAAATTCATCTCGATGTAAAAACCTTTATTGTAAGCTAAATTTCCTTTCGAAATTTCCTTCGATAGACCAGATAATTGTTGTAACAGAAATTTGTAATTTGCGGCTGGTGCTTTCTTTTGAATTTGGACCACAGCCGAATAAAGACCGAAAACCAGACTAGTGTAAAACTTAATTAATTTAGTTAAAGTCCCAAAAACCATTGTGGACAACGTGGATTATTTACTAACAAAGAGAATTCATCAAGACGTATGTTGGTGGTTACAACAAAAATCCGTCTGTTTATTAATTTTTCTCCTCTCACTAACTGTGATGGTGATGATGTAGAATTTTTAAACGTAAACTTCATTGCTTAGGGATCGTAAGAAAATGCGATTAAACTCTGTACGAAAAAGTCACGAGGATAAATGTATTCGCATGAGTATGTCGTAGTTTTTGCCCTGTCCGTAATTGTATTTTATTTTTCGGGTATATGATCCCTAGTTGAATCAGAAGTATCTTACGGAGAAACATAATTATTATTACATTACATTGTGTGCAGTGTTAAATTATTTACAAAAAAGTGTTCAATTTCAGAAGCCAAACTAGAATATAAAAGGCTGAATCACAGAGAAAATAACACCATTCTAAACCAAAATGCCCCAAACATCCCTAATCGGTATACAGACCCAACTGAACCTCTCTCTCAAACCACTTCATTTCCCCAACTGATAACAACGATGACACCATATAAAGACACCTCTCCTTACTACATAAAATATATAAACATCTTGCAATGGAATATGAAAGGCTTTATGAACAACTACGATGAACTTAGCATCTTAATAAAACAGTATTCCAACTGCGTTTTAGCATTACAACAAACTCACTGTCCATACAAATTTGTTCCCAACATTCCTAAAACGTATAACGGATATTTTTATAATTTCCCACACAATCTTACAGCTAAACAAGGCATAGGAATCCTTATCAAAAATAACATCCAACACGAACAAATATTCATCATTCATCATAATGCATGAGGCTATTGATTAGTTGACTTTCATGACTAAAGCATTTATCTTCGAATTTGCACGAGGTAAATATAATTTTGTCTTTAATTTTTTGCATTTTTGTTATGTCATGTAGTGCTAGTGTTGAAAAATGCCAAGGAAGCCCAAGCATAGTTTTAAGAATTTTGTCTTGACAAATTTGTAGCTTTTTTGTGTGACATTCTGCACAGTTGGCCCAGCAAGGAGCGGCATAGAGTAGAGTTGGCAGTATAACGACCTTATATATTAGAATTTTATTGTCCTTACTCAGGTAGGAGTTCTTGTTGATTAGTGGGGGTACAGTGTTTTTATTAGTATATTAGCCTTTTTAATACATGCATTGATGTGAAGCGAATATGTTAGTGTTTTATCCAGGTTCAGTCCAAGGTATTTAATCGGGTTAGTCCATTCGATTGGATAGCTACAGATACTTAACTGGCTTTGAGGTAGATTTGAAAATTTCCTCTTCCTAGTAAAAAAGGCGGCTTGGGTTTTGGTGGGGTTTATTTTAATTTTCCAGGCGTAAAAGAAAGTTTCAATTTCTAACAGCGCATTCTGTAAATTGCTCATTATAAGCGTGCAGTTGTCTGAAGCTGAGAGGATACAGGTATCGTCCGCAAAAAAGGCATTTTGGCAATGGTTAAATTTGGGAAAATCAGCCACGTACAGGTTGTAGAGAAGAGGTGCTAGGACGGATCCTTGGGGGACACCTGCTTTAATTGGGTAAAGTGCAGAAGCATCTGAAAGGATTTGCACGAAAAACTGATTTTCGGCTAAAAAACTTTGGATTATTTTGATGAGGTACATTGGAATATCTTAACTCAGAAGTTTGTGAAGCAAACCATCATGCCAAACACTGTCGAATGCTTTCTCGATATCAAAGGAAACCATGCCTACAGATTGCTTTTCTTTTAATGCCGTTTTGATGAATTTAGAGATCCTTACAAGCTGGTGGGTAGTAGAGTAGCCACGTCTGAACCCGAACTGTTCGTTTGGGAGTAGGTTATTGTCCTCGACAAACTCCGAAATTTTGCTGTGAATGATTTTTTCGAACAGTTTGCCTAAGCAACTGAGTAAACTGATGGGACGATAGCTAGTAGCTCTGTTCGGCGGTTTAGTTGGTTTGGGTATTGGTACAATTTTCACTATCTTCCACTTTTTGGGGAAATATCCATGAGTGAGGCAACTTTGAAATAAGATGGAAATGAAAACGATTGCATTTTTTGGTACTTGTTTAAGTATCCTGTTCGAAATGTTGTCGCTACCTGGAGCTTTTTTAGTTTTGATGGACGTATTAATTAAATGTTTGACAAGTTCAGTCGATACTTGAAAAGTGTTGTGGGCCATGTTTTGATTCAGATTGATTATATCTATACTCTCCTGCACTAAGTTATTGGTGTTGGAATTGCTGTAGCCAGTGGTTAGCGAGTGACTAGCTAGAAAGTGTTTAGCGAGTTCAACGGCTTGTTCAGAATTGGAGTGCAATATACGGCCGTCTGTTTCGCTGTTAAAAAATGGAATTTTTCGACGTTTTTTCTTCAAAATTTTGGTTAATTTCCAGACATTTTTGTCATGTTTGTCGATATTAGACAACAATTGATTCCACTCTCTATTCCTAATCACTTGCATTTTCTTGATTACCAGTTTGTTTAATAGGTTGAGTTGAAATTTGAGAAAAGAGTCACGGGATCGTTGATAGCGTCTTCTAATTGTATTTCTAAAGCGAATTGTCTTTTTCAGATCATCAAACAGAACAGCGTCACGAGGATGATTTCTATTGGTGTTCAAATGAAGCAAGGGAATAGAAGTCGTTATACCCTCTTGGATACAATTTTCAAACTCGATTACTTTTTCGTCAATATCATCTAAACTAAAGATAGAAGACTGAGAATAGGTGGAGAACTTTCTGTTTAAAAACTGTTTAAATTTTTTCCAATCGGCACGTTTGTAATTGAATACACTGGCACCACTGTCTGTACTTGCCGTTTGTTGGAGATCGAAAACAACCGGCAGATGATCAGAAGAAAGGTTATTAACGACAACTGGACATGTTACAAATTCAGGCCTATTTGTAAGAATCAAGTCAAGAGTAGATGGGAGGCCTCTCCCGTTGGACGGGATATATGTTGCTTCATGAGGGTATACAATCTCAAAATTTTCCATTATTTTTAGTTCAGATAAGATTTTTCCCCATCGATTGTTGCGAATACAACCCCAAGATGAGTGGCGACTATTAAAATCCCCGCAGATCAAGAAATGCTCATTGGATCTAATAAACTTAAGAAGGTCAGATTTATATTGTCTGGCTCTGTCCCTGTTTACTCTACCTCCAGGAAAATAACACGCAGAGATTTTTATGTTGTTCGATGGGCTACAGACGACTCCGATTGAGATAGTTTCAATCAACGAAGTTGAAATTTTTGGGACTAAGAAGTGTTTAATGGACCTACGAATTAGTATACAAACACCGCCACCTCTTTTCCCTAGTCTGTCTGATCTGTAACAATAGAAATTAGCATGGATTATGCTTCCTTTAGGCTTAAGCCATGTTTCTGTAATTATAGCAATATCTATTTTATTTTCAATGAGAAAGTCGAAGCATTCCAATTGTTTCTTTTTTAACCCCCTGGCATTCCACAAAAGCACTTTTATTTGGTTAAACATTATGACTAAAAAGATATTTTATGCTTAAATCAGCAATTACATTAAACTGTTCCTGTTTATTTTTACAGTTAGATAATTTCGATAACATTTCATTTTTAAGAGAGATAAGCTCATCAGAAGTAAATAAATCCCTATTTAATTGGTTGACACTTGCAGACTCTACCCAATCAGACTTTTACAAACAAAGATTTGATGAACATCCTTGACCAAGTCAAAACTCCCATCCTATTTGCAGGTGATGTTAATGCTTGGAGCACTCTTTGGGGTTCCCCAACTACCAATAGCAGAGGTAATATCATAGAAAATTTTATAGCAAACTCCAATCTTTTGATTCACAATGATGGTTCTCCCATTCATTTTTCAACTCATCACACCTGCAAATTCCCAAAAAATGCAGTAAACCCGCAACCCAACAGGTAATGCTGAAAATGCGAACAGATAATCTGATCCGCTACTATCCACCGTTTCCACCTTGTCGCAGTAGGTTATAAGTTACCTTTTGTAATATTTAGTTTTTAGTTTTAATTTTTAACATTTAGTTTAATTTATACACTAAAGTCTCTTGGGAAATCTTAGATGATCTCTGCAATAGCGATCATTTCCACTATTGCAATTGGTCCAGTTTACTCTATTGTTTAATTATTAAGAATGTTTTTGCAAATACGTTCCGGCCATTTAATGTTTGGCGCAGATCCCTTTTGAGAATTATTGATGCTATGCTTCAAACACTTAAGGACACGCTGTACATGGCCGGTTCCCTTTTTTTTTTTTTTGTGAATTTACACTACTCCTGATTACAGTGTGTTAACCAGGTTCCTTAATCAATAACATGACTTTCGATATTGTTCATTGACGATCGCGATTTAGACGCTGGCTGTGGGATAATCGTTATCTCGTCATTGATTTTTAATGGTTTCAGTAATGAGTCATTGGCTGCAGACAAACTGTGTCGAGTATTCATAATACCACCACCGCCACTATTGTTCATCATGCTACTACTGCCAGAGTTATTCTTTTTGCCATCCCTTGCTTTCTTAGCCACTGTACTATGAGCCGTATATACATGCGAATTGTTTGTACATGCCAAAAGTTGCGGTACACTTGTATGACAAATGGGCTGGTTTCAGTGTCATATGATGGTCACGGGATACATGATTAAGCAGTTTCCATTGATACATCCTACCGCAAACAGGACAGCGACTAGCATCTTTGCCTTTATTAGCGGCTTCCTGCATTGAGCTTGTGACCAAACCATGGGAGCCAAGCAAATGCCGCCCTAGACCTTGGTCTGTGAAAAATCTAAACTGACACTTCTGACAATTCAAAGGCGGTCGATTGTAGATCATTTTCGGGTGAATCTTAACCTTATGCATCCATTGCATGTGATTACGCAATTGCTCCAAATCCTTAATGTAACCATCACATATTTCACAAATAACAAACTGGGCTTTGTTCCCGCTCGGATTTTGTCCAGGCTTCATGCCTGTTGGCGGGAATTTATTACCCGACGCTGACGGTTGAGCCTGTGGTGTATTGCTGCTTTGTCGAGGTAGAGGTGTTATCGAAATGCTGGGTTGCCCAGATGGGGTCTTTTTTGTAGCTGCTGCTGCGTTTGCCGTATGAATTTGGCGGTACCATTCCAGTGGGCATTGGGGCTCGTACAGGCGGATTCCCAGGTCGCAGCACTGTTCCGCCATTTGGAGTGGTTTTCGTTACAGTCTGTGGTCGCCCGCGAATCAAGTTCTTGTTTACATTGGATATTACGTGCCTGTTGCGTCTGTTGTTGTTGCTGTTGAATAGATGCTAAAGCAGCCTTTTGCGCTGCTGCTTGTGCTGCCATTGCCTGATAAGCAGTAGCAGTGCCAACTAAGCCATGACGAGGCTTGATGCGAGGGATTTTCGCTGTTGCCTCCCAGTCATGCGGCGGTGCAAGAATGACTTCAGGGCGGAATTTCTTAACGCAAACAGGTGCGTGTCTGGCCAACTTTGCTTTTCCGTTGTCCTCGAAGCCACAATTCGGGCACTGATGGTATGGCAGGTGTTTGAAAAGTCGCGCTTTAATATTGTGCTTCGCTTCCATGTGATACACAATTTCGGTGGAGTTTCTTATCTCGTAAGTACAGAAATTACACTTATACAGCACTCCATTCATGTGAGGTGTTTCGTAGTGATGTGCCATTGCCAACGCAGATTCCGATTTAAAGTTACAAAACTCACAACGTTTAATATTAAACTTGAATGCAGAGTTGCGTTTCTTACTTGCTTCTAAATTACCGCTTAATGCTGCGATTGCCCTTTCGATCTCTGTGATATTCTTGCCAAGGGAACGTCGCAGCATCTTACGCTATTGTAAGCGAAGCAAATCGGCTTGTACAAATTCTTGCACTTGACCAGCACCGATGTCCATAAAGAATTTCCCCAGTGGACTCTCAAAGTAATTCTCACCATTTGGTTGTTTATTTGCATTCGGGGCTGATGGTGACGTTGCTACCGGTGCGGTTGGTTGGATGGGTTTAATAACTGCCTTGATGGCTTTCAAATCATCACTCGCCTCTTTAATTAGAACTTTTGTACGAGTCTCAGATTCTGAGTCTTCGTCGTCATCATCATCGCCAGAATCATCAGACTCTGACCAAGAATCATCACCACTACCACGTTTCTTCTTTTTCTTTTTACTTGTTGTGGCAGCACATTCATTAGCATCCTTACCATCATCACCTAAATCCAGATCATCTTCGGAATAGACATTATCGGCCTTTTTTAGGTCGAATTTCATTTCAATCTGATTGACTATCTCACGGAGATTGTCAGATGGAGGTTTCTCATAAATATAGGGTACGATGAAAGAGGGTGCTTCCAGGACAAACATGTCATCAGTTAGACCAGGAAGAAGATTTGCATTTGATGTCGTCGGTAGGGCAGGAACACCTGTACTCACAGGCATTGTAGGAATAGCTTTTGGAGCAGCGGGTTGCGCTTGCGGTTGGGGTTGGGGTTGGGGTTGATTTGAGAGCATGGCTGGTCGGAACAACAGTAAACAACAAATTTAAAACTGATTTTGCTAATTGGGCTTGCTTAAGTAAGCACATTATAGAACACTTATCAGTAAACAAACACTCCACCAATGTAAATAAAGAGGCCGCTATACTTCACAAGGCAATACGAACAGCCGCAAATAAATCTATACCGCAAAGTACGCATTCTACCCGAAAACGTACTGTGCCATGGTGGAATCAAGAGTTGAACGCCCTGAGATATACAAAAGTTAATCCTTTTTAAAAAAGCGAACGCGAAATTTCGGCGAGAATTAAAACTGAGCAAAGCGAAATGCTTGCAAAACTTCACCTCCACAATAAATCCCAAATCACCCTCTAACAAGATCTGACATAGCTTTCGCTGTCTAACAGGGAATTATTCTCAACAAGCAATAAGGGTAATAGAAACACCAATGGGTTCCTTTTCTACATCAAGTGAGATAAGTAACTACTTTGCTCACACCTGGTCAACTCTATCCAGAGACGAAAACTTCCATTCTAACTTCATAAAAAAAAAAATGTTTCGCTCGTCACTCGTACGGATGAAGTCATCTACCTTTCTGCCTCAGATAAGTTGATTGAAGAACCTATCACACAAGTTGAATTAAATTGTTGCTTATGCAGTCTTGAAGGGAAAACACCGAGCAGGGACAGAATATCTTATCCCATGCTGAAAAATCTACCACCTTCAGTTCTTTCTAGGCTCACGCAGCTCTATAATATAATAATATAATATCATCCCACAAAGTTAGAAACAGGCCACAATACTACCACTACCTAAGTCAAAGAAAGAACGCAATAATGTGAATGGCCTTCCATCCATATTTCTTAAAAAGTGTTCCTCAACTCTTTCACGCCCCCTTGCTAATCTCTTCCGATTATCGCTCTCTCAAGGTGAATTTCCACAGATATGGAAGTCCTCTTTCATAACACCCATACACAAAAAGGGATTAAAGAGCGAAGTCACTAATTACCGCCCTATAGCTAAACTTTCCCATATACCCAAACTCCTCGAAAGTATTTTGCATGAAGCCTTAGGCTTTCAGTGTAAATCTTTTATTTCCCCCAATCAACACGGCTTTCTGAAGGGTAGATCAACTACCACTAACCTCGTAGAATTCGTGTCCTCTGTTCTCTCAGCCTTAGAAAATGGTAAAGAAGTTGACGTTATAACAACTGATTTCAGTAAAGCTTTTGACAAGATATCTCATAAACTAATCCTGTTCAAATTGTCTGTCCTGGGCTTTGAACCCATTTTGCTTAAATGGATATCTTCTTACCTGGATAATCGTTTTTATAATGTTCGTTTCAGATCTGTCCTATCGGCCCCTTTCTTGGCCACTTCAGGTGTTCCTCAAGGTAGTCACCTAGGTCCACTCCTCTTCATCCTAACTATTAACGACCTTCAAAGGCTCATTCAACACTCAACACTTTCTCTCTATGCTGACGATACCAAATTTTTTAAACCCATTTCCTCACAACAAGACTCCACTCTCCTTCAAATAGATCTAAATAGTTTTTCCACCTGGTGCATCAAGAACTGCTTAGAACTCAATGTCTCCAAATGTCAATCGATTACTTTCTTACGTAAGTGCAAGAAGTCTCCTCAACGAATTTACCATCTCGACGGCCAACCTATACCCCTTGTTGAATCTATCCGCGACCTTGGTATATTATGCGGCAGGCAGCTTAACTTCCGCTCGCATATTGATGAGATAATTTCTAAAGCAAACTCATCACTCGGCTTCGTTAAAAGATGGTCCAAAGAATTCTGCAACCCGTACGTGACTAGATCTCTATACATCACTTACGTTCGCCCCCTTCTCGAGTACGCTAGCCAAGCGTGGTGTCCCTTTCAACGAGTTCATGTATCTCGTATTGAGAGGATCCAGCGTCGTTTTCTTCGATTTGCTCTTCGAGGTCTACCTTGGAACGATCCTCTAATCTTACCTCCCTATTGAGACCGTCTCAAACTCATTAACCTGAATACCCTTGAGGAACGAAGGGACGCAGCAGACATTTTGTTCATTCACCGACTCCTCTCAGGCTCCGTCGATTGCATGCCTCTTTGCAACTCCATTTTCTTTAACACTAACCCTTGTAATGTACGTTGCACCCGTCTCTTTTATCTACCTATCCACCGCACCACATATGGCTCTAACGAACCAATCTCCCGTATGCTGCGTAAGGTAAACTCCAACCTTTCCGTTTTCGATTTTAATCGCAGCACACTTTCCCTCAAATTCGATCTCCTTCACCATCCTTAGCTTTAAGCCTTAGTATTAGTTTAAGTCTTAGTTCTTAAGCTTGTATTAAGCATAATAAATGGGGGCGTTAGCCCCCACCAAAATTAAAAAAAAAAAATTGCAGCTTATACGAACTTGAGCATCGTCAGCATACAAATCGATTGAAGAGTATTCAGATTGGGGTGGAAGATCATTAATAAAGATAAAGTAAATAAGAGTGGACCAAGTATGGATCCCTGAGGAACCCCACAGAAAAAATTTAAAGGATGGGACCTTTTATTACCAATAACAACAGCTTGGCTTCTTCCACTAATGTATGATAAAATCAGTTTTGCAGCTGTGTATGAAAACCGAAACTGTTGTATTAGTTCTTTAATAAGTCTCTTATGATTGATTTTGTCGAATGCCTTCGAGAAATCTAAGAGAACTAAAAATGAAACCAAGTCATTATCCGTAGCATTTCTAATTCGTCTGAAATCTTAAGAGTAGCGGATATAAAACTGTGGTTTTGTCTAAAACCGGATTGGTTTTCACTTAAAAGTTTGAATGTCTTTAAAAAAGGTTGAAATTTGATTGTGAGGTAGGATCATTTTGATGAAACGTGGATGTATTTCATCAAAGCCAGTAGCTGATGATTTTATTTTAAGTACAGCACTTAACACATCCGCATCATCCACCCTTTGACATTGAAAGGAATGTCCATTTATTTCATTTTGCTTCATAAGTGCTTTGTACAGGGTCAACAAAAGGCAAAATCTCATTCAACGCTCCACTAAAAGTTTGAGAATCATCATTTTCAGGGTTAGTTTTTGTCTACAAGTGAAGTATTTTGATTACTGCTGCTTTGAACTTTGGAGAAATGTTCATTTAAATATTTGCGACATACATCCAGGGAACAATGTTCTCTTTGTCGACCAACACCAAGCTCACGAATATTTTTCCATAAGGTTTTTGATGGTGTGTTCTTGTTTAAGCGTTTTGAATACAGTCTATACATTTTGCTTCTTTTACTTTTTTGCACACATTTTTTCGTAAGGCTCGAAAGGTAGAGAGCATTTCAGGAACGCGAAAGCGCTTCCATCGCATATAATAGAAATAAGTATGTCAGCCGTAAACCACCAGAAAATTTTGTTTTTAGCGATACATGCATATTAAAAAGTTGGTTTACTGAAGTTTGAATAAAATCAACTTGATCGTCCGGTGATGCCATTGAAAAAATCATTTGCCAGTTTATTTCGTGAATACTATTTTCTAGGGAATTTACATTAATAGCCTTAAAGTCCCTATATTTATAGACTGTTGATTTAACCTGTGGAGTAACTTTAAAAGTCGCAAACATTAAATCATGCCTTGAGAATGCAGGTGCCTCAAGTTGCGAATAAAGCAGAACGTTGCCGATATTATTGACACAAAATGAATCTAAAAGTGTAGAAGTATTTGATGAAAAATGTGTAGGATTTGCAGTGTTGACTATTGATGTTGCATCCGCCAATAACATTTAGATTTGGCAACACTGTCATCACCCATCAAGTGCTGATATCTGCGATATCAAGCTGTCACACTTGTCATCCAGAGACGTCGTACGTAGTTAACCTTCTTTCTTGTTAAGACTTCCTTCCTTTTTATAGTTTTGTGTAGTAAGATCTCTCGGGAAATATAATATCACTATCAACCGGAGTATTTATTTCAAGATCTCTACTCAAGAGATCGCAACAATTGATAAGCCAAAACTTTTTATTTTAGTGAGAAAACTAAGTGAAGTATCTTTGTGAAGTAAATCACAATTGAAATCTCCACAAAGGATCACTTCTAGGTAAAGAGACGAGAAGCGCTCAAGTTCAAAATATAACCTGGAAAAGTTAATATCAAGACGATAAATAACTCCAAGCAAAGAACTGCTGGATCCGTTTGGAATATCAATGAAACAATATTCAAACAAAGATGGCGCGTCTGATTTTACAACTAATTTAAAATGTATGCTTTCTCGAATATAAATTGCTGTACCCACCACCTACACGATTACATCTATCTGCACCCATTAATTTGTAACCAGATAAATTGTATACAACATCTTTTATCTCAGTTTGAAACCAGGTTTCAGAAACACATATAACATCTATATTAGACCCCACAAACACATCCCTAAATTCATCAATTTTTGCATGCAAGCTTTGAGCATTTATATGACAAACCTTTAGGCCATCACATTGTTTGCACAAAACTTGAAGCATAACTCGCAGTTTTTCGCCTCCATAATAGGCTAGTGGAGCATTACTATTAATACTATTGCTAGTCATTTTCACAAAACATAAAATTAGCCTTACAACTCTTCAAAAGAATGATTCCACACCAACGACAGAGACGAAATTCAGATAAAAGACAAAAGTTAAGAAAAAATTCAAGCAAATTCAAAGTAATAAATAGAAAAGAAAATTCAAGAAAAAAGAAGACACGTTGGTCGTTGCGTTTTGCCTTTTTTTTTTTTGGTTGCCACATTCCACCCCGCAAACTAAAAGTTCAACAGAAATCTCCGTGGTTCACTCACAAAGTACTGTTGGAGACGAAGCCCTACATTTAGAAACTGGGAAATTTACTGTCTATACCGTAATCAATGTATTTTCGTCACTCGCTGTGCTAAGCATCTACATAAAGCGATTCGCTTCCTTCCAAACAGCTTTGGACAAACTTACGTAAAATAGGTGTTGGTAAAAATGATGTTTCTGATTGTCGATTAGATCCAAATTAGAACAGATAACAATCCTCAGTTCTCCTTACAAGAAGAACTTCTATGCGAGCTTAATTATGATTTTTGAAGCAGTAAACGAGAATGATGTTGTTGAAAGTATAGCCCTTAAATCGAATGCCGTGGGTGAAGATGGCATCCCCCGTCCGCATATAATTAAGTATTGCTTAGCTTCTTCTACTTTCCCTGATAATTGGAAGGCTGCTAGAATTATACCTGTTGCTAAGAAATCACGGCCCTCACTTCCTACTGATTTTCGGCCTGTCAAAAGAAGATACTGGCAAAACAAATAATCGGTCATTTAAATAGAAATTCTCTGCTTAGTCCTTTCCAGTCAGGTTTTAGATTCCAACATACGAGTAGCTGTGCTACTGCAATGGTTAAAATTCTTGATGATATAAGTATGATCAAAGCAACCTGACGGTCCTATGCTTGCTAGACTTCTCCAAAGCATTTGACAGGGTTAACCACAGCATCTTATGTAAAAATGTAAAAGATAGGTTCGTATATAAGTACTCGTTCCCAGAGAGTTATGGTTGGTAAAGATTTTTCAGATATCAGATATCTGGGTGAAGGTGTACCTCAAGGTTCTATCTTAGGTCCTCTTCTTTTTTGTATTTTTATAAATGATATAACCTATGTATGTAATAGTGCATCTTTTCACCTTTATGCCGATTTATTTGTCAAGACGTATTGGACTAGTAGAGGATCTTTTCCATCGAATAAATGAGGACCTCAAAGATATACACAAATAGTCTATCTAAGACCCAGGCAATTTTAATTTCAAAAAAAGTTTGTAAGCCAGAAATATTACCTCCTATTATGTTATCGAATATACAAATTAAATTTGCTGATAAAGTCACCAGCTTAGGTTTTATAATAAACTGTAATCTCTCCTGTAGGTTAGGTTAGGTTAGGTAAGAGTGGCTGTTGGAAATACCAACCCACTTAGGCCTATTGGCCCATTGTGATGCCACGTGGATCTATGATCTTCTTACTACTGGAACCAGTTTGAGCTCATAATAAAGCGTAGGAGACTGTTAACGTCTATTTTTTCTAGATCATTTAGGTCGTTGTAGAAGAAAGCTCCTAGATGAAGCTTCCTTCTCTGGGAGAGAGCTGGGCATGTGTAGAGTAGGTGGGGGATTGTCTCCTCCTCTTCCTCGTCCACGCAGCTTCTACAGAAATCATTGCCTATGAGGCAGTGTCCAGTAATTACACCTATTATGGCGCTGAGATGTTTCCTATCTAAAATGATCAGACACTTAGATCGACTCAGATCCAGCCTTGGCCAGATCTGTTTGGTCGCTAGACATGTTTGTCCAGCAGTCCACCTAAGGTCCGTTCTTTTATTGGCATCTAGCTTTAGTGTTAGTTTGCACGTAGCGATTGGTATACCTATACTACCTTTGTCTGGTAGGATAGGTAGAGTGGTTCCAATTTTGGCGAGTTCATCGGCTCTGCAGTTCCCTGGAATGTCTCTGTGGCCCGGCACCCAACAAAGGTGAATGTTGAACTGCTCTTCCATCTCCATGAGAGATGATCGGCATTCAAGGGCGGTTTTAGAATATAATGAGACCGAGTCCAGGGACTTGATGGCGGCCTGACTATCCGAAAATATGCGGATATCCTTTGCAGATAACACGTTTTTCTTCAGCCAGGACAGAGCTTCTTTAATCGCCAAAATTTCCGCCTCGAACACGCTACAGTGATTTGGAAGGCGGAAAGAGAGGCTTAGATTTAGCTTATCTGAGAAAACACCGCCACCAACTCCGCTATCAGTTTTAGATCCATCTGTGTAGAGATGGATTGACTTGTCCTCCATGAAAGCATCCTCCTCCCAGAATGATCTAGAGGGGAAGCTTACATGGAAGTTTTTGTCAAACCAAAGTTCAGGTATGGTGTAATCGGTGTTCTCTGTGAGGATTCCTAATGAATTAAGAATATTGGCGTGGCCAAATGAACTATTTGTGCACTGTTTAAATTAAATTAAAAAAAAAAAAAAAAAAAAAAAAATGTCGAGGGGTGTCCAGTGAAACAGAATATCTAATGCCGCAGAGGGGGTAGACCGCAAGGCTCCGCTTGTGCATAGACATGCTGTTCTTTGGACTCTGCTTAGTTTAATGCGGTTGACTGCATTTTCCAAGGCCGTCCACCAGACAACCACCCCGTAAGTAAGTATCGGTCTTATGACCGAGATGTATAGCCAGTGGGTTATGCGAGGTTGAAGGCCCCATTTGTTCCCAATGGCTTTCTTGCAAGAGAATAAAGCTATCGTAGCTTTATTGACTCTTTTTTGAATGTTAGGTTTCCAGTTTAGTTTCCTGTCAAAAATGAGACCCAGATATTTTGCTGTGTCGGAGAAAACTAAACTGGTACCGTTTATTGAAGGAGGGTCTATGATTGGAATTTTATATTTCCTAGAAAAGAGGACAAGATCAGTTTTATGGGGGTTTATTCCCAATCCACAGCGATCTGTCCAGCGGGTTAATCTGTTGAAATTTACTTGGAGGAGTTCTTTAATGGTATTTAGATGTTTTCCTTAGACGGCTATGGCAACGTCATCCGCATAGGCAATCACTCTGCTACCAGCCGCTTCCAGGTATATCAGTAGTTCGTTAACTACTAAGTTCAAGAGAAGGGGAGAGAGGACACCGCCTTGCGGCGTACCTCTGCAGACATATCTTTTAGTAGAAGTCTCACCTAATTTGGAGTTGATTATCCTGGTTTTTAGCATTAGACCGATCAACTCCCCAAGTGAGTCGTCTACCTGCAGAGTTGACAGCGCAGTCGTGATTGCGGATGTGTTGACGTTGTTAAAGGCGCCCTCTATTTCTAGGAAAGCAACCATTGTGTACTCCTTATATTGTAGGGATCGTTCGATGTGGCTAGTGGCTAGAGAGTGCAAAGCCGTTTCCACCGACTTTCCTTTACGGTAAGCATGTTGAGCCATAGACAGAAGTCTTGGATCAACTTTAGCTCGAATATGGATATCAATCAGTCGTTCTAAAGTTTTCAGAAGGAATGATGATAGACTTGTAGGTCTGAGGTCCTTTGGGATAACATGAGAACATTTTCCGGCTTTGGGAATGAATACTACATTGACTTCTCTCCATAACAGTGGAATGTGGATAAGTTCTGCACAGCTCTTCATAATATTTTCTGACCTCTGTAGCTCGGCAGGTATTATACCGTTTGAAGCTATGCATGATTCAGACCATGAATTTTGCAGTAGGCCTGTTTGGGCTGCTACTGGCCGCGAGTTGGGAGCTACCTGGAAAGTGGGTGTCCAGAAACAGGTTGAGTGTTTCATCACTTGAGGTTGTCCAAGAGTCATCGGTTTTTTTCAAACAGCTGGGCATCATAGGATTTTTCTAAGCCGTGACGCCTCAGAGGTTTCTGTAATTTTGTCACAGAATGACCTCCAGGATTGTCGAATTTATGGAATTTAAAGGGCCAAGCCATCTAGTGATGGATGGGAATCTCTCGTAGAATTTCAAAAAATTCAAACAAATGTATGTGTGCATCAGAAAGTAACACTTCTTAATCTAATTGGAGATGATGCTGTTGACGTTTACAACACTTTCCCTGCTGACAGAAGAGTTCGAAGTGTACTGTAATCCCAAAAAAGACGAAGTGTATGAGCGGTTTAAACTGTATAACAGAACACAAAAGGAAGAAGAGACATAGCCAGTACGTGTGAGTTTCATGAAGATGAATTTAAACAAAGCTATCCGGGATAGAATCATTTTTGGAATCCGGTCGAAGTCATGCCAAGAAAAATTACTTGCGGTCGGAAATATATCTTTAGAGGATACCATCAAAAAATGTCGTCTATTTGAAATAGAAAAATCAAGACTAGCAGACGTCCAAAATACAAAAGAACATGAGATCATGCAACAAACAGGAAACTCATCAAGCAACATTATAAAAAAATCAGTACTTATAAAAATAAATTTGAAACTACAAATCTAAAGCAAAATTGAAATCCTAATAATAATAAGGGTACGAGTGTTGTGAACGATGCCATAAGCAGCATCCCCACATAAATGTCCATCATTTGGAAAAGTTTGTTTGAAATGTAATTTAAAAAACCATTTTTCGTATGCATGCAAAACGCAAAAGGTAAATGAATTAGCACTTCAAAACAATAATGAAAACTATCAAATGAATAGCATTGGCAATCCAGATGAAATTAAATTTTTCATATATGATATTAGTACTCGTATATACAAAAAAACAAAATTGTTGGATGGAATCTATCACTGTAGAATCAACCCCCATTTTATTCAAACTACGAGTAGATACAGGAGCTGAGGTAAATGTCATGCCAACTTCGTATTTTTCTCGTATTAAAATTGACAAAAAAGTTAAACCTTGTTTGAGGACTTTAGAAGAGTTTGGAGGAGAACTTATTCGTCCAAAATATAGCATCATTTTAAAATGTACTACAAACAACCGAAGTTTAGATCAAGAGTTTTTTTTATAGTAGTTGTTCACCTTTCGGTTTTTTTAAATTCTCTCGGCTTCCTTTTTTTTTTCAAAATTATACTTACCAACATTTTAGTACATAACCGGGAACATTTGTTTATATAGATGACCTGATTATTTTCGGTAAGGATGAACAAGAACATGATAGAAATTTAAATTTAACCTTTAAAAGGGATCAAGAATTAGGGGTTGTAGTCGTTGAGTACTAATTCTTCTGCTCAACACTGTACGCTTAACGTTTGTCATAATAAACGGTTGTCATTACCGCCTATTCATATCATCTGTGTGAGGTCGTCGACCTAACTGAGTGATTGTTCCGAAAACTTCTAGCTGTCAGGGTATGAAAGAAATGACATATGTAAGACAGAACGAGAGTTGTAATAAATTTGTCAAGTCGATTTGAGGTGTTTGTTTACTTTCGAACGCGCACTTCCTACAATTTTCAGAAGTGGGATTTAATCCACAAAAAGTGCAAAATTAGTTATACCATTCATTGGCAGTTTAAAACGCTGTGATTTCTCGTTCCCAAGACCAAAGTCAGTTTAGTGCACGGTGCAAATTAGTTCGATTTATGATATGAGTGACGAGTGGCAAAAATTCGTAGACACAGCTACGGTGGTTACCCTCAAAACCATTCTACGATCATTAAAGTTGCAAACGGGTGGTTCTAAAGCTGAATTGAGACTTCCAGTGGAAGAGGCAGTGCAAAACTATGTGGACGATGACCTGGTTAAACTAATCCGCGAGCACAGTTTAGGAAACGGAGAATTTTCCGCTAGTGATTCGGCACAGTTTGCTGAGAGAGCGCAGGAAAGAAGTGTTGAAGAAGAGGTAATGGTAGAAGACGAAGTGGATGAAGAGGTAGAACGGCTGCAAAGGATCGTTAAAAAGAAAATGGAAATCTCGTTATTGAAGAGGAAGTTACGGGAACTGCAAGTTACGGAAGAGGAGCCTAGGGAGCCTAGGGTTGGATATACTGTTCCCGTCGGTTTTAAAGACGTCGAAGATTCCATGACACTGTTCAGTGGCGATGATCATGTCCCCGTACAACGATGGATGGAGCAGTTCGAGGAGTGCTGTGAGCTTTTTGGCCTTGATGAAAGGGTTAAGTTCCTATACTGCAAGAGGCTGCTTGTTGGCACAGCAAAACTGTTCGTAAGGACCCTCACATTAAGGAATTGGCAGCAACTGAGGACAGCTTTACTTCAAGAATTCAAAAAGGTCGTCACAAAGGCCAATATCTACAAAGAACTTTGAGGAAGAAGAAAGAATCGTGACGAAACTATGCAACAGTATGTATTGGCTATGCAAGAGATTGCAGCGCATAGTCCAATCGAGGAAGAGGATCTCACCGGTATTACTCACTTCTGTGTCAAATCCCTACTATATAGTGCAAATAGTTTAAGTGATTTGAAAATTGCTTTGCGCAAATATGAAAGGTTGAAAAGCAACAGTCGCGATAACTTCTTGGACCGAGCTTCTAAAAGTGGATTTTCTCATCGTGCTACGCAACCAGTGCAAATGAGAAAAACGGATCAAAGAACCAAAGTACAGCAAACCAGTTCCCGTAACCTAGCAGAAAGGAAAGACGTTAGAGGCCATCTATCCAGCAACTGCCCAGAAGCTAATGTTATGGCAATAAATAACCGCACACCTACTACCAAAATCCAGACAATGCATCACAACCCAGAAGAAGATAAACCAGTGGAGAGTGAGGCCATTACTGAAAGTCAAAAAAAAATCTGATCCAGTCGTCAATGAATTTGAAAGGGTCATTGACTACCAGTTTGTGTGTGACCGGATGAAGAGTTCGACAGCCCTACTCACCCTTCTGGACTCTGGGAGTCCCATCAGCTTTGTTCAAGAGCAATTTTTGCCGACATCTATGGTATCAACCCTGAATAAATTAGACCAAACGTATTGCGGAGTCAACGGGAGCCCTTTGAATATCGTTGGAAACATCGAAAGCTACATAAGTTTTGAAAATTTGATCATGAACATTAGATTACTAGTTGTTAAAAAGTTCTCAATGACATACCCTATAATTCTAGGTCGTGACTTCATGGCTAAGGTTGGTTTGGTGTTTCGAAAATCGAATATCAAGAACGAAGAAAAAGAAGAAATTAATCTCACCAATCAAGTTTATCAATATCATCATTCTTCGGTTGATGCGGATAAGATCCAGGAAGCTGGTGAAGATAATGAATTTCTACAGCAGATTTTAAATATCGATATATGTGATTCAAATAAGTTAGCTCTTAACATTTAACCTGGAATATAAAAAACCGTATTTATGGAATTATTGAGCCCGCTTTGAATGTCAATGAAAACGAACAGAGTCCCTCCACAGGTGACTTTGAAATGAAAATTGTTTTGTCTACCGACATCCCCTTTCATTGTTAACCTAGAAGATTGCCCTATAGCCATAAAATACAACTCCAAAAGATATTAGACTATTTGTTAGTAAGAGGCATCATTCGAGAATCAAATTCGGAATATGTATCTCCTATTGTTTTGGTGGAGAAAAAAATCCAAAGAACTTAGGATGTGTATAGATTTTAGGGATCTAAATAAAGTTACGCTTAGAGATAATTATCCTTTGCCACTAATTGAGGATCATATTGATCGCCTGAAGGATAAGCGATATTTCACTACCCTTTATTTAAAAAACGGATTTCATCATGTTAAATTATTTGAAGACTCTGTGAAATATACATCGTTCATTATGCCATTAGGCCAATATGAATTCACTAGAATGCCATTCGGGCTTAAGAATGCTCCTTCAGTCTTTGAACGCTTTATGAAGCATGTGTTTGGTGATCTCATTAAACGATCTAAGATGTTAACTTATCTAAATGATATCCTTATAGCTACACAAACGATCAACGAGAACTTAGACATCCTTAGAGAAGTGATCTTCTAACGCGAGCATCGAACTTGTCGAGTTGTAGAGGCTGAGTAGGGTCAATGAATCTCGAGAAGAAATTCTCCAGACGAGTCCTGAAACCAAAGGATGCTCCCCCCCCACCCCAACTCCCAAATAACTCCATCATTCCCCTGGGCTGGATCAAGGTGTCATACGACCCGTGCCGAAGATCAACCTGGCTGAGGGCCCAGTATCTCCAAAAATAGCTCAGTCGCAAACGGAGTATCCGGATACCTGGCGACCTCCGGATTAGCTAGCCTTATCTGTATATGGCGGATCTCTGTACAGATGGACAACCCTTTCTCCGCTACTCGTGGGACTATCAATGGAAAATAACCATAAAACAAAAACCGAGGCCGGTACTCCTTCATTACCGGGCGGTGGAACGGTGACTACACCGACTACCGGCAAGGCTCCTGCATTGCCGAGAGGAGGCAAAACTGTGGCAGGCCATGGTGCGCCATCCTCTAAAGGCAAAAGGAATAAGCCTAATAATAAGAATTCAGGAAGTGTTAAGAATGTGGCAGGCCATGGTCCTATCACCTCCTCCACCCCTAGCAGCAGCAAGTTTGTGGCAGGCCACGGACTTGTCGCGGCTACCAAAACTCCTTCAGGGAGTGTTAAGACTGTGGCAAGCCATGGTCCTATCACTTCCTCCGCCCCTAGCAGCAGCAAGTTTGTGGCAGGCCACGGACTTGTCGCTGCTACCAAAACTCCTTCGGGGAGTGTAAAGACTGTGGCAAGCCATGGTCCTATCACTTCCCCCGCCCCCAGCAGCAGCAAGTTTGTGGCAGGCCACGGACTTGTTGCTGCTACCAAAACACCTCCCTCCAAAGAGGAATCTGGAGCTCAGCCGCATCGGCAAGCTCCATCTAAGGCGCTCTACATAAGACGCCGAAATGCTTCACGCATCATCAAAACCTTCGGATCCATTCCGGAGGTGGAGAGAAGTGCGGAAATAAAGAGCAAGGTTGAGTGGGCTAAAAACATCCTAAAAGACGGATTTCCCACTGCTTCCACTGCTTCCACTGCTCACAAAACGTCAAAAGACTCCTCTAAGCGTCAGAGATCGTTGGAGGAAACCGTACCGGTTTCCAAGAGGCCCAAAACACACAGTTCCACAACCCCTGGGCCATCCAACAGCAGATCTCTGAGGTCTTATAATGAAGTCCTAAAGGACACATTGGTGATCGCTGTGATCGACAGAAGCGATAGCGACGGTTCCATTACACCGGAACGGTGGCAATTGGTCAAGTTGAAGCTCTCGAGCAACTTCTTGGCCATCATGCGGGAGAACCCAGGACCACCTCCTATCACAAGCGACGCTGGCTGGCACCAAGGCCATGTCAAGCTCATCGCTTGCTCCAACCAGAGATCTCTCGATCTCTTCACCAAGGCCATCGATGGTTTAGGAGAGGTTTGGCCAGGTGCAAAACTCGAGGTCGTATCTAAGGAAGACATTCCTAGTAGACCTCGAACTCGTACCTGGATTCCAGCCGAACCCTCCTCTCCAGAAAGTATCCTGGAAATCATCCGGCTCAGCAACCCGACTCTTCCGACTCATGACTGGAAAGTCGCGAAACTGGAGGAACTAAGGGGTTCTTGTAGATGCGCGTTAATTGTGATCAATAAGGAATCCCTTAATCCTCTGGCGCAGACGAAAGGCATGATTCGGTTCGGATTCGAGTCAATTCACTTAAGGGTGTACAAAAAGGATGAGCTGGATGCTGATAAGCAACCTCCTCCTCCTTTAACACCAGATATCACAACCTTGGATCTTGGAGCGTCGATATCCTTTCCAGAATTGGATAGCGACGACTCCAATCTGTCCGAGGTGACTACCAAGCCGTCGGTCTCCTCTTCTGACACATTGTCGGAAATGGAAACCGATGACGAAACAATTAGAGGTTCTACACGATCAGAGATAGAAGATGAGCTCTTGGGCATATCTTCAGAATAGGAGGACCTCAACAACACCGTGGTGGAGGCGACTCTGGAAGACTGTAGCAATGATACGGTTTCTCCAGATTAATCTCCACCACTCAAAAAAGGCTTCGGCCGCACTCATTCTGCGTCTTTCCAAAAGCGCAGAACACATAATTCTAATCCAGGAACCATGGATTGCAGAAGGCGTGGTTCGTGGACTTAGGACACCCTCATACGTTCCGCTCTATACAAGAGACAAAGGTAAGATTAGAACTTGTATATTAGTGAAACGTAGCCTTAATGTATTTCTACTTCCCAACCTCAGTGACCCCGACCTAACCGTTGCCAGATTAGAGACTGCCAAAGGCTCTTACTGGCTGGCATCGGCTTACCTTGGCCACGACCAAGTGGGCCCTCTCCCTGGTGATAACCTAGAAAGGCTGGTACTGGAAGCGGGAAGGCAAAAAACTGGCCTCATAATCGGATGTGACGCTAACGCACATCATACGGTATGGGGCAGTACCGACATCAATGATAGAGGTGAGTCACTTTTAGACTATATTTTAAGTACTAACCTCTTAATTTGCAATATTGGCAATGAGCCCACTTTCATAACAAAAAACCGACAAGAAGTATTAGATATTACTCTTGTCTCCGACAGCATCACCCAAAGGCTAACAAACTGGATGGTATCGTCTGAACACTCCTTTTCAGACCATAGATACATCCAATTCAGTCTGAGTGATGCTCCCCCCAGCCAACCAGCTTTCCGGAACTACCGGAAAACTGATTCTACCAGTGTTGGAAAATATTATGAGGAGCTGTGTAGAACTTATCCACATTCCACTGTTATGGAGAGAAGTCAATGTACTATTTATTCCCAAAGCTGGAAAATGTTCTCATGTGGTCCCAAAGGACCTCAGACCTATAAGTCTATCATCATTCCTTCTGAAAACTTTAGAACGACTGATTGATATCCATATTCGAGCTAAAGTTGATCCAAGACTTCTGTCTGCGGCTCAACATGCCTACTGTAAAGGGAAGTCGGTGGAAACAGCTTTGCACTCTCTGACTAGCCACATCGAACGATCCCTACAATATAAGGAGTACATAATGGTTGCTTTCCTAGACATAAAGGGCGCCTTTAACAACGTCAACACATCCGCAATCACGACTGCGCTGTCAACTCTGCAGGTAGACGGCTCACTTGGGGAGCTGATTAATCTAATGCTAACAAGCAGGATAATCAACTCCAAACTGGGTGAGACTTCTGCTAAAAGATATGTCAGTAGGGGTACGCCGCAAGGCGGTGTCCTCTCCGCCCTTCTCTGGAACTTAGTGGTTAACGAACTACTGATATACCTGGAAGCGGGTGGTAGCAGAGTGATTGCCTATGCGGATGACGTTGCCATAGCCGTCTCAGGAAAACATCTAAATACCATTAAAGAACTCCTCCAAGTAAATCTCAACAGATTAACCCGCTGGAAAGATCGCTGTGGATTGGGAATAAACCCCCATAAAACTGATCTTGTCCTCTTTTCCAGGAAATATAAAATTCCAATCGTAGACCCTCCTTCAATAAACGGTACCAGTTTAGTTTTCTCCGATACAGCAAAATATCTGGGTCTCATTTTTTATAGGAAACTAAACTGGAAACCTAACATTCAAGAAAGAGTCAATGAAGCTACAATAGCTTTATTCTCTTGCAAGAAAGCCATTGGGAACAAATGGGGCCTTCAACCTCGCATAACCCACTGGCTATACGTCTCGGTCATAAGACCGATACTTACTTACGGGGTGGCTGTCTGGTGGACGGCCTTGGAAAATGCAGTCAACCGCATTAAATTAAGCAGAGTCCAAAGAACATCATGTTTATGCACAAGCGGAGCCTTGCGGTCTACCCCCTCTGCGGCATTAGATATTCTGCTTCACTTGACACCCCTCGACATTTTTAGCAAGCAAGTAGCTGCGACTGCAGCTATTCGCCTTAAAGCGACTAAACAGTGGACAAATAATTCATTTGGCCACGCCAACATTCTTAACACATTAGGAATCCTCACAGAGAACACCGATTACACCATACCTGAACTTTGGTTTGACAAAAACTTCCATGTAAGCTTCCCCTCTAGATCATTCTGGGAGGAGGATGCTTTCATGGAGGACAAGTCAATCCATCTCTACACAGATGGATCTAAAACCGACAGCGGAGTTGGTGGCGGTGTTTTCTCAGATAAGCTAAATCTAAGCCTCTCTTTCCGCCTTCCAAATCACTGTAGCGTGTTCCAGGCGGAAATTTTGGCGATTAAAGAAGCTCCGTCCTGGCTGGATAGTCAGTCAGACTTTCGGATAGTCAGGCCGCCCTTGGCCTCATTATATTCTAAAACCGCCCTTGAATGCCGATCATAGAGACATTCCAGGGAACTGCAGAGCCGATTAACTCGCCAAAATTGGAACCACTCTACCTATCCTACCGGACAAAGGTAGTATAGGTATACCAATCGCTACGTGCAAACTAACATTAAAGCTAGATGCCAATAAAAGAACGGACCTTAGGTGGACTGCTGGACAAACATGTCTAGCAACCAAACAGATCTGGCCAAGGCTGGATCTGAGTCGATCTAAGTGTCTGATCCTTTTAGATAGGAAACATCTCAGCGCCATAATAGGTGTCATTACCGGACACTGCCTCATAGGCAAGCACGCAAGAAGGCTTGGCGCTTTTACTAACGATTTCTGTAGAAGCTGCATGGACGAGGAAGAGGAGGAGACAATCCCCCACTTACTCTGCACATGCCCAGCTCTCTCTCAGAGAAGGAAGCTTCACCTAGGAGCTTTCTTCTACAACGACCTAAACGATCTAGAAAAAAATAGACGTTAACAGTCTCCTACGCTTTATTAAAAGCTCAAACTGGTTCCAGTAGTAAGAAGATCACAGATCCACGTGGCATCACAATGGGCCAATAGGCCTAAGTGGGTTGGTATTTCCAACAGCCACTCTTACCTAACCTAACCTAACCTAGAGAAGTGATCGAGATAGTTGTAAGGAATAATCTCCATCTTCGTTTAAATAAATGGTCTTTTCTTCAGCGGAAAACTTTGTATTTAGGTTATGAAATAGATGAAGTAGGTATTCGGCCAAATAAAACAAATTTATCTGCTATAAATAACTTTCCTATACCTACCTGTAAGCGAGATGTTCATAGTTTCATTCTGTTGTGTTCTTACTTTAGGAAGTTTATCCGGAATTTCGCTAACATAGCTAAGTCTATGTATGATCTTCTGCGAAAGAATAATCCGTTTGTGTTTGGAGTAAAGGAGCTTGAAGCTTTTAATGTCCTGAAGAGCAAATTAGTTGCATCTCCGGTATTGTCTATTTATAGTCCACATAACATAATTCAGCTTCATTGCGATGCAAGTAGTATCGGCTTCGGAGCAGTTTTGTTTCAAAAACAAAAGGATCACAAGTTTCACCCAGTTTTCTATTTCTCTAAACGGGCTACGGAAACTGATTCGAAATATCATAGCTATGAACTAGAAACACTGTCAATAGTGTGGAGCATAGAAAAGGCGACAAGATGTTGCATGTGGATTCTCTAAGTAGGTCATTCAATGTTCTGTATGTAGATAGTGAATCGTTTGAGTTTATGCTAGCTGCGGCACAAAAGAAAGATTCAAAAATTATGTCAATTGCTTCTGAATTGGAGAAATCAGAAAGTCAAGTTTTTGAAATGATAAATGGTTTCATTTATCGCAAGGCTAAAGATAAAGAGAAGGTTTTGTTTTATGTGCCTTCTCAAATGGAAGAAGCAGTTATTAGGACGCATCATGAGGCTTTGTGTCATTTGGGGGTAGACAAATGTTATGATCATATATCTAGAATTTACTGGTTTCCACGGATGAAGTACAAGATCAAGTCCTATATAAAGAATTGTATTTTCTTTTCCCCTGATTCAGGAAAAGGAGAGGGTATCTTACATCCGATCCTAAAAGAAAACTTTCCATTTGATACACTACATGTTGACCACCTTGGTCCTTTTGCTACTTCTCGATCAAAGAAAAAGCACCTTTTCATTATTATCGATGGATTTACTAAGTTCATCAAATTATACCCAGTTAAAACTACACAGTCAAAAGAAGCGGTCTTATGTTTGACTTCGTTTTTTGAAAATTATTCGCGTCCGAATCGGATAATTTCAGATCGAGGTACTTGCTTTACCTCAAAAGAGTTCGCTGAATTCTTGCAACATCACAATGTCCAGCATGTGAAGATTGCCACACACTCACCGCAATCAAATGGGTAAGCTGAAAGACTAAATCGCGTTATAATACCCATGCTGGCGAAGGAGTGCGATGATGATACCACCAGCGATTGGGATAAGAACATCGTTAAGATCGAGTTTGCTCTTAACAACAGCATAAATCGATCCACAGGCTTCAACCCTAGTATCCTTTTATTTGGTGTAAATCAAAAAGGTATGGTTTGTGATAAAATAAAGAAGTATCTCGAAAAGCTTTCAAAACTGAACCCCACCTGCTTAGATGATGTCAGGGACAAAGCTCAAAAGAACATCGAAATTAATCAGTTCCGCAACAAAAAATACTTTGATAGTCAGATAGATAGACAGAACGAGAGTTGTAATAAATTTCTCAAGTCGATTTGACTGACTGATTCCTACAGACTTAAATTCAATGTAGAAAATTTTCAATATAAAATGAAAGGTGTTAAATACATTGGTCACATATTTTCAGAGTTAGGAATAACTCCAGATGCTGCTAGGGTCAGAGCCATTTTAAATTTAGAAAAACCAACAAACAAGAAAGATCTTCAAAGTATTTTAGGCATGATTAATTACGTTCGTAGTTTCATACCAAATCTAGCTCAAATTTCTGATTGCTTGCGAGAGTTGTTAAAAAAGGAAAATGATTTTGTATGGTTTGGCATTCACACTGAAACTTTAAAAAAATAAATAAAATATTTAATCGCAAATGCCCCAATCCTGAAGATGTTTGACGGGCTTAGACCAATTGTTCTCCAGTGTGATGCGTCCAAAAGCGGCATTGGTTGTTGCTTGATGCAGTCTGGAGCACCTTTAAGTGTTGCATCTCGACCTTTAAGCCAAACTGAAATCGGTTATGCTCAGATCGAAAAGGACCAGTAACTGTACAGACAGATCACAAACCACTGGTAAATATTTGTAAGAAAAATTTAGATTACATACAGTCGTGGCGAACTAATTAAGAACGATTTTTTTAGATATTCAAATTAATATATATTTTCCTAAAATTTCAAGTTTTTTGCTTATCTTTTATGCTGAAAGAAAAGTCATTATGAAAGTACTGAAAACATATAAAATTTATGGTATGCAATTTCATTTTAACAAAAAAAAAAATTATTCATAAATTATTTCTGATTTTTGCTGGCGAGCTAATTAGGAACGGATTGGCAAATTAAATTTTATTTAAAGATTTTAAGCTTTTATATTTAGTATTTTGTGGGAAAACCTTTACTAGCAATTACTGCTCTACACCGTCTTGGCATTGACTTAATAAGATTCTGACATTTGCTTATTGGTATGTATACGTTGCATAAAGCTCATTTAAATTTGTAATTTTTCTTTGGCCCACTTCTTTTTTAAGGTCATTCCAAAGGTTTTCCAAGGGATTCAAGTCAGGACTACATGAAGGCCAATCCAAAACATCCACTGAATTACGAGCAAGCCACGATTTCGTTCTCCGATCCGTATGTTTAGGATCATGGTCCTGCATAAACTTCCATGTCACTGGAAGTTCTTCCTCAACATACGGTAGCATCACGTTTTCCAAAATAGTGGTGTAATCCTCTGAGGTCATAGTGCCTTCAATTCTGTGGAAGGGCCCAGTTCCTTTAAAGGATATACACCGCCAAAGCATTACACTACCACCACCATGTTTAATTGTTGTTTTTGTGTAACTTGGGTTCAAGGCTTGATTTTTAGGTCGGCGTACATATTGTTTTCCATCCGATCCTACTCTATTGAGTTTGGTCTCATCACTCCATAAAATTTTTTTCCATTCGGAAACTGTCCAATCCTTGTGTTGTTTGGCAAAGGCTACCCTAGCCTTTCTATTTTTTGCCGAAGTTAGTGGCTTTTTCCTTGCTATTCTGCCAAATAGTTGGCTTTCAGTCAAACGTTCTCTGATGGAACGTACTGAAAGAGCATTTGGATCCGATCCAAAAACTACTTGGCGGATTTCTTTGGAGCTTAAAAAAGGGTTCTTTTTTGCCACCCTTACAATACGCCGATCACAAGCTTCAGTGGTTTTTTGAGGCCTTGTTTTTCTTGCCATGTTTTCAGTGGTTTTAAACTTAGTAAAATGTTGAATGGCGTTGAAAACCATTGTTTTGGAGCATTTTAACTTTTTCGATATTGCTCCATACGACATTATCCCTGGCTTATGAAGCTGAATAATAGCGTCCCTCATACCTGGTGTACAGCTCTTTTTTCTCCCCATAATTGGCTACAATAAATATTTAAAATTAAGTAATTAATTTGTTTCAACAAAAAAATATTACCTCCTTCAAACAATATTCACTTTTATTTAAAAAACGGTAACGTACGGTAAAGCGTTCTTAATTACGTCGCCAAACTAAATATTAACTTCCACGCTCAAAACATGAATGATTGTGTAATATGACAACTGACAACACATTTGGTGATGCAGTTTTAAATAACAAGCAAAACAAAACAAAAAAAAACCGTAAGCTTTATGTTTCTTGCCATCTGTGCCATCTGTGTAACTGTTTTTAAAAACATGTTTGTTAATTTTGCAACTGTTCTTAATTAGTTCGCCACGACTGTATATTGTACTAGATTGCAACGAATGAAATTAAAGCTGTTAAAATATAATTATTCATTCGTTGAATATTAGTGATTATCGAAAAGAGCAATTAAAATACGAAATAGAAAACGATAAAGTACTTGCAAGATTGAAAACTGTTTTAAAGACAAAATGGCCTACTGGTATAAATAGAGTACAAGTTAGCACACGTTTGCGGTAAATGCGATCGCAATTAATCCAAGTGTGTTTGGAGTAAACAATTAGTTTACTTGGCCACCAGCGTCTATAACAACCGCTAGTTGTACGGTTTGGGGTAAGCGAGTTGTTTGCTCCGGAACACTTGGCCACCTGCATCTGCATTGACCGCTATTCGTATGAATGGAAAGTTTTAGCGATCTTGTTGTGCTGGTGCATTTTAACGAGCTCAAGTTAGTCTTGGGTTGATCGCGATAAACACAGGTCTTCATAGAAGACAAAGCGGTGAATAAATAAAGAGAAATAAAGAGAAATAAAGAGAAATAAAGAGAAAATAAGTTCTTTAATTGGCGCCCAACGAGCAGGGACAAGTGTTAATTTAATTAATTATTAATTAATTGATTGTGACAATTGTTTTGCGTACATTCGATTTTGAATTAAATCTTGCAATTCTGAGTGTTATTCAATAAAAGCATAAAGAAAAATTTGAATAACTAAAAGACAACATCTACGAACGAAAAAAACAGCAGATTAAAATATCGCAAAGTGCGGATTATTTGATAAAAGCAAAAAAAAAAAAAGATTAATTGTACTCACAAATCGAAGAAGAAAGAGCAGTAACTACGAACAAGTGGAACGTGAAGTGTAGTTTATTCAGTGATTATAAAAAAACAACGAGGAAAAGTAATAAAATAAAAAGTGGATGTGACCAATTATTGTACAAGTAACATAACAGCAGACATCATTCAACATCCACCAAATTTCAACGAAAAAGGCAGCCACTCCTTCATCGAGTTGGAAGAAAAAATTGGTGAATCCTTTCTAGTTTCATTCATTTATTATGATCAAATAGAATAAGAGAATTATAAGAATTCAATTATCATTTAAGTACCGTCCTTATAAAATTGAATAAGTTAAGTTTATTTTGAAAATATTTCTTATTATTATCATAATCGTTATGATATTATCTACCCTAATATACTGTTGAATTATAACTATATTGCAAAATATTCTTACATTTAACTATAAAACAAACGTCTATTCTTCCATAAATTATAAGAACTTATTGTAGGTTAGTAACGTAGTAAATTATATATAATTTTGAATTGAGAAATAACCTTGTAAATTAGTCATGGATGAAAATCAGCTCCGTTCTGTAATCACAATTGCAGTACAAACTGCAGTTGAACAAGCTCAGCAATCGTTTCAAAATACCATCAGCGATTTAACGAACAGATTAGCCAATCTTGAAACACCAATAAGGGTTGTTGAGTATGAGGCGGTGACAATTGATTCGCAAAAGAAGTGCGACGAATCCTTAGATCTTGTAAAGTCTCTACCAGATTGTGATGGGGATCAAGCGAGATACGTTTCCTGGCGTCAAGCAGTATTTGTTGCGCACAAACTGTTTGAGGGCTACGAAGGGAGCTCAAAGTATTATCAGGCCGTATCAATAATCAGAAACAAGATTGTAGGCTCTGCTGACTCGGTATTATCATCCTTTAATACTGTTCTTAATTTTAAAGCAATTATTGCTCGACTAGATTTTACGTACGTAGACAAAAGACCGGTATACTTCATTGAACAGGAAATGTCTACCCTCAAACAGGGGCAACTATCAATTTTAGAGTTCTATGATGCAGTTGAACGTAAACTAACACTTATTATTAACAAGACTATCATGACACATGAAGGGAATCATGATTTAGTTGTTTCACTAAGCCAAAAGTACCGGCAGGATGCACTAAGAACCTTTATTTCGGGATTACGGAAGCCAATGAGTGACATCCTATTTTCGTCCAGACCAACCGATATGCCAACTGCATTGGCACTTGCACAAGAGTTGGAAGCTAATCAAGCGAGGTACGCGTTTGCAAATTCGTTCGCAGATCCAAAGGAACGCATGATACATCCGATGTACAGAGCGAATTACGGTTACAACTCAGCAAACTCACCCCATTACAATCGTAATAATCTCCAACAGTTTAGACCAAGTCTAATGGAGACAGATCCTTCAACGTCACGGTACAACAGTAATACACATAGATCAGCTTTGCAACAGAATAATGGTAAAGCCTTTACCGCGCCGCATAACAGCTATATTAGCAATATCCATCCCAAAGGTAATCCACTCATGACAGTGAAGCGACCTGTTCCCTCAGGTTCTCGGGGTTGGTCATCGAGAAAACAGAATGATTCCATTCAGCAACCACTACCAAAACTGCAGAGGCTAAACAACCTGTATCAAAAACATCTGACACAGGAAGCCCCAGTAATGAATGATAACAAAAGTTTTGAGAATAACTTAGGTGAAGAATATGATGACTCATTTTCGCAAACATGCGCTGGCGTTGATAACAATGATTTGGAGGTGGCCGATGAAATAAATTTTTTAGGGGTAGGTCCCTCCTGCTATTCGTCTGCAGAACACTGGCAGGCAGGGAAATCAAATTACTAATCGACACTGGTGCTTCAAAAAACTACATTAAAATCCTAGATCATCTCAAAGACATCCGTCAATGGTAGAAATTGGCAGAACTCCTATACCTTCATATGTGGCAGAGGTACTACACATTTACATTTATTCAACAGATAAATTGCATTTCTTTACCTGCGTAGACAAATTTTCAAAATTTGCTTCCGTAATCCCATTGAAATCTAGATCTATAGTAGATATTAAGGAACCTTTCCTTCAAATTCTCAATTTTTTTAAAGAAACTAAAACAATAGTTTGTGACAATGAAAAGTCACTTAATTCACATACAATAAAAGCGTTGCTTCGGGACCAGTTCGGGATAGGTATCTTTGCTGTGCCGCCATTTCATAGCATAACAAATGGTCAGGTCGAAAGATTTCACAGTACTCTTACAGAAATTGGTAGATGTATTAAATTAGACAACAATATAATTGACACAAATGAACTGATATTACTTTCCACGACCAAATATAATAGATCAATCCATTCAATTACTGGGCAACGACCTATTGATATAATTCATAGCAGGCACCTCAGTTTACAAGAAAATGTAAGAAAACGGATTCTAAGAGCACAGGAATCAAACTTAAAATACTATAACAAAAATAGGCAAGTAAGAACATATAGACCTGGTGAAAAAGTTTTTGTGCATACTAATAAACGAATAGGAAATAAATTTAGGAAACTTTTTGTTGAAAAGATTATTCAATAGGATCAAGGAACTGCAGTTTTGATTGACAATAGGATAGTTCATAAAGATAACCTTAGGTGACTGGTTTGTTCTTAATATCGCTGGTGGTGTTATATCAAATTGCCTTATTATAGAAGTTTCAACATATGAACCTTACGAAAAAATTATACTATATACTTGATTGTAAGAATAAATTTATGGATAAGATATGTATTGTATTTATATTAAAAGATGCTTTTGTAAAGTATAGAATTTAACATTGAAAACATATTTGTAAATAAAACATTAATCGCCGAGGACGGCTTAAATAAAAGGGGGGAGCAGTTAGCACACGTTTGCGGTAAATGTGATCGCAATTAATATGAACAAGTGTGTTTGGAGTAAACAATTAGTTTACTTGGCCACCAGCGTCTATAACAACCGCTAGTTGTACGGTTTGGAGTAAGCGAGTTGTTTGCTCCGGAACACTTGGCCATCTGCATCTGCATTGACTGCTATTCGTATGAATGGAAAGTTTTAGCGATCTGTTGTGCTGGTGCATTTTAACGAGCTCAAGTCAGTCTTAGGTTGATCGCGATAAACACAGGTCTTCATAGAAGACAAAGCGGTGAATAAATAAAGAGCAGTAAAGAGAAAATAAGTTGTTTAATTTACGTAAACATATCCAACCATTTTACAAATTACGAAACAATTTATATTTAGAAGAAGAAATCATATTTTTTAACGATAGAATAGTTATTCCATTGTCCTTACAAAAGGAGTATTTAGATATTCTGCATGAAGACCATTTAGGTATGGATAAAACAAATAGAAGAGCACAGAGTTTAATGGTTAACATTAAACAGGAATATATACAAAATCTCATAAACAATTGCATGCTTTGTCGAAAATATAGAAATTCAGAAACCAAAGAGCCTATAATTCAGCATGCCATTCCGAAAGTTCCTTTTTTAAAATTGGGATTAGATATTTTAGATTTCGCAAATCATTCATACTTAGTATTAGTTGATTATTATTCTAAATGGTTAGAGATAATTGAACTTAAAAATAAATCTAGTTTAGAAATAATAAAAAATCTAAAAAATCTAGTAACAGACAATTCTCCTTTTAATTGCGCAGCATGTCTATCATTTGCTAAAGAAAATGGTATTCAATTTATTTTTAGCAGTCCCTATTATCCAAAATCGAATGGACTTGCTGAAAAATATGTCGGAATTGCCAAACATTTATTAAGGAAAAGCCAGGCTTCAAAAATAGATTTAAATATAGCGTTGCTAGAATACAGAAATACCCCATTATCAGGAATGCAATATTCACTAGCCCAACTTTTGCTTAGTAGGCGCGTACGGACTAAGGTTCCCATACACGATAACCTACTTATTCCAAAAATTCCTACCCCAACGTTGAAGATTCCATCCGCAAATCCAAAAGGCTTTAAATTTAAAGAAAACTCATGCGTGATCTTGTTTGTTCAAAAGATTACTTTAATGTGAGAGAGTGCACTTGACAGACAGACCCGCATATATATAAAAAACAATGTTGTGGAGTTTTTTTTTAAGTTATCAAGGAAAAAATAAAAAATAAATAAAATAATATTATGAAATCGTCGAAGTACTGTTGCTTGCACTCAGTCACTGCCGTTACTGTATTTACCATACGGTACGGGCAGTGGCTGAGTGTATGTAACAACTGATGGATAGCGGGGTTGTGAGTGAAAATTTTGTTGGTGCACTGTTTCATATTGTTGTAAGGGCATAACACCTACAACAATTTGATTCGGTAAGCCAACGTCAGAATTTCCACTTCGCAGCCTTGCTTAGTATCGTCGGTGTTTGTGTTTTCTGTGTTTGTCTGTGATTATGACTAGGGAATTCAGGGTAGACGTAGCCAATATACGCGGGCTAAAAAGCAATCACTTTTCTGCGTACGTCCACGTCTGTAAGTACAGACCAGCTGTTTTGGCACTTAGTGAAACACAGGTAGATCCCCGCCCACACCTCTCAGATCATTCTGATCTGAAGCTACCTGGCTACGAACTAGTGCCATTATTCTTCTCTCACCGCGGTCTCGCCATTTATGTGCGTAGTGATGTAGCTTACCAAACTCCACCACAATGTGATCCATGTTCCAATCCGGAATTCAACTTCATGTGGTTAAAATTCCATCTCCGTAAGCAAATTATACACTACTGCTTTATTTATAGAAGCCCCAAACTGGACAGCAATTCAACCTTTAACGAGTTTGATGCGCTGTCTGACTCCATTCAAAGAATTGTATCCCTGTATCCTCATACTGAAATCGTTATTACGGGCGACTTCAATATACACAATTCTGGGTGGCTTCGACATTCTGGACAGACAACACCCGAAGGACGGTGTGTTGAGATCTTCGCTGCGGAAAACAACCTAACGCAGCTTGTAAATGAGCCCACGCGAATACCAGACGTTGATAGTCATACCGCCAACACCCTGGACTTGTTTTTAACCTCTCACCCTGATAAGTACACCATTGATGTGCTCTCCCCTCTAGGCTCGTCGGACCATTGTGTCATATCAGCTAATTTCTCGTACACCGACCACACAGTTAGAGAAAAAATTCCTAAAAGAACCGTATGGCAATACGAGAAAGCCAACTGGAGCGGTCTTAACAGCTTCTTTAGGAATTTTAACTGGTCGTTATGCTTCCTCGATAACGACGTGGATGCCGCTGCTGATATGATTACAGACACCATTCTCTTTGGAATGAGATCCTTTATTCCTCATCGGATGAAGAGTATCAAACCAAAAGAAAAGGCATGGTACGACTCGAGCTGTAAAGAGGCCGTCAGGGTTAGAGAAATGTTTTTTCGGTCCTACAAGACCAACCCGACAGAGGAAAACCGAAAAAAGTTCAAACGAGCCAGAAATGACTGCAACGCCTTTCTTAAGCGTGTGAAATTCCTATACGACCAAAAACTGAGGCAAAAAATACTGCAATGTCCCAAAGGCAGTAAAAATTTTTGGTCGTTCGTCAAAAACATTAGAAATTCCGCCTCATCCTCCATCCCAACGCTCATTTACAATGACATTCCAGCTGTCAGCTCTTTGGATAAGGCCAATCTGCTTGCTGCACATTTTGCGGCCAGCTCAACACTCCCAGATTGTGCTTTATCTCCGCCTACACTTGAGTGCGTCGAATCTTCAATGGGACGAATCTACTTTCGCACTCGTGTAGTAGCAAGAGTACTTAAAGATCTCAACATACATAAATCCGCTGGTCCAGATGGTATATCTCCCCTTCTTCTGAAGAGGTGTTCTTCCTCGCTGGCAAAACCACTGCGTAAGCTTTTTCATCAATCCTACACTTTAGGACTCTTCCCGAGCAGATGGAAAACAGCATTTGTCCAGCCCGTCCCTAAAAAAGGCGAATCATCTTCTCTCTCCTCCTACAGACCCATTGCACTTACGTCCCTTCTTTCCAAGGTCATGGAAACACTGATAAATCGTCAGCTCATGAAATATCTCGAAACACGAAAACTTCTCAATGACCGGCAGTACGGTTTTCGTAGCAACAGGTCCACTGGTGATTTGATGGCATGTCTCACCGAAAAGTGGAACCAAAGCGTACATCAATCTGGCGAAAGCAAGATAGTTGCACTTGATATTTCTAAGGCATTTGACAGAGTTTGGCATCAAGCTCTTTTGTCGAAAATGCGTGCATTTGGGATCGACGACTCTCTTCTTCAATGGATTAGAAATTACCTTTCGGAACGTTCAATTCAAGTTGTCTTGGACGGTTTCAAGTCTGATATTCACAAAATAAATGCTGGTGTGCCCCAGGGCTCTGTTCTGTCACCGACACTCTTTTTAATTTTCATTAACGATCTCTTGTCTGCTACTTCTAATCCAATATATTCCTTTGCTGATGACAGTACTCTCTGCTTTTCATATTCGTTCCCGGACTCACGGCCCTGCTCTTCGGCTGTAGTACGAGAACGGCAGCGTATGCTAAGCTCATTAAATTCCGATATCAACAGCATAACCAATTGGGGAACTATCAATAGAGTGGAATTTAATGCTTCCAAAACACAATGCTGTCTGCTGTCTTTAAAGCGAAATTTAAACACCCAGCCATTATCCATGAATGGCACTTGCATCGTCGAAACCGAAAAACTTTCCATTCTCGGTATGTGTGTTAATGACAACTTACGTTGGAATGACCACATATTCGATGTCGTCAAAAATGCTGCGAAATGTCTAGGTTTCCTCAAGCGATGTAAGAAATATTTTACCCCCTCTGATCTGGCCTCAATATATAAGGCATTCATCCGCCCAAAATTGGAGTACAACTCCCACATCTGGTCAGGTGCTCCTAAAACATCTCTGCACCTGCTAGATAGGATTCAAAACCGTGCGATAAAACTTATTGACGATACTAATATCAGTCAATCAATGGACACCCTCGAACACCGACGAAATGTCTCGTGTCTCACTTTGTTTTATCGCTACTTCCACCACCAGTGCTCCACTGAAATCGCCAGTAGCATTCCGCCCATTCAAACTTTCAACCGTAACACCCGTCTCGCTATGAATGCTCATCAGTATACCCTCAAGCCCATTTTCGGACGTACTCTAAAATATCGTGATTCGTTCCTAAGCCGTACAACTCGCTTATGGAATGCCCTGCCGATCTCTGTATTTCCTGGTCGTTATAACTTGCAAACATTTAAAAACAATGTACATCGGTACCTCTCTTTTCTTCCTCCCTAAATTTCCTTTGCCCGCGCTGTGTACAATCACTTTAAGGGTACTCAAACCCCTTGAGCGCGCGCTCATTATAAAAAAAAAAAAAAAAAAAAAAATGAAATAGATTCAATATAATAAATTCAATTTCAAACAAGATTAACAAACAATAGAAACAATTGAACTATCCAATGAAAATAGCCAGATTTTTATTTTATTAAAAAAAGAATACCGTCATGTTTTGTATATGGACGATTTTTACAACTCCGTATCGCTGGCAAAAGAGTTAACATTGCACTCGACATATACTCGGTATGTGTGGAACTTTGAAAAACTGAAGAAAGGCGAGTACAGCTGGAAGCGATCCGAATCGGTCGTTATTTGTAAGTGGAGAGATAAAAGAGACGTACTTGCCATATCAAATATGCACAAAGCTGAAATTGTTGAAGTTGCTAACCGAAATAGACAAGTCTCCATCAAACCCAATATCGTAAGGGATTACAAAAAAGGTATGTCAGGTGTAGACCATTCGGATCTATAGTCCTACTATAGTGCTATGAGAAAAACTCTTCGGTAGTATAAAGAAATAGCTGTACACATTATAGAAATGGCTGTGCATAGTGCATATTTATTGTATTGTCAGCAACCGAACGCAGAAAAGAATGTCATACAATATTTGTTAAATGAAAGCCAAAATGCAGTCATTCAATCTCACCAATCTCATCCTCATCCCTTCATTCTCTTGATGCTATTCCTCCTACACCACAAAAGAAAAAGCCAACTCGCAAATGTAGAGTTTGTGCAACGAAAAGCATTCGAAAGGAGACTCGATATCACTGTCCGAGCTATTCTGATAAACCTCCATTATGTATTGCACTTTGTTACAAATCCTATCATGAAGATAAAGTATTATAACTGATTTTGTTGCTACATAATTTTGGTATAAATACACGATGAAGTTGATTTTTGCTTAATTTAAATTTGTAAAAGATCATTCTCTAAGAAATAAAGGATAATTATTGTAAAAAATTTATTTGTAGTATTTTTTCAAGTTTTTTACATTTCTACATTTATGTTTGTGGCCACAAAAAATTTATTAATTCAAAAGCCTGCATGTTATAACATATTTAAAGGAGGACGATTATAGTCAGCGAATGGGTTAAGTTGTATTTGCATTGTGTTGAAAGAACCCACACAAACCTAAACTTTCACCTACTGATTATCGCCATTTTCGAAGTTTGGACAATCATCTACAAAACAGAGCGTTCACAAACTGAAGCGGTGTAACATCGAGCATTTTTCGCTTTAAATCGCTATATCTCGAAGGGTATGTACGAGTATTTCCGACCTCCCACCAACTATAAATATTTTGTTTTTTTTTTGTCTTTATTCATAGTATAGCTAAGTTAAACTAAATATTTTTCACTTAAAAAGATTTTAAAGTGAACTTATCACATCGCCATATCCAAATTTTCAGATACAAGCTATGACAAATTCGTAAAATATTGATTACATAAAGAAGATGGCTCAACACTCCAGTTTAGACTTTCTGTCTGTCGTTTTGTGACCAGGAACGAACGGCCAGAGAATGGTAGATTTTCGTATGTACAATAGAAATTCGCACTTTCTCAGATCTTTCTCAGCGACAGACATTTTTTTTTATTTCTCCGTGTGGAACTTCATCATTTTTAATACATATTTTTTGATTTTTCAAACACACATTTTTATACACTCTTTTGCGACTGATTTTTGTTGGTTTTACATATATTTTTTTCTATTTTAAAAAGGAATTCAATTAAGTATCTCTTATTGCTATAAGGAAATTTTTCGAATTTTTATATAATTTTAATATTGATATATTGAAGGCGTGGATAAATTTTTTTTTGGGAAAATAAATTACCCTTATGCATGATTGTCGGTTACTCGTAAACAGAAACGTTTTAAAGTTATTTTAAATACAATATAACAGAAGGATCAAGTGGTATCCTTTTTGTTCTATTTTCACTTCAAATTGAAATTCAACGGACAACTATTTATGGTAAAATGGAAATTTGTTATAAAAAGTTCAACTGCAAATCACAACCGATAGTCAAAAGAGGTGCAGACACTAAATGGCACTTGTTGCACAAACGGAGGGTTGTCTTCATTTAAAAGTGAAAATACTAATATGTGTTTTCGTATTGTATGTCCTGTACTGATACTCAGGCAAAGGTGCATCCGGTGTGAAATTATGACCTTGACTGATGTACCATTCTGGCGCATGAACCGTTTCACAAATTATTCACTTATTCGTATCTCTTTTTTCCATTCAAAATTGCAATCATTCTCTACAACGTCATTTGAAATGTGCCTACATCCAAAGCTACACCTGGTACTTCTATGACATACTCCTATGCATCTGCATTACCACTACTACGTCGCATCAGGGGTTGGCTTTGTTCTAAATTTAAATTTAAACTTTGATACCACCCCACATGCCTCCCTATTCTGGAGGCCAGAAGTTTTCTAATAATTGTGCATTTGTGGTGTAATTATTGTTGTGTTTCGGGAAGCTACGAGTATGTATCTATATTTTCTACCATTGATGTGGAGATTTCTGGGAATGAGAGTACTACTTATTAGATCACGTTTTGATACAGTTGCAGGCATATTGTCTATAATTCTACATCGTCTAAGAGTGCGATATGTTTGCTAGAGCCATAAAAGTTTAAGGAGCATTTGCTGTCACAAACACTGCGGATTTTTGGCACCATTTAAGCAACCCACACTATGTAACTCTATGTACGACATCGCCATCGCAGCCATGGCTACTTCTAAGTGGTAGATGTTAGGAGTTATGTATGCTGGTACGGAAAAGCTATAATGCAGACTATGCCTATTATCTTCTTGTACTGAATCTATTTTCTGTATTCAAAATAAGATGTTCTCGAGAGTTTTCTTTTTTTTATAAAATAAAACGGTACGCGTGCTTGACGTGTGAGAATTTTAGGGTTAGTTACAAGTATCCTTATTTTTTTTCTAAAAATTATTTACCATGCTGTCGGCAGTTGAAATTCGAACCCTCTTCCTTTACGAATTTAAAATGGGACATAATGCATCATTGGCAATGAAAAACATTAATGGCGCATTCGAGAATGTGGCGGTAAACGAACGCACTATACGACGTTGGTTTTGAAAGTTCCGTGGAAAGCCGGAAATGTTAGTTAGGAATGTTAGGAACCAACGAAATCAGTGCGGGAGATTGCACGAAGCATGAGAAACTCGGTAAAGAAACTCGATAAGTGGGCACCCGATGAACTGAAAGAATCCCAAAAACTACAGCGCCTGGAAATCTGCGCATCGCTTACATTAAAAAACCAAACTGAACCATTTGTGCACCGGACAATCACCTGTGATGAAAAAGATCTGGTCAGTGGTTGGATGCAGATGATAAACCAAAACACATCCACAAGCCCGATCTTCAACCAAAAAAGGTTATGGTAGCAATTTGGTGGTCATCGAAAGGTCCAATCCACTTTTCATTTCTTCAACCAGGAGAAACGATAAACGCCAGATTGGCTGAAAAGCAACCTGCGTTCGTCCATAGGCACGGTCCGATCCTTTTGCATGTCAATGCTAGACCCCATTTCGCAAAAGTAACGGTTCAAATACTGTTACAGTTGGAATTTATAATTCTTCCCCATCCACCGTAGGTACTCTCCTGATATGTCCCCTAACGGATTACCATCTTATCCGCAATCTGGCTTCATTTTGCCGGTAGTAGGTCTTCCGGAACATCAGATGAGGACGCGAGATAAGAAGAATGAAATAGATACCCAATCACTTAATGCAGAAGTTATTTTTATTTTTTTTTTTTTGGTTTAGTTTATTTTCATTTCATTCTACTCGTAACTTAAAACTACTGTACAATTTCTTACAGAATATATCGGAAAATAGTAGTGATCACTCTGTAACTTAAAAGTTAGTATGGAGTGACACTGCGATTTAATTAACAATAAAATATAAGTTTGATGTGGGGGAGACATCGGTTTTACAAAATTAATTTTCTGGGCCTTCATAAAAAAAAAAACAAAAAAAAAGGAAACAAAGAAAATCCATATAAAAATTCAAGGAAAAAACGGAAAGAGCAAATTACTATTTGGAAATTGTTTTCACAGTTGCAAAAGGATTACAAAATTGTATTAATAAACTGACATTAAACTTAAACATTGACTTGTGCTGATGATTAAGATAGCAGATCACTTTAAAATAACGATTCCAGGACTTCATAATTCATAGTGAATAACCAGTCTTTAACCTTTTTTAGGAATGAATTAAAATTTAAATCTGTTCGAACAGAAAATGGTAACTTGTTAAACATTAAAGGGGCTATAACGGAGTAGAAGTGAGAAAAATGGGTTTTGTACGCGATTGGAACATTAACAAGGTGCATAGTATTTATACGAAGACTATAAAAATCTGTAGTTCTACTAGGAATATTACCGCTTTGCTTAAAGAATTCTTTTAGAACTTTGAAAACGTAAAGGTGTCTCATTGGTAGAATATGCAGGTTTTTAAATAAAGGCCAGCTCTGAGTAAGTCGATTTTTGTTACAGATAATCCTAATTAAATGTTTCTGAGCTATTAGCAATGGACTGAAGGAGTTATTATAAGAACCTCCCCAACTTGAGATACCATACTGCAACTTAGAGTGAGCTAGGCCGTAATAGATTGACGTTAGTACTTTTTTTGAACAATATTTTTTGATGAGATACATTTTGCGCGTTATAAGGAACATATGCGATTTCAGAGTATGAATATGATCTTTCCAATTCAAGTTATGGTCAATTAATACTCCAAGGTACTTATAGTGATGCACTGATTCAATGTTAAAACAATTATTAGAACAAGGTGAACTAATATTATAATTACTTTTTCCACAACTATAAACAGCTAAACAGAATTTATTACAATCATAAGCATGAAAGCATAAATTAAAATCATTTAAAACATTATTTGATATTTTGAAAGACATAAGTTTTGTCTTCTCGCTAACAATCAGCTTATGTTCCGCAAACCAAAGTCTCAATATTTCTAGATCTTCCGAGATCTTTGCAATATTTTCGTATCTTGTATCAATTTGGTATGTAAAGGCTATGTCATCTGCAAATGCAGTAGATACTCCATTTAGATTTAGTGCGAAGAGAGAGTTAATGTATATCAAAAAGAGCACAGGACCAAGAACTGAACCCTGTGGTACACCATTTTTTAAGATACGAGAGTCACTAAAGCTCCCGTTTACATTTACTTTTTGATTCCTACCTTTTAGATAAGAAGTAAACCATTTGTGGATTTTTCCTCTAAAACCAGCATTGTATAATTTTTTTAGAAGCAGGTCATAGTCAACCATGTCAAACGCTTTTGTCATGTCGACAAAGAGAGCCATGGTGGATTTGTTGCAGTTAATGCCTTCATACAATTGGCTACACACTCTGAGGATAGCATCTTCGGTTGACATTCCTCTTCTAAAACCAAATTGATTACTACTAAAAAAATTATTTCTGTTTAAAAAAGACAATATGCGAGATTTCATAAGTTTTTCAAAAATCTTAGAAAACGTTGGAAGTAGGGAAATAGGTCTGTAGTTCGACATATTACTTTTATTACCTTTTTTAAAAAGTGGAATAACTTCAGCGCCTTTTAGGTGCTGAGGGAAACAACTATTTTGAACACTAAAATTAAACAAGTAACATAAAACATCCACCACATAGAAGCACATTTTCTTCAACAATACGCTTGATATACCATCGGTAGTACAAGACTTTTTGTTTTTTAACGAAAATATTGCCTTACAGATTTCACTTGAAGAAAATGATTGGAAGACAAAACTGTTTGGTTGTGTGTTTTCTGTGAGTTTTATAGAACAATTGCAGTCCCTTGAAATCTCTACAGATGGTTTCAGTTTTTCTGAAATTTCGGTAAAGTACTGATTGAGCTTATTGGAAATGATGTCTAAGTCCGTGAAGCTTTTACCATCTATCTCCAAGCTATTAATGCCTATTTGTGGTCTACTTTTCCCCAAAATGCTATCAACTACCTTCCATTCATCTCTTACATTTCCTCTGGCACGTTCAAACGAATCTGAATAAAACTTGTTACGTGTTTCTTCAATATTTTTGTGCACGGATTTGCATAGAGAATCATAGTATTTTTTGAGTTTTATATTATGTGGATGACTTCTGCACTTTTTTGCAAGTTTGTTCTTTCGTTGTATCTGCCGCAAGAGATTGTGTGTCATCCACGGCTTTAAAAATGTATTTCTGCTCGAGATGAGAGGGGAATAAATAGTACAATTTTTGATGTGATTTTTTAAAATTTCAATAAAGAGATCGAAAGCAATTGATGGGTTAGGTTCATCATAGACTGGTTCCCAAAATTCATATTGTAGACAGTCTTTTAAAAGAACATAGTCTATGCAATATTTCTTTTTTACAGATGAGTTACAACAATTTAGTGCATTGGTACTGGAATCAACATAAAGTGTAATCATACAATGATCTGTTAATTTCAGATCATACACAACACCATTAAACATATTCTTATTGTTTTTTTGAGTACGCATAAATATATGATCAATGCAGGATTTAGTCGAGTCGGTTACACGGGTAGGTTCATTTATAAAACTCTTTAGACCATTTGACGCCATAAGAAACAGATAATTTTCAGTATCCCTATCAGATTCATTTAAAATGTCAATATTGATATCACCAATTACAATTAAGTTCTTCTCTTTGCAATAACTCAGAACATCACTTAATTCATCAATGAAGATACATTTCGCAACTGTATGCAGTCTGTAAACACACAACATTGCATAACACTCACTCATGAAATCAAAAGACAATTTTATTACATCAGCACTAAGAAAATTAAGCTTTAGACAATCGCATACATAACCATCCTTCACATAAACTGCAACACCTCCAGCCGAGTATGTTTCATTACAATTTCCGAAATGTGCATACCCCGGTATGTTATACAAATCTAATTCTTCCTCATAGAGCCAAATCTCACTCAAAACAATAACAACAGGTAATTTCACTAACGACCCAAGATGTGCTAGCAGAGCTGACAAATTTTTTCTAATACTACGAATGTTTTGATGTAAACAAATAATGTCAACAGATTTAAGAGAATTGACTGGGTATTCACATGTATTTTGGACTAAGCACGAAACAGAATTAAGAGAAATATTCATAAATTATTTAAATCTTCAGCACAAGTAATTCTTACTAAAATATCCCCCTCCTTCTTCCGCATATAAACTGTCCCATTTTTAGTCCATACATATTGATACCCTTTTTCTGCCTTCAGCGACAATGCAGCATTAAGGAGTTGACGTGTCCGGTAGGTTAAACATTCGTTTAAATACATCTTCTCCGGTCTCTCATGTGTGTTACTGTTTCCGTTGAGTAGTGTTGTTGTCAGCTGTTCTTTTTTTCCTCTCTTTGCTTTCATAATTTTCTCCTTGCACTGGCGAGAAACAAATTTGACAACGAGAACATTTTTCTTTGTTTGATTACTGGCATTGCTAGTGTTTTGTGAGTTTTTTTGCCGTTTTGTTATGCGTTTTGTGTAACAAAGATCAATGTCCTCTTTCGATACATCGACAAGTGATAGTTACCAAAACCTCTACAACGAGTTGAATATGTCTGTTGATATACCAGATGGCGCCTCACCTGATACATTGCTTAAGGAACTAACTCTTCACATAGAATCGCGTATTATGAATTCAGACGAATCAACACAAGATCAGGTGAATTATTCAAAAGCAGAACGATTTACTTTTGGAGGTATTATCGACAAAGAAATCTATAAAATGCCAACTTCATCGTTGACGCGTGTAAGAAAATCACATCCAATACCATCAACGAGGCCAACTTAAATACTGACTCGAACTCTGCTGATGCGATGGATTTAAATATTAAATCGAATGATATTCCAAAAACCATTGTATCCACTGAGGAAACAGTGACATCTAAGGACAAACCTGTGGCGGCAAATGCAGTCGCAGTTAAGAATGTTATGCGTGACTCTGAAGGGCCAAAAACTTCATCGACTAACAACATGTCTAATGGGGTTGGTGAAAACTCTTACGAAAAACCAAGTGAAAAATCTTCAGTCACTACTGCTTCAACTACTACTACTACTATCAGTAGAAATAAACATATAGACAATAATGAAGTTCAGTCACCGACTAACCTTCAAAGCGTGCACTTGTCGTTCCACTAGTATCAATCAGTTCTCATTCCAAAAGTCAAACACACATACAACCATCTCCTTTCCTCCAACTTAATTAATTCTACCGCGACCGCGTGTTTAATATTATCGGTGAACGGTCAAACCTTGCACCAAACACGATGGCCCCGGGGCCAGGAAGAAAAAAAAACAGAAACAGATTTGACTTGTTAGCGGATTCCATTAATCTGGAACCTAGCGCAAAGAAAATCAAAAGCTCCTCACTAACTGACTTCCCCCAACTCCCTGAAATTACAAAATCTAAAAACCCCAAATTCATTACAATCTCACCAAAAAATGAAAATCAATCTTTTTCTAACAAAAGTGTATTCCTACTTACTAAGGCTATTGATGCAATAAGTAAGGAATATGAATTCCTCATCTCATTCTCACCAAATCGCAAACCATCGCAGACAAGTTTCTAAACATTTCTAACTTGGCAGAAATACCCGTCTCAGCCATGCCAATTTGAATTCATCGAAAGGCGTGATGTACGCTCCCTGTCTAATTAACACAGCAAAAGAAGAAATAATAGAAGAATTAAAACCACAAGGAGTTATCGATGTGCACAAATTCGTTAAAAAAAAAACAGACACAGGCGAGCGAGCTACAGGTCTCGTGCTCTTCACCTTTGATCGCTACCAACTTCCATCATATATCGACATTGCTTGGTACATGACCAAAGTAAATGAATACATCCCAAATCCAATGAGGTGCAAGAGGTGTCAAATCTTGGGCCACACAGACAAAAACTGCGAAGAAAATCAAATTTGCGAAAACTGTAATCTTCCATCACATGACCCAGCAGTTTGTACCAGAACATTGTGTGCAAATTGCAAGGAAGCACATCCATCCTCTTCTAACACATGCCCAGCATACATACAGCACAAAGAAATCCTCACAATAAAAACTAGGGACAAATGTAGTCTGGCTGAAGCAAAACGCACATACAGGCAAGTTAATCCGACGAAACCTGTCTTTTAAACAAAAACATATGCAGCAAAAGCAAAAGAAGCCTCTACTGCTCCTAAGACAGCAACTAACAAACTATCATCAACAAATGTTAAACAGCCTCCTAACACCCCCGTTTACAACAAAGACACGTACGTGAAAGCAAGATCAAAGACACCTGAACCATCAACAACTTCTGCAGCCCAAATTAATCTAAAAACACAAAAACCCAACCTACAAGCCCACCAGAAACCTTACCAAACAAAACAAGCCCTACCACCGAAAATAATAAACTAAACTCATCAGATTCAGAAGAAAATTAATATTATCAATACCCAAATAACCTATTATAGGTCGTGGACTCCACTGGTTGGAGAGATAGCGGGGTGTGGTCAACCTCCACGCTCCATACAAGAATACTACAACAACAACCTACTACAACAGCCCTGCAAGAAACTAAAATCCTTGTTGGAAAAGCACCATCAAAATACAAAACAACATGAACGCAACAAAGATGGTACTGCAGTACTAATTAAATCTAATATTCCACATGCATACGCTGTCAACATGGAATGCTCACCCAAACCTTTAAATTGCACCTACCCTCTTATCCGCTAATAATCCCAACAAGAATATCAAAATCTGGTAGCAAATCACGTGCAGCATAGCATAATACTAGGAGACTTTAACGCCAACAACACAATGTGGGGTTCTCCACAAACCAATAGTGCTGGCAATATAGTAGCTAGCTGGCTAAACAATTCAGATTTAGTGCTCCTCAATGATGGATCTCCAACACATTTCTCCACAAAAAACACTTTTACGGCCATTAACCTGACATTTGCCTCGCCGGCAAAGCGAATATAGCCACTTGGAAAACACACAACAATTTAGAAGGATACAGGAACGCCTTATCCTATAAGAAGGAAATTCCAATCCCGATTCGTCGAAATAAGAGCTGATTGGACAAAATTCTCTGAAAAATCAGGTCGCAAAATGTTAATAAAGAGGCAGCCAATATAAGAAAAATAATCAGGCTAGCAGCTTCCATCTCAATTCCCGCCTCTTACCCGCAAAACTCTCCACAACAACCAGTCTGGGTTAACCCCACCATAAAAAAAATTAACCATCGAGAAGAGACATGCCTGGCATATAGCAAAAGACCACCCCACCAATAGTAACATCACAGCATACAGGCGCCTAGTAGCCAAAGTTAAACGGACGGTACATGAAGCTAAAACAGCAACCTGGACGAATTTCTTATCTTCAATAAACCCAACGATGGACTCGACAAAATAATAAACAGACTCGAAGCAACATCACGGCAATCAGAATAGACTCTACAGTGACAACTGATCCAAATGTAATGGCGCGACTTTTTGCCACTAAATGGGCAGGACACAGTTCAGATGAAAACTTTCCACCCCATCTTGCGCAGCTCAACAATAAAATGAAAGTAAACAATTTTTTACCTGTCGAAAATTTACCACCAGAAATGTTGGAAGCCCTTTACGCAACTAAAGGATCGACCCCAGGCTCGGACAAAATAACTTTTAACATGTTAAAAAAATCGCCCAGCTTAGACATGTTGAGGTTATTAAAATTATACAACAACAGTTGGACAATTGCCAACATGGCTTCAGACCACAAAGAGGCACAGACACTCTGTTGCATGTGCTTGACCAAGCAATACATACAGAAATGGCCTCTAGAAACCATTCTGTACTTCTTTCTATGAACTTGGAAAAGTAACAACTTTCGGTGTTATTATACAACTTCAAAAATGGGGAGTCTAACAGTCTAACAGACTAATAAAAGTGTGCGTGAATGGGCATTACTCACAGATTAGCAAACGGAGTCCCACAGGGATCCCCAATTTCGACAGCGCTATATAACGCCTATGTGAATTCGCTCCTTGAGCAACTTCAAACAAATGATCGGCAAATTTAACATTCGCAGACAACATCTTCATTCTTGGGTCTGGAAATCCAGATAAATTGCTTGGACTTATCTGCACAAAAACGTGGAAATGGAATGCACATGCTAAGTTAGTGGAAGAGAGGTTAAACAAATCTCTAAACTTAATGAAAATAATTTGCCAAAAACACAAAGGACCTCACATAAACACTTCGATCGAGATAGCCAAAACACTCACAAGAGGAGCAACACTACACGGTTTCGCTATCTACACCAATTGGACTAAAAACAAAGATCAACTAATTCAAACCAAAACCAACGGCATACTCATAAAAGAAGGTGAAGCGGAACGTTGGTATAAACCAAACACCTTCTTGAGGAAACACAAAACAACTTTAGGACAAGTTATATACAATATCGCTTTGAGCCGTTCACAAGCAATAGCACTCTGCCGTTTAACAAAGTATAACTTAAGAACAAGCACCACAATGAAGCTGTCATCAAACTTTAGACATGGAACATCTATTGTGCAATTGTCCTGTGACAAAACAACATTTCCAAAACAAGACACCAACTTTACAAACCAATCCAGAACACTCATCACTTTTCCCCTTACTTAAAAAACACAATATAGCACTTAATCACATTTAGAACTAACTATTCAATGTAAATGCCATATGGGCTTGGTTCCCCGTCACTGTCATGTATTTTGGACAATGTAAATTAATTTGCATGGTACCGGTGAAAAATGAAAATAATGAAGTTGAAGAGGGGATTGTCATGTTCGATGTTGATGTGATACCAACTTCATGTGATTTGAAGGAAAAACCTGACGAAACATTCCCCAAACATCATCCTATACCACCATCTAAGACGTATTCGCGTAAAGGTTCAAAGAAATCCGAAACATCAAACACTGCCGATGAGGAAGAATTCCTATTTGGGTCGAATGCTCCCAATGACAAGCAACAAGACAAAATTGAAACTACTAATCAAAAGGAAGCCAATAAAAATGCACCAAACGTTTTGTTTAGTGGAAAAGTTGTATCACTGCGCGAGGAGTGAGATGCAACTCCAAGTTATTTGAAAGTTCCTGAATCAGTAGAAGTGTCATCGGAAAGTTCAAATGTTGTATTCAGCATGCAAGGACGTAGACTATCATCGTTTCCTCCATTGGAAGTTTCGTCATCGAATGAACAAGGTATGCCAGATTTTGATACGGATGATAGTGAGTTTTCAGAAGAAGAACAAGAAGAAGACCAGTCTATCACGATAAAATTAGAGAGAAATCTGTTCCTAAGGAAGTATCTTCCCTGGTATCTGATAAAGCAAAAGAGACGGAGAGACCAAAACAAAGACAAGTTTGCTTTTCTGATAAACCAGAAATCCATGAAATATCTCCCCGAGAGCCGATTACCTCATCCGAATCTTTGTCAATTGCATCTACAATCAACAGACTCAAGCAACAATATCTACCATCAACATCATCACCATCAACATCTGCCCACACTAACACAATTGCTGCACGAACTTCTGCCACATTATCAAATGCATCAGTGCGAATAGACCAGCCACAGCGCCAAAAATCGCTGCACTGAAAACCGCCCAGGAACAAGGTATGCAAAATTTCAACCCCTCATCAAATTTGTCAGTTTTTAATGAGTTGAGTGATAAAAATTATAAAAGAGAATTACCACCTAGCAATAGGGAACATAATTCATTGCCCCACCCACCCCATCTTATTAACGACATAATTTCCAAGGATGCAAGCATTACCGAGGAAAAATCAATTTCTCAAATATATTCGGATTATGACAGCAATAATCGGACGGAAGATGTATTGGCTGCTGCCGAATTTCTGCATTCGATTTCCTTCAACAAAAGAAGTTGCAACCCCAATTGAAACTAAAACTATTTCTACTGCTGCAATGTCAGAGTCAAGCTGTGACAAGGAATACACTAAAACAACTGAGGCGAGTGAATGTGAAAAACTGTTATATAGAATTGTAAAGAGAAGACCCGCGATATCGAGTCCTGGTGACGCGGATGCAAATGATTTTGTATTGGACGGACTGGAAGGATTCCGTATTCAACACTCAGAATCAATAGATGACTACGATCACCAAATACAGCTAATAGTTGGGAAAGAGACCGGCTGATCTTATATGATAAGATTGCACCATCTAAAAAGAACACCAGAGTCGCTACACCAAATTCTCTCCCTCCCCTCACCAAATCTTTAAAGCCGCTTCAAAACAGTGTTTCATTCAACCTTGCTCCTGCGCCTTTTACCCAAGTTCCAACTAACAATGCCCCATCCGACAAATATCCTAATTTTATTAGTTCTGTAGCAACCCCATAACACAAACAACACCTTTTAACACATTTTATATAACAATAATCACAAAATCAAAACATTTGTATTTATTAAATTTGTATTTATATATTAAATTTGATACTAGGCAATGCCACTTAATAAATAAATGTAGTACTGGCAATGCTGCCTCTTTAATGTTGAATTATAAAAGCTCTTCATGCTAAACAAAAAGCTCTTCAAGCTAAACAAAGGAAAAGCTCTTCTAGCTAAATATTAAAGCTCTGTGAAAAATGTATAAAAGACAAGCTCATGAAATAAATGATCACTCTTGATTTGGCCACTGATCAGTTCGGCAGAGTTCCTCAGCCTCTGATTAACCTTAGAAAGAGTTTTCCAAGTATCCTTTGTGCCTTTTCTTTCCTTTTCGTTTACCCGCAGCGAACCTTACCCTCTGCCTGAAAACCATTTTAGCTCTCGCAAGTCTCGTAGCGATTTCGACAGATAAGCCCATTGCCAGTTGTCTAGCTCGGTAGAGTTCCTCCGCCTCTATACAACTCACTGGCAGCATTATCGTCAACGAGACTACCAGCGTTACAGTTCCCATATACTAAACCCAACCACCCATTCCTCATCTTCATCTATCAATCCACCTGATCCAACCCCCCTCACTAGTCAAGATTCTAGTTCCGGGGTGCTTGACCATCCTGTCCCTTCATCATCCGCTCGTGCCTCCGATTCTCACCCAAAATACGAGTACCTTGACCCACTCCTTCCACCAACTGTCAAACTCACTAAAAAAATTTCTGATATGAACGATGACAGTCGTTATGTAGTATCTCGTTTGAGAGGCCGCCGCATTTATGAAAATGTTCGGCTCTACCTTGCCTACTTACACGACAAACCCAACTCCGTTTGCATTGATGGCATAACCAAAACCAACATAATGGTTTCGATTCAACGAGAAGGTCTTCCTATTAAGCCAGCGGAATTAATGCAAATTTTCGTTCGCTACCATGAGAGTTTCGACATCTCTTCGGACGAAGTTCATAATGATCTTTCTACGTTGTCTTCGCATGTCAGCTCCAAACGTCTTTCCCATTTGCAAAGAACTCGTTCAAATTTTAAAAACTATTACAGCTCCTAACAAACTGAAATCTGTATCCTCCAGTCCACAATGCCTGTCCATTTACTACCAAAATGTAAGAGGTTTGCGCTCTAAAATCTCCTCGGTATATCTCAATCCCTCAAAAGTTTCCCTATGACCTAATTGCTCTTACTGAAACAAATCTAATTCCAGACATAAAAAACCATGAGCTGTTTCCTCCAAATTTCAACGTTTTTCGAAAAGATGGATTTGAAAGAGCTGATAATCTCATAATTTGACTGAGGATGCACAACCTGAAGATTGCATTGTTCTAGTAGGAGATTTCAACCCCCCTCACCTTATATGGGAGCCTTCCGATGATTCGTCTCATTTTGTCTCTCGTAATTCGACATCTGAAATAGAAATATTGATGGCCTAAATCGTCTTTTGAGTGCGAGTATTGTTAATTTATACGACGATTCTTTTGTGAATAATTAATAATAACTAAGCCAATAAAATCTAAGTTAGTAGTCAAGGCTTTATTATTTGTTTGACAATAAGATTATTCAAACACAAGAATAAAGTATCTATCACTAAGCTAAAAAAGCAATCAACATCATGTCAATAAATGACACTGGATGGCAGCGTATTCAATCAAAGAAAAGAACAAACAGCTTGTCACCTCAGACACAACGAAAAATTTACAAACCCACAAACAGCAGCAGCGTGGCTACTTCATCAAATAAGTTCCAGCTGTTGACAAATGATCACCAAACTGATCACGTGGCATTCAATGACAGCAGCAGCGACATCAACAATGCAATGAACAATACACCAGCTATGGACTTGGGTGACAATAACAGTAATAATGGAAATACGAATGAAGAAATTGTTAAACCACCTCCTATCTTCATACCAAATGTGGATAATGTGAAATCTATGACTGAAAATCTCAATAAGCTCATTGGCTCCACCAACTACTCTTACAAAACTTCATTCAGCAATGAAATTCGTATTATGACCAATTCCATTGAGTCATATCGAAAACTAATAACTTATCTACGTGAAAAAAATGGTGAATACCACACTTATCAAATAAAGCAAGATAGGGCTTTCCGCGTAATCTTAAAAAATCTGCACCCAACCACCGGCAAAGATGACATAAAGGAAGAATTGGAACAACTGGGTCACAAAGTTCGTCGTATTGCCAACATCTTAAGTAGTAAAGATAGACGCCCGCTCCCACTCTTTGAGATTGATCTCGAACCTGCCTGCAACAACAAATCGATTTATGCTGTGAATAACCTATTGAATGTTATGGTTGAAGTTACACCTCCTAGAAAAAATGTTACAATAGTACAGTGTTATCGATGCCAACAATTTGGTCACACCAAAAAATACTGCACCAAATCCTATAAGTGTGTGAAATGTGGGGATAACCACAATTACACTGACTGCACTAAGGACAGAAATCTTCCAGCGAAGTGTGCCAACTACAGGGGCTGTGCCATTCATCTAGCCCTCAAAACAAAAAGGGAATATGGCCCAAAGCCGAGTTATTAAACCTCAAAACTTTAATTTAAATATTAATGATTTTCCTAGCATTGTTAATGATAGCAATAAGAATAGTACGTATAATATTAATAGCATTAATAATAGATATACTAACAATAACAATAGCACTAACACTAGTAGTCTAAATAGATTTAAAAATAATTCCTCATTTGCGGAGGTAACAAGTCAAAGAATAACTGACAACAATTTACTAACAAACTTCTTAGACCGGATGCAGTCTCAACAAATAAATACACTAATCTCATTGTTACAAAATCTTATATCCAAGCAAACATGCAATTAGATTTGAAAATTGCTATTTGGAACGCCAATGGATTAGTGAATCACATCCATGAAATAGAACTTGTCCTACAAAAGAATAAAATTGACATATTCTTGATTTCTGAAACACACTTTTCTAAAAAAAGCTTCTGCAAATTTAAAGGATATGAAGTGATTAAATGCAATCATCCTAGTGGTAAGGCCCATGGTGGTTCTGCTATTATTATCAAATCTAATATCGACTATGATCCTGTTGCTGAAATATGCACTGCTGCTATGCAAGTCTCAATAGTAAAAGTTAAAACTAACTACCGTTCTATTACTGTTTGCTCCGGGTATTTCCCCCCCCCCAGACATAAATTAACCTGTGATATCTATGAAAATCTTTTCTCCCAACTTGGTTCCTCATTCATTTTCGGTGGCGACTTTAATGCCAAGCACTCCTGGTGGGGTTCTCGACTTAATAATCCTAAAGGCAATGAATTATTTAAGTGCATCTCTAAATGTAACTTTGATGTTCTCTCTACAGGTACCCCTACCTACTGGCCTTCTGACATCAACAAAACACCCGATCTCTTAGATTTCGTTGTTTACACAGGTATCCCAACTAAGAAAATTTTGAGCTAAGCTCCGATCACTCTCCTCTTATAGCTGTTCTTCAGTCAACTCCTCAACTAATCACGGGTACACCTAGAATTCTTACTCCACAAAGTAACCTTTCTTCCTTCAAAAATTCCCTTGACAAAAATATTGATCCAAATGTAAGACTTCTCACACCAACTGACTTAGACAACTTCGTCGAAGAGGTTACAAACTCTATTGTAGAAGCTGGTCATCTTTCTACTCCAGCTCAGGTTTGCACTGACAGCCACAAATATATCTCTACTGAAATTAGGGACCTTATAAAAGAAAAACGGGCTTTAAGAAAGAAATGGCAGTCCACTCAACACCTTTTGGATAAAGCTCGTTTCAATAGAGCCGTCAAAATATTAAAAAAATAAAAATAAAACAAGTAAAAAATGACTCTTTTGAGCTTTTTTTTAACCAACTTAAGCCCTAACTCCCGTGGTTCAGAAAATCTATGGAAGGCTTCTAAACATCTTAAAACGCCTAAATCTCGTAATATACCTCTTAGGGACACAAATAATGAGTGGCTTAGATCAGATGAAAGTAAAGCTAATGCTTTTGCTGAACATCTGCAACATACATTTACGCCTAATATAACTGTGAACCCTTATGATCATAATTTGGTTATGAGCTTCTTAGGAACTCCATGTCAAATGGACCTCCCATTGAAGCCTACCAACGTTTCTGAAGTTAAAGAAGAGCTTTGTAAATATTATAAGAAAAAAGCGCCTGGGTATGACTTAATTAATCATATGGTGATTAAAAATCTGCCTACTAAGTGCATTCGTGCATTGAGTATAGTCGTCAATGCCATATTTCGAAAGTGTGCGGAAATCTTTATGTGTCCAAAGCCAAAGAAACCTGAAAACCTAGTTACCTCCTACCAACCCATCAGTCTTCTGGTGACTTTCTCCAAAGTATTCGAAAGAATACTCCTACGGAGGTTGGCACCGATTCTGATTGAGCGTAATATACTGCCCCAACAGCAATTCGGTTTTCGTGCCCAGCACAGTACAATTGAACAATGCCATATAGTACACAACACAATAATGACAGCCTTACAATCAAAACAGTATTGTACTGGAATTTTTCTTGATGTTCAGCAAGCTTTCGACAAAGTTTGGCACCTTGGATTGCTATTTAAAATTAATAATTATTTCCTTATAAAATCATATCTACAAGGAAGAACTTTTTATGTTAAAGTTGGTAATAAATACTCAGACATCCATTCAATTAACTCCGGTGTTCCGCAAGGCAGTGTTCTGGGACCTATTTTGTACTCCATTTACACAGCTGACATTCCTCATAACAGCAATGTCAGTCTTGCAATTTTCGCAGATGATACTGCTGTACTATGTTCTAATGACTCTCTCACTCAAACCGCGCTCTTACTTCAAAATTACTTATCACAAATTGAAGCCTGGTTTCGAAAGTGGAATATTAAGGTTAATGCGGCCAAATCCGTTCAAGTAACTTTTTCCCTTAGGCATGGAGATTGTCCTAGTTTAAAACTGTTTGATGAATACATTCCCACAAGTGATCATGTAAGATACTTAGGTCTTCATTTTGATAAAAGACTCACATGGAAATATCATGTAAAGTTTAAAAGAGACCAAATTAATCTTAAACTAAGGAGTCTGTATTGGCTCCTCGGTAAACATTCAGTGCTTTCAGTTGAAAACAAACTGTTATTATACAAATGCATAATAAAACCTATTTGGACTTATGGAATACAAATTTGGGGGACAGCTAGCAAATCCAATATTGAAATTATCCAAAGATGTCAATCAAAAATATTGAGACTTATAGTCAAAGCCCCATGGTTTGTCACAAACCATACTTTACATAACGATCTATACATTAGCTATGTGTGTGATGAAATCAAGAATTTTAGCGAAAGATATAAAAGCAGACTGTACAATGTACTAGCAAGTAACTTGCTAAAAGAACAAAACATTCGCAGATTAAAAAGAAAAGATATCCTAAACCTGTAACTGCAAAAGTATAATAAAATGTCATACTTATATTCATTAGCTTAGTTATATTATTTAAAGTTGTACATATTCTTATTCTTACTCATATTTCACCTACTAATGCGTCATACTGCTTAGTGACGCAACAAAATATTAACATGATCCTCATTACATTTACTTATTGTCTTATTATTTTATAGTTAAGACAGATTGTAAATTAATATACGTAAATAAAAAAAAAAAAAAAAAAAAAAAAAATATTGATGGTGGACTGCCTAACCAACTCAAGTCTGCTTCAGATTAGTGGAATACCTAACACAATGAACAGACAACTCGACCTTGTCTTCACATCCGATTCAGATAACTGTGTCGTTTATAGGAGTCATCATCTTCTTTCTAAACTAGACCGCCTTCATCCCCCCTTGTCAATTATATATTCATATGAAAATGGCAACACATGTGTCGATTCGGAAAGTCATTCTCATTTGACTTCCGTAGAACCGACTTTAACAAACTTAAAAACCTCATCAGCAACATTAACTTTGAATTTATTGGTGAGACAACTAACATTGATCTTGCCCTATCAACGTTCTATTCGTTAATTTTCTCCTGCTTTGCCCAATCGGTTCCGTATACCTTCCGAAAGGACTGCATATCTGCTCCTCCCTGGTACAACAATGAGTTGCGCTCTCTCCGTAATAACAGAAACAAGTTGTGGCACAAATTCTTAAGAACTCGATCTGATTCCGACTACAGTAATTATCGATCGGTATATAATCGTTTTTCTGAACTTTGTGAGTCTCTTTACCTTGAGTACCTCTACCGCATGCAATTTAGTTTAGTCTCGGACCCTAAACGCTTCTACCAGTTTATTAATACCAAAAGAAAGTCAGACGGCTACCCATCTACTCTTAAATTTCTTAGTGAATCTTCTGTCGACCCAAAAACCATAGCAAATTTCTTTGCTTCTCTTTTTAACAAATCCTTTTCTAAGAAAACAGCTGAACCCGATCCTAGTTACTTTAGTTATATGAGAAACTATCCTGAGACGTCAGCCATTTCACTAAATATAACAACAACTTTGGTATCTGAAGACATTACCAAACTTAAAGATGATTTCTCGTCCGGCCCTGATGGAATTCCGGCTATTGTAATAAAAGAGTGTGTTACCCATCTCGGTCCTCCTCTTGCTGCCCTATTTAACTTGTCTGTCTCAACAGGTACTTTCCCTTACCTATGGAAGGAATCTTACATTATCCCTATTCATAAAAAAGGAAGTAAGGCCGAAGTCGATAATTATAGGCTCATAGCAAAACTCTGTTGCATACCCAAACTTTTTGAAAGCATAGTCTATCAACAACTGCTTCCGTACTGTAAGCCAACTATCTGCACAAATCAGCACGGCTTCATGAAAGGTAAATCAACGACCACTAACCTAACAGAGTTCGTCTCTAGGACGCTTCATGCTTTAGAAGACGGCGATGAAGTCGATTCAATTTCCACAGATTTCAGCAAGGCATTCGATAAAATTTCTCACCAACTTATCATCTTTAAACTAAAAAAACTTGGCTTTTCCCCTCATTTTGTGGCATGGAACAAATCCTATTTAGAAGACCGAGAATACAGGGTCATCTTCAGATCTTCAATATCCGAATCCATTAAAGCAACATCTGGTGTCCCTCAGGGTAGTCACCTTGGTCCAATCATCTTTATCCTCACAATTAATGATATAAATGTAATTTTAACTAACTCTAATCTTTCTATTTTCGCTGATGACATGAGAATTTCCAAAGTCATCTCATTGCCTTCTGACTCCCATTGCCTGCAAGATGACTTGAATAAGTTTTCGGTATGGTGCAAGCAAAACTTTTTGGAGCTTAATGTCAGCAAATGCCAAGCGATAACCTATTCCCTTAAACGTCTACCTCCCCCTCCAAGAAACTACTTTATCTGCGATAAAGCCTATTCCTTCCACTACCCAAGTACGGGATCAAGGTATAATTTGTGATAGAGAATTGAATTTCGACTCACATATTGACAGCATTATAAATAAAGCTAACTCTTCACTCGGCTTTATCAAACGCTGGTCAAAAGAATTTTCCAACCCTTACGTTACAAAGTCCCTGTACATTACTTTTGTAAGGCCTCTTCTCGAATACTGCAGCCAAGTTTGGTCACCCTATAAACTAACCCACATTCAAAGAATAGAAGCAGTCCAACGCAGGTTTATCCGTTTTGCACTTCGTGGTCTACCTTGGGCCGATCCATATGGATTACCCCCCTATGAAAATAGGCTAAAACTAATTAGCATGCATACCCTAAAAAAACGTCGTGAAGTCGCTGATGTACTTTTTATCCACCAGTTACTGACTGGAAATATCGACTGCTCGACAATAACGCAAAATATTGCATTCACTCCCAATCCCCGTAATCTAAGATCTGTCCCACTCTTCCTGATCCGAACTCATCGCACCAACTACGGTCACTTTGAACCCATATCCAGAATGTTGCGTATAACGAACAACTACGCTGAAGTCTTTGACCTAAATAGCAGCAAACAAGAAATAAAAACAGCGCTGCTCAATATGCCACTCCCTTAACATCTCCCCCGTCCACCATTTAACATCGCCCCATTATATCTTTGTTAGTTTTTAAGTCTAGTTTTAAGTTTGGCTTGTTAATAAGCTTAATAAAGTTGTCCGGGGTATACCCGGGCCAAAAAAAAAAAAAAAAAAAAATTGATATTTTTCGTTGTAAAGCTCTGACCTATTTATATATGTATTTAGGACGAAAAGTGGAGAATCTTGTTGAACACCAGAGGAGGCATGTTGCTTTTTAAAATATTAAAATAAGAACGTCCATTTTACTAAATCGATAATCAATGTTCTCGCCTTCATGCTTCAACATCAAATGACAACCGCTTACAAACTTACACTCTTAGATGCGTGAGACGTGGCTATAATCTAATACTGAAATATGGCCATTTGGGAAATATCCATCAAACACCAGAGGCAGCCCCGTATTCAATAAATGAGGTTAGCACAGCCTTATGTATCGACTCGCCCTAAAGATGACTCCGGAACTAACCTCCTGTTGTTCAACGTACTCCACTAGAACATCGACAAGAGTATAAAGTCTCCTATAGGGATCTGTAGAACTATGAAAGGAAATAAAATGGAATCGAAATGACAGCTCATTTTATCTCATCCTCATCCGAACCTCATTTTTAATGTTAGTCCAGCTTTCAACTCTTTGGACAAGGCAAATCTCCTTGCTACATGCTTTGCAGCTAGCTCAAAAATATACGTGTCGAATCTTCAATGGAATGAAGCCAGTTTTGCAATATTGTAGTAGCAAGAGTACTTAAAGGTTTGAATATACAAAAACCATCTGATCAAGATAGTACATCTCCTGTTCTTCCACATTCATACCATACTGCGTAACCCCTTAAGGACACTTTCCAAGCGGATAGAAAACTGCATTTCCAGGCCGTCCTGAAAAAGGCCAGTCTTTGTTTTTTTTTCTCGTACAAACCCATTGTACTTACGTACATTCTTTCCAAGGCCATGGTAACGTTGATAAGAGGAACATCTCGAAACACGATATCTTCTTGACTGGCAGTACGGTTTTCATAGCAAGAGATCTACTAAGATGGCATGTCTTACCGAAAGGTGTAACTAAAACCTACAGTAATCTGGTGGAAGCAAGATAGTTGCACATGATATTTGTAAGTTCGGCATCAGGCTCTTTTGTCAAAAATTATCTTTTGGAATGCTCACTTCAAGTTGACATATTGAGATACCCACAAAATAAATGCTGGTATGCCACATAATTTTTTTTAGTTTTCATTAACGATGTCTTGCCTATCAGTTGTCTCTTGTCTCTACACTTCGACTGTGGAACTGAAACGGAGTTGGAATGTCTTTGAACACAAACCCATTATCCATGAATGGCAGTTGCAATGACAACTAACGTTGCAATGACCACATATCAGAATACGATTTCATCAAAAAGTGCAAGAAATTTTTCAACCCCTCTGATCTGGCATTCATCTGCCCCAAATTGGAGTACAGCGCCCACATCTGGTCAGGTGTTCTTAATATCAGTCAATTGACAACCTCGTCTCTTGTCTCTTGTCTCAGTGCTCCATCCGTCCCTTCAAAACTTCAACCGTAACACCCGTCTCGTGCTCATCAGTTTACCTGCAACTCCACTTTCGGACTTACCCTGAAATATCGTAGCCCATGGAGGTCGCTGGTAATTCTACGGAATTCGATAAGCTGCTGCAGATTTTCTCTCCCGCGTACTACTCGTATCAAATTGAAGAATAATATAAAATATCCTTGAAGAGATGTAAGAGAGTATGTCGGAGTGAACAGACGTGTTTTAAGTTGCTTGGTTTAAATAAAGTGTGTATTTAACAAAAGTGCATCACAAACTACCAAACACATCATAAATTATAATTCGCTTAAAGCTAAATAATGGCTCTCAGGTCTGGCAAAAACTTGACAACCCACTCAGTATCGACACCGCCCCAATCTTCTTCCCCTCAACCATCCATCACCCTTAAACAGCTTGATGAACGTCTCAACCGTCAAAACGAAGCATTAGCTGAGACAATACGGACAGAAATAGCGAACATCAGAACCGATCTTCTTGAAACCATCGCTGAGCTGGAGAAATCATGGGTAGCGCGCCTAGTAGGTATTCAATCCACTATAAGTGGAGTTATAGAACGAGTGGAAAAATTGGCACTGTCAAGTCGATTCACTGGAGAGAAGAGAAATCGCCGCGGATGCTGTTCTGTTTGGCGTCCCCATAGTGAACAGATGTCTCATGTTTTCAACGTAAATACCTGCCATGTGGGCTTAAACTTACGGGATGCCCATACATCCATGGGAGCAAGGATACGCCTTGCCATCGCTCACAATGATATTCATTTTTGATACCAATTCGGAACTGTGTTGCCGACACAAGTTCCACCCTTGGTATGAGTCGAGGCCGACCTAAAACCTCTTACTGTTCTTAGGGTCACAGCACCCAGCACTTATTGCAACTCCACATTGAGTCAACCAAAGGAAAACCAAGGAAAACCAAAAGGAAAACCAAGGAAAACCATAGAAAGACTCTTTCCCGCGATTTTGGGTTTAAACCACAGCCACCATGACGCTCCCACAAGGGGCCTACCTCTAACAAGTCAGGCCCGGACCGAGATCCGGGGGGCTCCTGACTCCCATGGTACCGTGATTTAAGTCCTGGTAGGGACTACCGGTGGTCCAGCCGCCAACAAGACCTATGACCGGCAGCTTGTGACTGATCAAATCGTAGCAACCTTCGGTAGCGTCATCTGAAGATGTTTACGATAAGACCAGTACTTTGCTCTGCCCCCGTTCATTATTAGACAACGCCATTAAAGGGCGAAGCCTTGATAATTGGGCGGGGGCCCCCCCCATAGTGAACAGCGAAAATCTGCTGTCTATGTTTCAAACACTCTGCAGTAAAACATCTCTCGGGGTTTCTCTCGAAACAACAACAACCAACCACCGCCGATTCGCCACCATTCTGCAATTCGCCACTATACGAGAGCGAAACTCCGTTCTTCATGCAGCAAAGGAGTACCGCAAAAAGACGCGGAAAACTCTCTGCCTTCATGATATCGGTATTGACTCCAGTGCCAAATGCTATCTCAATGAGAATCTGACTAGAGCTAACCGTGCTCTCCTTCAGAGTGCTGTACAGCACAGCAACGTGCAAAAAGAAGTCTGCTCCCTTAATGGCTATGAAATGTTGCAAGCCAACCGAGATGGTCGCACTGGTGGGGGTGTTGCTATATACCTACGAAAACCACTAGTAAAGTCGTGCATGAATCACCTCCTGGGTGTCCTATTGACTATTTGTTTGTTCAAATTACATGTAGAGCTGAAAAGTTAATACTTGGTGTTGCTTATAGGCCAAACAAACAGTTATGTTTTACTCCATTGCTAGATGTTCTTGAGACTATTTCATGTATTTCCTCAAACATACTGAATAAGTCTGAATCAGACTCGTTTATCGGAAATATGAATTCGCCTCATTTAACCGTAGTTAACTCAAGTATTCCCACCCACTACTTGGAAAACTCATGTTCCCTTCTCGACCTTTTTTTTTTTTGTTGGTGACATTTCTAAATGCAAGAAAGGCATGACTTGATATACTTATCATTTAACATAGAGCTATCTAGCAGCACCCCGGTACGATTTTACCGTGACTATAATAATATAGATTCTACTAATCTGCTTTCCGACGTTAACCGAATATTTTGGGACATCATCTACTACATGCCCTCTGTTGATGACCAAGTTATGTTCCTACAGCAACATGTGTTACAACTATATGAGAACAACATCCCTCTAAAAGCTATAGTACGCACATCTAAGTCGCCTCAATGATTTAGCTCTTACATAAAAAAACTTATAGTCTAACGTGACACTGCCTATCGAAAGTGGAGGAGGTTTCGTCTTGATGAAAAGTTGATTAAGTTGTCTTAAAAATCAGATCTGCCAAAAAAGCTTTTTATAATCATAAGTTCAACCTGTCTACCCCGGGAAACTCTACGAACATGTGGAAGAATCTTCGCGAACTAGGCATCGGTAGGAAAAATATGGTAGTCCCCACTGATGTTAACTGTGACCAGCTGAACCTGAACTTCATCTCCTCATACGGTGGTCTTTCTTGCAGGCCTGCTTCCCCAGAGTATAGCACAGAAAATGACACTGAAGGGGCTTTTAGCTTCAATAGAGTCACCGAAGTAAAAATCCAATGCTACTGGTCTAGACTGTCTTAGCCTAAATTACTCACCTCTTTAATACTATATTCACTACTTCTACCTTTCCCTCTGAATGGAAAAGAGTAAAAATAGTCCCGGTCCCCAAGAAAAGAATGAGGGATACGGTTGAAGGCCTTCGAAAAGTTAGCACTAAAACAAATCTCCTAACTATTCATCAGTCTGGGTTTCGGCCTAAAAAGAGCTGCAACACTGCCCTGATATTAATGGTAGAAGATATTTGTAACGCATTGGATAAGAATCATCCAACGCTTTTGACACAGTCAACCACGCGGTCATTTGTAGTAAACTTAAAGACGGTTTCGCTTTTTCTTCTTTGTCCGTAGCTCTTATCAAGTCTTATTTAAGTGGAAGAAAACAGTGTGTTTGCATTGGTGAGAATAGTTCGAATTTCTTAAGTGTACAGAGTGGATCAATCCTGGTATCCACTCTTTTCTCCTTATACAGGTTATGTACCCCACAAATTCCGATACCCGATCCATGTTTTCATTTCCCTTTTAGAGTCAAATACAATGTTTTCCCACACTTTTCACGATAACGGCAAGTCAATGGTTGCAACAAAGTTGCAAAGGAAGTGTCAAGTATCGGAAAAGTCACACCCGCAACATAAAAAATAAAGCTGAGATAGCAAAGTGAAAAGTAATTTAAGGGAGTGCCAAGTGGGCACCGGTAGTCAGTAAGTTAAAAGTGTTAGATTAGATTGGAGAAATAAAGAATACAATTTTTTTTCGACAAATCCGAAATTAAGTTTTTAAATGGCGCAGTCGGTAGGATTCAAATAAACAGTTTGAATCCATATGAGAACGAGCGAAACGAAAACGCGTAAAGTGTGAGAAGTGTCTCTCAAGATCAAGGCAAAAGTTCGACTCTGAAAAAAAAACTTTTAGAGGAGCATACGTGCAACTGTGTACCAAGTGTGAGAATATATTCTACTATTGGACCCGTTAAATAAAAACCTCTAAAAGTACATTAGATAAAATAGTATACCGGAGGAAGAAGTGTTTCTAAAAATCAGAAAAGATAAACCTCAAACCGGATATATTAAGTGAAACTTTATTGACCCAGTGATTTAAGATTATTTAAAAGGTTAGCTAAAAATAAGCTAGACCAGGTGCTGACTCAAACTTAACAAAAAGAAAAAAAAACATCAAACATTCACCATTCATCGTAAAGATAGAATCTCCCAGTTTTTCAAAGACGTCATTAAAAGAGAAATGGAGGCAGCGTTAGTAGAAAGACTTACGATAGCTTTGGAAGCTTTAGCTAGCAGGAATCCAGCCCAAAGCCGAGTTGTGGGGATTATGAAAGAGATTGCTTACATCAAGGAATACAGTGGTGACCAGGAAGGGTTAACCCAGTTTCTTACCGTAGTGCAAATCCATCTAGACAGTGTAGATAATAACACCAGACAAGAGCTATGGCAGGCTATCTTCAATACGAAAATTCAAGGACCAGCCAAGGAATTATTGATCAACAACCAACCAGAAGGATTTCAGACCAACCGTTAGTTACAAGGAAATCTCAAGAAGAATCAGTAATCTTAGGGTAAGTTCTATTTCTGATTTAAATCAACAAGTGGAAAAAATAATAAAAGAAGTGAACACATTTGCAACATATGAAACTAAGTCTGTGGAAACTAAAAACTGCTTTTACACGGTGCTAGTAGATAAGATTAAACAGCTTGTAGCGGGTAATTTATCCCGTGATATAAGAGATAAATTCATATTACATGAGATAAAAGAAATATTATATTCTTATATTGGCTTTGATTATAATAATCTAGATAGGAAATTCGTAGTAGACGATAGGCGTCCAACACAAAATCATAAAAATAACAACAGACACGACACTAGTAACCCAACCCAAAACAACAGAAGTAATAACCCCAATCCAAATAATCAAACTAGAAATTCAAATAATTATAAGGATAACTCAGGACAATATAGGCAACGTAGTTCCGAAACACCACAAAACAATTCAGGACAGCGTAGGCAAAACAATGATTGGCCAAATCTAAATACAGGACAGAATAGACAACAAATTTTTAATAGTTCAGGTCAATTCAGAAGTGCGCAACAAAACTTGCAACCTATGGAAGTAGGACAAATATCATATAACGATAGCGTAGAAGAGCAACAGGGTAAACAAATCAACGAGGAGGTTCATAACATCGAACCAGAGTTTTTTCTCAGTTAGGCCTCGGAAACAAAATCTTTACAAACTTGACAATTGACAATAAACAATACAAAGCTCTGGTTGACACAGGCTCAACTATGAGCATAGTTAATTCTAGTAGAGTAGATTGTGGTAAATTTAGGATTTTTGAAAAGGTAAAACTTAAACTCCAAACTATCAATAGTGTAACTACTGAAGTAATTGAGAGAATAATCACAAGCATACCAACGGAATTCAACTACAATCAAAGAAAAGCCACACAGTGGTATAGAAGAGATTTAGGAGACAAGCCTTATGATTTATTAGTAGGTATGGACCTCTTGAGCAAAATCGTTAAGACGATTGATTTTAATGAGAAAACAATTATTCTAAAGAATGGATCATTATTACCGATCTATTCAATAGAAAACGAAACAACTCTTGATTGTTTCGAACTTAACTCTTGTAAAAAAGAGCTTGACTTAAGTCACTTAAATAAAGAGGAATTTCAACAAATAAAAACGCTTTTAGATCAATACACAAATCTTATTTATCAGGAAGGAGACCAATTGACAAATACCGATTCTATAATGCACGAAATACGAACTACGACCGACCAACAGATTAACTCGAAATTATATAGACTACCACCTAAACATGACGAAGAAGTGAGACGGCAACTACATGAAATGGAAGAGCAGGGTATAATTAGGAAATCGAATAGTAGATACGCGTCACCTATAGTTGTAGTAGCAAAAAAATTAGATACCTCGGGACAACAGAAATTTCGAATATGTGTAGATTATAGAAAATTGAACGAAATTACGATCGATGATAAATATCCCATTCCCAATATAAACGGTATATTGGATAAATTGGGAAGAGCTCATTATTTTTCTTCGTTAGATCTGGCTAAGGGATACCATCAGATAAAGATGCATCCCAATGACATTCATAAAACAGCTTTCGTCACACCAAACGGGTTGTACGAATTCGTGAGAATGCCATTTGGCCTTAAGAATGCTCCAGCAACCTTTCAAAGGTTGATGAATGAGATTCTTAGGGAATATATTAACAAGATCTGCGTCGTCTATTTAGATGACATACTGGTTTTTTCAACCAGCTTACAGGAACATATTAATTCGTTAAAATTAATATTTCAGAGATTGGCTGAACACAATCTCAAAGTTCAATTCGATAAATGCTCTTTCATGAAGAAAAATACGGAATTCCAGGGACATGTCTTAACAGCTGAAGGCATGAAACTGAACCCAGTTAAAGTAAAATGTATCCAAGAATATCCATTACCGAAATCAGAAAAGCAATTAAAAGGCTTTTTGGGAGTGACTGGCTTCTACCGCAAATTTGTAAAGGACTATGCTAAAATAGCTAGTCCAATGATAAAGTATTTAAAGAAAGATAAAACTATAAACGTAAACGATCCCGAATATATCCAGGCATTTGAAACCCTCAAAATGAATATTATTAAGCACCCAATTCTGAAATTTCCAAATTTTAATAAAACATTTGTAGTAAATACTGATGCAAGTAATTACGCGATCGGGGCAGTCCTAATGCAAGAAGGACAACCAGTGTGTTATGCCTCACGATCTCTGAACGATCACGAAAAGAATTACTCTGTCACTGACAAAGAATTCTTGGCGATTGTTTGGGCCGTTAATTATTTTAGGCCATATCTATGGGGTAAAAGATTTAAAATAGTAACTGACCATATGCCCATAAAATACTTAAATAAAAAATATACCGGAAAGGAATTTAGCCAAAGAAACCAACGGTGGTTACTAAAACTTCAAGAGTACCAATTTGACATCGAATATCTGAAGGGAAAAGAATACAAAATAGCGGACTTTCTAAGCCGAATTCCGGAGATTAACAACAAAGCTAATTTTAACGATCAAATAGACTGTCAATCAATAGATAATATTTCAGAAGATGCCACAGTTCATTCACAAGATGAACAACAGTTAGATCATATCTCAATAAAAGAGACAATAGTAAATATTTATAAAACACAATTAATACTCAACTGAACCTTTTTTCTCTTCTCTATCTGAATTCTCCCCTTTATATAATAACATTGTCGTTTGTGGTGATTTTAATGCCAACATGCTTAAAAACGACTCGCGGTCGTACCAAGTGAAAGATATGGCGGCGGCAAGTGGACTTGAAATTTTAAATAATTCCTATCCAACATGTTTCCGGCCAGGTGCACCACCGAGCCTTTTAGACCTTGTTATTGTATCTGATGCACTCTCTGTCTTACTGTTTCATCAGATTTGTCTTGAAGGTGTCAGCGAACATGATCTCCTATTCTGTACCTACAATGTTGTCTTTAACCACAATTCTTCCTCAAGCTCCTTTTTTTATAGGGATTACTCATCAATAAATCATGAGGCACTAATGGCCGCAGCAAACTCGGTCTCATGGTTGAATTGCAGAATGGTTGCCGATCCAAATGAAAATCTAATCATTTTCCAGACGCTTGTAATGCAATTATTCAATGATCATGTACCAACAAAAACCGTCGCGATCCGAGACAGTGCGCGCCCCTGGTTCACGGAAGGGGTAGTTGGTGTTCAAAAGAAGAGAAACAGACTGTACAGTAAGTGGAAGCGTAGACAAAACGCGATTAACTGGAACAGGTACAAAGCTGCTCGTAATGCATCTAAACGACACTACTTTTCATCTAAACTGAGCACTTCTTTACCCTCCAAGGTAGTGTGGAGAAATCTACGCCAAGTTGGCATTGGTGTAAGTAGTGACAGGAGCTGTACTATTGATTTAGATGAAATGAACGACTATTTTGTTTCAAATGATGTTGCTGCCGATTGTTTCGAGTATGACCTTGTCTCCAGCAGAGGCCTTGAACAGGAAATTGATTTTGAAGTAGTTACGGAGGTTGATGTCCTTTGTATTATTAAAAGTTTAAAATCAAATGCTATTGGTGAAGACGGCTTGCCACTTCGTTTCATAAAACTTATTTTGCCGCACGTTATAGGCCATCTAACACATATAATCAATTCTTGTACAGCAACATCTACTACTCCTCTGATATGGAAATGTGCTAAGGTTGTACCTGTTCCTAAAAATACTACTGCTTCCGATGCTTCTAACTACAGACCTGTCAGTATCTTACCATGCCTGTCTAAGGTCTTTGAAAAGGCAATAGAGTCACAAATTCAGAAACACTTGGCTGAAAACTCCCTGTTGAGCCCATTCCAATCGGGCTTTAGGAAGAGCCATAGCTGTTCTTCCGCCATGGTAAACAAATCTTGGATGATATCAGGCAAGATTTTGACAAAGGATTTGTGACGCTGCTCTGCCTGCTTGATTTCTCTAAGGCTTTTGACAGAGTAAATCATTCCATTCTCTGTTGGAAACTGCACCATTACTATGGTTTTAGTGAAAGAGCTGTAAGGCTCATTCGAAGCTTTTTATGTGGACGGTCACAAGTAGTCGTTGTTGGTAACAATCGCTCAGGTCTCCGGTCAGTTTCTCAAGGGGTTCCGCAGGGATTAATATTGGGCCCAATTTTGTTCTGCATGTACATAAATGACTTAGCATCAATTTGTAAGCACGCGCTTATTCATTTCTATGCAGACGATGTACAACTTTACCTATCTCATCCGGTTAATAAAATAGGTGAGCTAGTGTCACTACTAAATGAGGATCTTGCTTCCATTGTTGAATGGGCAACTAAAAATGGACTAGCTTTGAACCCAACAAAATGTCAAGTACTTCCAATATCAAACAAGTCTTTTGAGCTAAGTCTAGTTCCTGATGTTTGCTTAGCCGGTAGTAAGATTAGGTTAGTTTAGGTGGCTACAAGTCTTGGTTTCACCATAAACCGAAAGCTTTCCGGCTATAACCACGTTAACGTCGTTGTTTGTTGCGTGTACGGATGCCTGCGTAAACTTTGGATTTCTGCCAACTATTCCCCCTTGAATACTCGCCGAAGACTTGTGCTCACCCTCATAATGCCCATTATTTCATATGCTGCAACTGTCTACAGTGACCTTGACTCACTATCTTTTCGCAAGCTCCAGGTTGCTTATAATGATGCTGTTCGGTATGTTTATGCAAGGCAACGATAAGATAGAATCTCGGAATTCTCATGCCGGTTTCTTGGCTGTACATTGAGAAAGTACCTTGATTTCAGAAATTGCATATTTCTACATCAAATTATAAACACAACGCAACCCCCTTACCTTTACTCCAAACTGGAATTTTCCCTTTCCAGAAGAACTTTCAACATTAGCACTCAGCGTTGCAAATACCTCAATTCCTCGCGATTATTTTTCATTTATGCTATTAGACTATGGAATAACTTACCGTCTCATATAAAGTGCTTGTCAAATACTGCTAGCTTCAAAACTGCCTTGTATGTGTACTTTTCTTCTTAACTTATCTATTTACTATCAACTCTACCTCAGTATTTCTCCAATTTCTTAACTATTTTATTTCCTCTCCCTTTTTTTTTATCTTTCCTTTTTATTTTTATTTTTTTTATTATTATCATTATAATTACTATCACTTATCATTTTGTAACTAACTATTTTCACTTAGTACTATAAGAGACATTGTCTTAATGTACAACTTATTTATAGCAATAAATTGAATTGAATTGAATTGAACGAAAACTAAATTAATTTTAGCAAACACTCTTCCTTTAACTACTTTACTTTTCGGATGCGAGATCTTTTGCAAGCCTGGCCGCAATAGTCTCAGAAAACTTAAGTCGTCCTTACAAAATAATATGAACATGTTTTCCAACTTTCTAACTACTTTTTCTGTTTTAAAATATTTAATTCTTACTGTAAAGGTTTTATTCTTTTTTAATGTAAAGGCTTACAAATTATTGTATAGGTTTATTCAGTCTTCCTTTGTAAGTAATAAATGAAATGAAATGAAAGGTGAAGGTGACTTTGAGAACTAATATTCAAACGTACATAGTTGCTTACAGAATGGCATTCGGTTTGCTTCAGTACTGAGGGAATTGCAAACAATACGAGAATGTCAACTGTTACCTCCTTTTACATTGCTCTTCTTGTTTAGCAAATAGTTAAGCATTGTATCAGTTAGTACGGCTTCGATGGTGTCGACTGACAACACGATGTTGGCAGTTGCAGTGCTTACAATGTCAAGTTGGTCCTGTTGAACAGGAGTAACAATTTATGTGGCTTCAATACATCCACTCTCTGAGAGTACCGTCAAAACAATTCTTTTCCTTCATCATTCATTCAAACCAACTGCATTCCATTTACTCTATTTTCAATAATAAATAGTCCTTCACGGAATTTAGAGCTTTCTTCCATTATGCAAGGAACAATGGTTTCAGTTAGGTGCCTCTTCGAGATTCGTCATTGAAAAATGCTGATTGATTTCGCACCTCTTTTTGTTTTGTATCCCGAGCTTCTGATAATAATGGTCGCGGAGATAAGGCTTCTTGGGTGAGTTTTTTTTTTTTTATCGAATAGATACGAGTACATAGTTTGGATTTTTTAATAAATTTAAATTTACTTTCATTCAATTCCGGATGAAAAAAATATTATTCCAGCGGCTTGGTTGTTTAAACATCCAGGAACTGCTTTAATGAAATATCTGTGCAATATACTCGTATGTACTCGTAGTTGGTGTATTTCATTTCTCATGAAATGACAATTAAATCTGTTTCAGTACTCAGATACAATATACGAGTACGTTAACAATCAACAAGTTTTTAAAATAAAATTAATTCGTAAACGTCCAGGAACTGCTTTAATGAAATATCTGTGCATCATCTACTCGTATGTATGTACTCGTAGTTGGTGTATTTCATTTCTCATGAAACAATAATTAAATCTATTTCAATACTCAGATGAAATGTATACGAGTACGTTAAAGGAAAACAAGATATGAAATAAAATTAATTTCTAGAACTAACTTACGTAGACTACTATATGGCTTGAAATAGCAGGGATGGATGGGAGTTTAGGGTTGTGTTGCTGAGGAGGCAAAAGCAGAGGAGCATCATTGCACTTTTAAAGTTTGCGCGGCAGTTGGTGGGGGTCAATTACCAAGTCTGACAGCATGGATGAAAAATAAACGAGAGGTATTCAGGAGTAGGTAATATTAATATTTTTTATGGCACGATTAAAGACGAGTAGTACGATGGAGATTTATTGTGTATATGGCACAGATGAATTGTTGAGTAAGTTTTTGGAATGTAGAGGAATATGGTTGTACCTTTGAACTACTTGTAGGTTACGTTGGGAAAGTTAGCCAACAATTTACGTAGGCAACCGTAGATATGACCTATTGTACAACTGCGATAGTGTGATTATAACCACAGAGGAGATGGTCAGTACTGGTGTTGAGAGTGTTCTATGCTCAGATAGACGTGTTTTTCTTTCCGTCGATTTTAATGCTAACTTATTAAAAGCAGACTCAGTTTGTTTTCATATGAAAGATTTAGTTTCGTCTGTAGGAATGAAAATTATCAACACCACATACGCTACCCGTTTCACTGAAAATAGGTTACCCAGCCTCCTCGATCTTTTTATTGTCGCGAATCCATCTCTTTTCCTGCAGTTTGATCAATTATCGTTTGATATTTCTGATCACGATCTACTTTTCTGCACTTATGATGTGAATTTGGTGAAAAATGTTGTGCCTGATACATTTACCTATAAAGATTTTAGCTCAATTGACCTACTTGACCTCCAGACTGCTACCTTTTCCGCCCCTTGGGAGCAATGCCGTTTAAGCGCTGATCCACATGAAAAAATCTTTGTCCTGCAAACAATTCTGACTCAATTGTTTGATCAGTGTGTACCAACGAAAACGGTCAGAATTATAAATAAAGTGTGTCCATGGTATACTCCTGAAGTAGTTCGCTCTATAAAAATCCGAAACAAGTTGTATAGAAAATGGAAGCATAGACCATCTGCTACTGCCTGGTCTGAGTACAAGGCGGCACGGAACAACTCGACTTCTATAGTGAGAATTTCTAAAAAAAACTATTACGCTTCCAAATTGGACACTTCCCTCCCGGCTAAGAAACTTTGGAGCAATATTCATGAAATCGGTGCCACTAAAGCTACCAGTGACTCCAAATGCTCACTTAATCCCGATGATTTAAATGATTTCTTTCTTGGTGAAGGGCCCAGTCATTGCAACTTTAACTTTAGTCAAAATGAAAACTTTACTGTTCCAAGGTTGGACGATTTTGTAGTAGCAAGTGAAGACGAAATTTTTCAATGCGTGGCAGCGGTCAAGTCTGACTCTAAGGGTGAGGATGGAATACCTATGCGCTTCATTAAACTTGTACTACCACAAATTGTCTCCCATCTCACGCATGTAATTAACTGGTGCATTACTACCTCAACCTTTCCACAATGCTGGAAAGTTGCAAGAGTCCTGCCAATAGCTAAGAAAACTAACTCATCATCCCCTGCCGATTTTAGACCTGTTAGTATCCTACCGTGTTTATCAAAGGTCTTTGAGAAGATAATATCAGTACAGATAACAAAACATTTATCACTACACAAACTGCTGAGCCCCCGGCAATCCGGTTTTAGAGCTAACCACAGCTGTTCCACAGCGATGGTGAACTTGCTGGAGGAAATAAGGCAGGATTTCGACAAGGGGTTTGTTTCGCTCCTCTGCCTGCTAGACTTCTCAAAGGCCTTTGATAAAGTTAATCATTCAATCCTGTCATGGAAACTGCGAAATAATTTTGGGTTTAGCGAAAGGGCGTGTAAGCTAGTTTGTAGTTTTCTTTCTGGTAGATCGCAAAGGGTTAGTTGCGGTGAACATTGCTCATCTCTTAAAGAAATGATGCAAGGCGTTCCTCAGGGTTCAATTTTGGGCCCGATATTATTTAGCATGTTTATAAATGACCTCCCATCTGTGTGCAAATATGTTTCAGTACACCTCTATGCAGATGACGTACAACTTCATTTAGCTAAAAACTTTAAGGAGTTACCAGAGCTTGTTTTTGTTTTAAACGAGGAGCTCAAAAATATTTATAATTGGTCAGTATTAAATGGATTACTCTTGAACCCAATTAAAACTCAAATAATCCCTATTTCCAAGAAAAGTTTTAACTTAAATATTTTACCAGATATTTACCTAAATAATAGCAAAATTGAAGTTGTTGAAACTGTAACCAGCCTTGGCTATGTTATTAATCGCTCTCTCAGTGGTTATAACCATACTAACTTAGTGATTGGTCGTATATATACGTGCCTTCGGAAACTGTGGCACAGTGCTTACTACACTTCCTTGGAACTACGAAAAAAGCTAGTATTAACACTCGTATTACCTATTATTTCATATGCTGAAGTTGTTTACAGTAATCTTGACTCATTATCACAACATAAGCTGCAAGTCGCTTTCAATGATGCTGTACGTTACATTCACCGCATCCGTAGACATGATCATGTGTCAGTGCATGCTAGGGATTTACTCGATTGTACCTTACAAGAATACATCAACGCCAGGAACTGCATATTCTTACATAAAATCATTCATAAGAAGTGCCCGTCTTACCTGTACAACAGGCTTACTTTCACTCGGTCCTCAAGAACCATCAGCCTTATTCCATTACGTTGCAATTACCTTAACTCCTCTCGTTTATTTTTCATATACACTGTTGGACTTTGGAATTCATTACCTATTCATATCAAAGCCATATTTAGCTGCTCGAATTTTAAAAGTGCAATCCTTCGACATTTTTCCTCTTCAACTCGCCCACAATAATCCTGCCCCCTTCCTCTGCTTCTATAAACCTTTTACAATTCTTCACTCTTACTCCTTATCCATAGGTTTAAGTTTATTATTTTTTATTATTTTTGTTAGTTTAATTTTAATATGTTCATATTGATCAAAAACCTATAATGCTAATGTATTGCACTCAGTACTAAAAAAGATGTTAAATCTTAATGTACAAACCATTATAATGAAATAAATGAAAATGAAATGAAATACTGAATCCTAACACAGTGCAGCCTTAATTTTTATTATTACAAATGAAAATGTCTGGCAATGTGTTGAGACAAAAATATCTTTTTGGTAAGGGTATTACCTGTGATTTAGTTGAGTAAGTAACCTATGGTTGACAGCGAGCTCATCGACTTTGCCAAACAGTTTGCCTAGGTTAAGTTGAACGTCACCAGCATAAAGATTCACTTGAGGGTTTGGGTACACACTGATGGGAGATCATAAATAAACAAGTAAATTTATATTGGGCCAAGAACTGACCCTTGAGGAACTCCTTGCCTTAAGTGAAATCTGACAAATACCCACCAACAAGTTTGATTGCCATGTCACTGAAGTCGAAGTACCTTTTGATTGTCCACCTAAAGATGATGTGGTTTGCTTTATGTAATCCCTGTCGTAATCTTGCTTATTTCCTCAACCAAGTAGAGCAAGTGTTTAGTGTACAGATAGCAGATAGTTTAGTGTACACTAAATTATTTATTACATAGAAATTTCTGAAAATCTTGTCGAAGAATTTAGTGTATGATAGTGTATCATAGTGAGGTAAAGAACGTCTCCTCCAAGTATTAAAACCTACGAGTACACCTTAATTCATCCTTCAATAATTGAAAATATCGTGTCCAATGTGCAAAACAAAGGTCGACAGAACCCATCTCAAAGTTTTTTCACGGAGATTGTGCTAAATTCACCACAATTGATTTGGACTTCTTGAAAAAGAATAGGAAAGTATGGCTATGCATGCACTGTACAAATCAACGCCGACTTTCTGTTTCTGCTGCTGGAATAGTTCCTACAACATCTTCACCATCCACATCTTCAGGGCCAATATCTGCCTCGTCGCACTTCTACAATTACATTGGACCAGATCTACGCTAAGATTCTACATATAGAAGAAATTCAAAAAGGACAAATTGCTGCATTTCAAGAAAAAAACAAACAATGCGAGCTTAAAATCAGTTTGCTTGAGAACAAAGTAAATTACTTAGAACCAACTAAAGGGTCCGCAATCTAACGTTTTTTTTTTCAACTAGTGCTTATTTCGTGAATGGTAACACTTAGCTCATGTCTGATTTGACAGGTAATTAGTTTTATCCTTCCTCTCATAGCTCAAGCAGTCAAACATTTTCAATCAGCTCTCCTCCCACACTCCATCAACTTTAAAGAAACACTCAACTGGCCAAACCGCCAACCTGTATCACTCCCAACAACACCATCAAACTCTCCACTAGTGCTCGAATCAATCTCCCTCACACAAAACAAAACTCCGCTCAAACAAGCACACACACAAACTAATAAACCCTCCATACAGGCTAACATTTTGCCTATTTCTGCTGTCACTCAATCACTTATAAATTCCAAGAAATATTACATGGAATTGAATGATGATGACAATGACTCCTCTTAATTCTAAAGAATCAAACAAAAATATAAACTCTGCTGATCGGGGGTCGAGTTGCTTGAGTTCTAACAAGAACTCTAGCGGCCAGGCCCGCGATCAGCGGAGTCCCTCAAACACTCTCCATCTCCAATATTCTTACGCAACACTGCTCTCGGGCTACCCGAACCAGGTTGCGACCAATAAAACCAATCAATCAATCCAAAACACAACAAGTACCCAACATAAATCATACAAACCACACTTTTCCAATTTTCCTCATATAAAAACTGCCAAACAAGGCATTGGTGTACTAATTAAGCCTTAATCAAGTCCATACACCAATTCTGATGGCTGGAGATGTCAATGCATGGAGCATCCTCTGCGGCTCTAATAAAACGAACACTAGAGGGGATATCTGCGAAAACTTAATTCTTCAATCTAAATTGATGGTTTTGAATGACGGTTCCCCCACCCGTCGATATCACTCTTTGCTCCCCAGAATTGTTTTCAAAAGTATCTTGGGAAATTTTTAATAAGCTTTGAAACAGCGACCATTTCCCTATTATCACATCTATTAATATTGGCACAATGGAAGCTGTAGCCCCGAGAATCGTAAAGTATAAAACTGTCCAAGCTAACTAGAATACCTGTCGTCCTACCCCTCTTCTCCCAATTTTAACAAAGAAGCCGCCACACTCCTGAAAGCGATCCGCTCTGCAAGCAAGAAAACACCACAATCCCGCAAAACAACCCATCCGCTACAAGAAAGCGCTCGGTTCCATGGTGGAATAGCAACCTCAATTCCTTAAAGAAGGAAAAAATGACAGCCTGGCAAAAATTTAAAAGATATCCCAAACAAATAAATAATAATAATATTTCGTAGAGAAATAAAACTCTGTAAAATGCAATCTCTACAGCAACTTACTTCTGGAATAAAATACGGCACCTAACTGGAGACTTTTCTCCAATTTCAATGGCTGCTGATCAACCCAGGAGCCATCTGTAATCATTTCACCTCCTTCTGGTCCAACAACTCAGGATGCGAACTTTCCAATGGACTCCAATAGGAACAAAGCAGCCTCCATATCTCTGACAGTCAACCCCAATTGTACAACCGCTACATCGAAACTCATTGAAAACCCTATCACAATTTTGGAATATGAATCGACTATAGGCAATTTGAAAGGCAAAACCCCGTTCCAGAGACAGAGTTTCATATCCAATGATACGATACCTTTGTTATTCTGCTAAATTGAGACTCATACAACTTTACAACAACATCCTTGATGAAGGCATCAATTGCAACTGTCCTACCAATCCGAAAACCCACAACAAAACCCCAAACTCAATAAACTCTTTTCGTCCTATATCCCTTATCCCCTGCTTATCCAAAGTCCTAGAACAAATTGTCGCCAAACGTTTACTTTGGTTTATCGAGAAAAATAATCTGATAAGCCCTAATCAAGTCGGATTTAGACCTAACAAAGGATGTTGTGATGCTTCTCCAAGGCTCTATCTAGTCGTAATCACATCTCCATTCTCTCTTTAGACTTTGAAAAAGCCTTCAATAAAATCGGGATTCACTTGGAATATTGGAACCAAAATGTTCTATTTCATTAAATCCTTCCTAACGAATAGGAAAATAAGTGTAAGGAGCAATAACCATTTCTCCTCAACAGTCCCACTCTACAATGGTATTCCACAAGGTTCTCCTTTGTCAGTTGTCTTTTTTATAATCGCTTTTGACGACCTAAGTCGCATCATCAACTCACATCCTAAATTAAATCACTGCATATATGCTGATGACCTGTACATCTTGTGCAAGCACAATGAATTAAATGTTGTCCAAGATATTCAAGACTGATCTAACTCCTCGGGAGCTACTTTAGCACCTGATAAGTGTAAAAACATTCATATGTGTCGTAAAAAAAACTGTAATGGCCTAGTATTTAGTATATCTAATAATAATAACGTTATTCCAACGACCCCGACTAAAAAAAATCCTAGTAGAAGCTGGTCTCCCAAGTATTGAGGAACGATTTACTCATGCAATTGCCAAACTGTCTGTTAAATTAATTTGTGCCTACGACTCAATAATCGACAAAGTTGTCGCATCACTGGTAAAACAAAATAACCCCAGACAAATTGACTCAGCTATTGCACGCTCTCTACGCTCAGCAGAAGAGTTGCAAACTACCACCAGCAGACAAAAAACAATATAAACCCAAATTCCCACCATGGTCTATCAAAGATGGTTCTTTGAATATGACTCTCACTTCATATGACAAAGCATCAACTCCAGACATTCATCACTCATCTTTACTGATGGCTCTAAAACAACATCTGGATCCTCTTTTGCCTCCACAGTTGAAAACGGGAACCTCATTAAAATAGGCATCCTTCCACCATCTTCACAGCCAAAGCAGTAGTCATACTAGAAACAGCAGCCTACATCTCAAAAAAAAAGGAAGATTTTTAATATGCTCAGATAGCCTCTCCGTATTAAAAGCTATAATGTACCCCAACCACAGAACTGATCTAATCGACACCCGTCATGTTGGGATTATGGGTAACGAATACGCAGATGCCGCAGCTAATCTCGCCAGAAACAGCCCTGTGGTTCTCTTCAACTACCTCAATAAGTTTGACATATCTAAAGACATTGTGAACAAAATAAAAGAACAACGACATCATATAGACATCACTACTCCATAGTCAACACAAATAGAACCACACCAAACTACAAAACTGTAGTTGAGACTAGGTCACACAAGCATGACTCACCAGCACCTTTTAAAAAAGGAAAACGCTCCGACCTGCCTCACTCTCTGCTGCAACTCATCATATGAAATCAACCACCTTCTTGGCTTAGCTAACTGCCCAACAAGAGGTCAATAAGTAAGCAGTTAGTTTGTAACTAGTTGCTATTTAATAAATAATAATAAAATGTTTTCCATAAATTTTTTTACATTTCAACAAAGCACATCCAATCAACATGAAATTGTACAAGGACCTCATTTCCGGTGATGAAATATTTTCCGACACATACAAAATGAAATTGGTCGATGATGTAATTTAAGAAGATTACGGACCTCTCCCTGGTGATAACCTAGAAAAGGTGGTACTGGAAGCTGGAAGGCAAAAAACTGGCCTCATAACACGGTATGGGGCAGTACCGACATCAATGTAGAAACCGTCTGCAAGAGTGCTTCGCTTTTGGCGATAAGAAATCCTACACAATCTACCTAAAGGATTACATTAAGAAACTGATTGCCAAGCTAGCGGAGAGTAAACCCGACCAAGTGGATGTCTTCAAGACCAACATGAATAAAATGATTAAGGATATTTTGGGACGTTTCAAGGACTTACAGTTCTTCACCGGTGAATCAATGGACTGCGATAGCATGGTAGCTATGTGTGAGTATCGTGATATCGATGGCAAGAGTGTTCCCGTCTTTATGTTCTTCAAACACGGCCTCGAAGAGGAGAAATTATAAGCCAGCCCAACGGCCAACTAACCAATCAACAAAAAAGCAACACTAAATTAATTATTACAATTTATTTTTTTTTTTTATTAATCTTTCTTTTTTCCAACATCTTCACACCCCATACTTTAAGTAATTCAATTTTATGTTTTAGTAAAAAAGCGATGAAGAAAGGAAAAATTTGATTGTTTGAGAAACTATTCCTCCACGGACTTGTTGCCGCTACCAAAACTCCTCCCACCAAGGAGGAATCTGGAGCTCAGCCGCATCGGCAAGCCCCATCTAAGGCGCTCTATCTAAGACGCCGGAGGTTGAGAGAAGTACGGATATAAAGAGCAAGGCTGAGTGGGCTAAAAACATTCTAAAAGACGGATTACCCACTGCTTCCACTGCTCCCAAAATGTTAAAAGACTTCTCGCTCGAAGCCCCAGAGATCGTTGGAGGAAACCGTACCGGTTTCCAATAGGCCCAAAATACATCGTTCCAAAACCACTGGGCCATCCAACAGCACATCTCTGAGGTCTTTCAATGAAGTCCTAAAGGACGCACTGGTAATCGCGGTGATCGATAGGAACGATACCGACGGTTCCATTACACCGGAACGGTGGCAGCTGGTCAAGCTGAAGCTTTCGAACAACTTCTTCGCCATCATGCGGGAAAACCCTGGACCACCTCATATCACAAGTGACGCTCGCTGGCACCAAGGCCATGTCAAGCTCATCGCATGTTCCAACCAGAGATCTCTTGATCCCTTCACCGAGGCCATAGGTGGTTTAGGAGAGATTTGGCCAGGTGCAAAACTCGAGGTTGTGTGTAAGGTAGCAGACCTCGAATTCGTACCCGGATCCCAGCCGAACCCTCCTCTCCAGAAAGTATTCTTGAAATCATCCAGCTCAGTAACCCGACTCTTCCGACTCATGACTGGAAAGTCGCGAAACTGGAGGAACTAAGGGGCTCTTATAGATGCGCGTTAATCGTGATCAATAAGGAATCCCTTAATCCTCCGGCGCAGACGAAAGGCATGATTCGGTTCGGATTCGAGTTCATACATTTAAGGGTATATAAAAAGGATGAGCTGGATTCTGATAAACAACGTCCTCCTCCTTTAATATCTGATAACACAACCGTCGGTCACCTCTTCCGACACTCTGCCGGAAATGGAAACCGAAGACGCAGCAAAGAGAGGTCCTACACGATCAAAGATGAGCTCTTGGGCACATCTTCAGAATCGGAGGACCTCAACAACACCATGGTGGAGGCGACTCTGGAAAACTGTAACAATGATACGGTTTCTCCAGATTAATCTCCACCACTCAAAAAAGGCTTCTGCCGCACTCATTCTGCGTCATAATCCTAATCCAGGAACCATGGATTGTAGAAGGTGTGGTTCGTGGACTTAGGACACCCGCATACGCTCCGCTCTATACAAGAGACAAAGGTAAAATTAGAACTTGTATATTAGTGAAACGTAGCCCCAACCTCAGCAACCCCGACCTAACCGTTGCCAGACTAGAGACTGCCAAAGGCTCCTACTGGCTGGCATCGGCTTACCTGGGCCACGACCCTCTCCCTGGTGTTAATCTAGAAAGGGTGGTACTGGAAGCTGGAAGGCAAAAAACTGGCCTCAAAATCGGATGCGACGCTAATGCACATCACACGGTATGGGGCAGTACCGACATCAATGATAGAAGTGAGTCACTTTTTGACTATATTTTAAGTACTAACCTCTTAATTTGCAATATTGGCAATGAGCCCACTTTTATAACTAGAAACCGACAAAAAGTGCTAGATATTATTCTTGTCTCCGACAGCACCACTCAAAGGCTAATGAACTGGATGGTATCGTCTGAACACTCCTTTTAAGACCACAGATACATCCAATTAAGTCTGAGTGATGCTCCCCCCCCCACCTCAAAATACAGCGGAATACTGTCAGATACGCTATTCTCTAAACTATCAAGTCCTCCGCATGACACCAATGAGCTTGACATGAAAGTCAAACAATTTACTCTGGCTGTCAATCAGGCTATTGCCACTTCCTGCCCTCTTATTCAACCAAGAGGCAAGAAAAAGCCACATTGGTGGACATCAGCACTGGAACTGCTCAGAAACGCCTGTAGAAAACTTTTCAACGTAGCAAAAAGCACAAGGAAAGTGACTGACTGGGACTCATATAAAGAATCCTTCAAATTATACAAAAAAGAACTGAGAAAGGCAAAGCGACAATCCTGGAGGTCATTCTGTGACAAAATCACAGAAACCTCTGAGGCATCGTGACTAAGAAAAATCCTCTCCACAAATCCTATGATGCTTAGCTGTTTGAAAAAACCTCAAGTGATGAATCACTCAACCTGCTTCTGGACACCCACTTTCCGTGTAGCTCCCAACTCGTAGTAGCAGTCCAAACAGGCCTACTGCAACCGTGACCAAAATTCATGGTCTGATTACGAGAGACAAACTGCTCTGGGCGCTGCATAGCTTCAAACCATACAAGTCTGCTGGTCCGGACGGTATTATACCTGCCGAGCTACAGAGATCCTCAGATATTATTCTACCAGTGTTGGAAAATATTATGAGGAGCTGTGTAGAACTTATCCACATTTCACTGTTATGGAGAGAAGTCAATGTAGTATTCATTCCCAAAGCTGGAAAATGTTCTCATGTGGTCCCAAAGGACCTCAGACCTATAAGTCTATCATCATTCCTTCTGAAAACTTTAGAACGACTGATTGATATCCATATTCGAGCTAAAGTTGACCCAAGACTTCTGTCTACGGCTCAACATGCCTACTTTAAAGGAAAGTCAGTGGAAACGGCTTTGCACTCTCTGACTAGCCACATCGAACGATCCCTACAATATAAGGAGTACACAATGGTTGCTTTCCTAGACATAGAGGGCGCCTTTAACAACGTCAACACATCCGCAATCACGACTGCGCTGTCAACTCTGCAGGTAGACGGTTCACTTGGGGAGCTGATTAATCTAATGCTAACAAGCAGGACAATCAACTCCAAACTGGGTGAGACTTCTGCTAAAAGATATGTCAGGAGGGGTACGCCGCAAGGCGGTGTCCTCTCTCCCCTTCTCTGGAACTTAGTAGTTAACGAACTACTGATATACCTGGAAGCGGCTGGTAGCAGAGTGATTGCCTATGCGGATGACGTTGCCATAGCCGTCTCAGGAAAACATCTAAATACCATTAAAGAACTCCTCCAAGTAAATCTTAACAGATTAACCCGCTGGGCAGATCGCTGTGGATTGGGAATAAACCCCCATAAAACCGATCTTGTCCTCTTTTCCAGGAAATATAAAATTCCAATCGTAGACCCTCCTTCAATAAACGGTACCAGTTTAGTTTTCTCCGATACAGCAAAATATCTGGGTCTCATTTTTGACAGGAAACTAAACTGGAAACCTAACATTCAAGAAAGAGTCAATAAAGCTACAATAGCTTTATTCTCTTGCAAAAAAGCCATTGGGAACAAATGGGGCCTTCAACCTCGCATAACCCACTGGCTATACATCTCGGTCATAAGACCGATACTTACTTATGGAGTGGTTGTCTGGTGGACGGCCTTGGAAAATGCAGTCAACCGCATTAAACTAAGCAGAATCCAAAGAACAGCATGTCTATGCACAAGCGGAGTCTTGCGGTCTACCCCCTCTGCGGCATTAGATATTCTGCTTCACTTGACACCCTCGACATTTTTTCATATTTTGACAAATAATTCATTTGGCCACGCCAATATTCTTAATACATTAGGAATCCTCACAGAGAACACCGATTACACCATACCTGAAATTTGATTTGACACAAACTTCCATGTAAGCTTCCCCTCTAGATCATTCCGGGAGGAGGATGCTTTCATGGAGGACAAGTCAATCCATCTCTACACATATGGATCTAAAACCGATAGCAGTGGCGGTGTTTTCTCAGATAAGCTAAATCTAAGCCTCACTTTCCGTCTTCCAAATCACTGTAGCGTGTTCCAGGCGGAAATTTTGGCGATTAAAGAAGCTCTGTCATGGCTGAAGAAAAACGTGATATCTGCAAAGGATATCCGCATATTTTCGGATAGTAAGGCCGCCATCAAGTCCCTGGACTCGATCTCATTATATTCTAAGACCGCCCTTGAATGCCGATCATCTCTCATGGAGATGGCAGAGCAGTTCAACATTCACCTTTGTTGTGCGCCGGGACATAGAGACATTCCAGGGAACTGCAGAGCCTATCTACCTATCCTACCGGACAAAGGTAGTATAGGTATACCAATCGCTACGTGCAAACTAACACTTTGGCTGGATGCCAATAAAAGAACAGACCTTAGGTGGACTGCTGTTCAAGGCTGGATCTGAGTCGCTCTAAGTGTCTGATCCTTTTAGATAGGAAACATTTCAGCGCCATAATAGGTGTCATTACTTTTTTTTTACGCTTTTACTAATGATTTCTGTAGAAGCTGCATGGACGAGGAGCTGCACATGCCCAGCTCTCTCCCAGAGAAGAAAGCAGCAACGACCTAACCGATCTAAAAAACATAGACGTTAACAGTCTCCTACGCTTTATTATTAGCTCGAACTGGTTCCATTAGTAAGAGGATCATAGATCCACGTGGCATCACAATGGGCCAATAGGCCTAAGTGGGTTGGTATTTCCAACAGCCACTCTTACCTAACCTAACCCAAGGTACATGATTACCGTATCTATGCAATTTTATTCTTCATTGTATTTAAAACTTGTACAACTTGTACTAAATACTAAACTTTGTGTGGAAGATTGTATTCTAAAAATTGAATTTCAAAAATTTTAGAATGAAAATTGCTTTATCTGCGAATGAATCCAACGAACGAATAAACTTGTCTTGTCTTTGTATTTTCTTCACATCATGATATACACACATACATATATATTTGTAATTTCGAATCTGTCATAAAATCTCTGGTGAAATTGCCCTTTGTTGTGTCCCTTGCTTTATGAAGTCTATTTTAAATGCTAAACAAAGCTAATCTGAAAACTAAATTCCTCAACCACTTGTGTCCTTGCTTTCAATGTATTTATTTTTATTTTTTTTATTTATCATTTGTCATTAAATCGCAAAGGTCAAATAGCTGTCATAAGTTGGCATTCATCGATGTCAGTTAGGGATATGGGCTCTTTCAAGTGACTCGTTGGAAGGAAGCAGAAACAACAAGACGAAGCAAGGATGCAGACACAAACAGTAGTTACGAAGACTCAAAGCAGAAGATCTCCCTTTTTACTCACATCACAGCATTCAATGTGGAGGCAATAAGAGAGATGGAATACGAGTATGGAATACACAGCATCAATATTTAAATTGCCATCCAACATAAATATGTGCATAAGGGCATAGTAATAAAAAAAATTGAAACAGAAACAATTAAGCTAGCAAAGTAAGTGCGGATATGTGTCCATCTGAGAGTTAAATCGTCTGGATGCATATGAGAGTACAGTTTTCATATTTAAGTACCAATATCCACATACTAGAGTTTCTTCGTTTGCTTTAGTCATTCTTTCCACAATTTGATCCCAGCAATTACACAAGGTCTCCCTTAATCGCCTGCCATTTCTAACGCGCGTACTTTCAGACTTGTGCAGCGATGTATTGCAGTCCACGCAACCAGTTTCCTTCCACACAGTCTGAAACCATTCATTCAGCTTTCAAGATACAGAAAGTAATCTACCATCTACCATCTACCGCCTATTGACTATAACCTAACATACATACGAGTACTCGTACCTACCACCCACAGACCACTGTGGCCATATTCGAATGCGTTAGTAAGTGTGTGCATTTGGTTTCATTGTTAACCAAAGATACAAGAGTCTCCGTTGCCATCGCCGTCTTTGACGTTGCTATCCCTAAAACCTTTACTTCAGTCGATTTACCGCTGTGGAACACCATCGCAACCCCCATCCATCCATCCATGTCCACCCCTACTGATAGGAAACAGGGCTTATCTTAAGCACGTTACTTTATAACGCATTTAATCGCATTACATCGCATTCTTAGATGCGATGCTGATGTTGACGACAACGATGGTAATTGTGATGATGGTGGTGGTGGTGGTGGTGTTGTTGTCGGTTTCTCGATTGTCGGTGGTTGTTGGCTGCTGTTGTTGTCGATGGGGTTGATTTGCTTATTGCTCTTGATAGTATTGGTATTGGCATTGGTATTTCTGACCCTAACAGTGGATAGTCAGTCGCCTATATAAAGATGGCTAGCCCTTTTCAAATGTTCGCAGTTGATCAACAGGTCTCGAGCAGTTATTAACTGTTCTGGTGAATTTCTGAAAATTTTCTCCCTCCCCCCCCACCAAAAAAAATAAAATAAATTTCTTTCTTTCATTGGAGTGTGTTGTAAAACATTCAAATTTGAATAAAAAAAAAAAATTGAATTCAAATTAGTTAATAAAACGATATTCTGAAAGTGACTATTTTTTTTAAACAAAACAAAAAAAAAAACCTTTCCAGTGCAGTTCATTTCCAAAGAACAAAAAAAAATGGTATGTGAATATATATATTTTTTTAATTTGGTTTTAAGGGTGGATGAAAAATATTTTATTTATTTTTGAAAAGTTTCAATTCTTAGGAATCAGTTTTTGAACCCAAACTACCTTTCGAAATGGAAAATGATTCAAAAAAAAAAATATATATACGAGTATTTTAGTTAATAGGAATTAAAAGAGTTCGAACTTTTTGTTTTTCGCTAAATAATTTAATTTTTTTGAATAAATTTCGCTTTTCTTAAAATGAACGTGCATTGAGGGTATGAGGACATTTCAATTCAAACTCCACTGAGTCGTTTAGATTAAATTTTGTAATTTTCTTACTCTCAACTTTATTAGTGGTGATAGTTTAAGTAGTAAACCTTTTCATCTTTACGATACCTAACTTGTACTTGGGCTGAGCAGTGACGTAAAGCATGTGAGAGGTTAAAAAAAAAAAGAATATTTTCGAGAGATCAAAATATGTATATAGTAATTAATTTTTCTATATAACCAAGAGGGTAGTATACATATTTTTGTTTTTTTAGTAAAATTGCCCATACAATACTTTTATAGAATTTTCAACTGCAAATGGTTTCAAAAATCCAAATTTTTGATTAAAAACCTTTTTAAATGGTATATACGTGCAAAAATTAACTTAAATAAGTATAAATACCGATTTGCTAAGAATTCCAACAAGGGATTACCTTTTTAAAATAAATTTAGAAAATATCTGATGATGACAAATTTAGGAGGAAATGTAGCCATTAGGTATTTGAATATTTTTCCGAAAATAAAAACGACGACAAGTATTTTTCCCATGATAGTAAATAATAAAATTCGACTGCGGCCCAAAACTTAGTATTTCCGTTCACAATGTTTTTCTATTATTTTCTGCACAGGAACAGGCTCAACTTTAGCTTTGCTGTTCATAATTTATTCGCATTTTTAGGTACTAATTTCATCTCTTATCTGAATGTACCTTAGAAAAAGGCCACTCGAAGGGAAAAAATTAGAAATGCATTTGAGATATTTTCATGACACATTTTGATGAAATATGGATAGTAGAATTTCGTTCTCTAATATAGTGATTTTCTACTAGTTTCTATATCAAAATTTTCATCGTTTTTGGTGGCATTCTAATGACTAAAATGGTATTGACAATTTATTGTGAATCTTAGATATACTCGCATGTGGTTTGACTCCCGCATTTATTTTAACCTGCTTTGGAGAAATACTCGTAATACAGTATGTCCATATACTGCTCTGTATACTCTAATTCTAAATCAATTTTCGAGACTTAAAAAAATTTTTTGAAATTCGTATATCTCCTACATCCTTTAAGAATTTGTTTAATTTGTTGGTGAAACTTCCAAAAATGTTGGTGGTCCAAACTTCTATTCGTTGAAGAATGTAAAATTTTCATTCCACAGAAGTCCTTCACAATCTCTAACTCATAAATTATTTTCGACTAACGAGCGACATAATAATAATAACTGCGGTCATAAAAACTGTGTGCCATATGGCACTGTCTTGATGAAATCATAAATGCTCCAAGTTTGATGGTTTGATAGCGATCTACATTGACTGTGATGGGTCAGTCAATTTTTATGATTAGTTGTCCTTCGTCGCTAAAACTAATTTTTCTAGATATAGGATTTTTTAGTCAGTGAAAAATTGGTATTTTATTAAAAACAAAAATCTTTTATTGTCAGATGGCATGCAAGCTAGAGACTTTATTTTTCATCTGTAACAAAAAATCAAAATAGGTCTTGTTAAAAAAAACATTGTTTCTCCTACTGCAAGCCTTTAAAACCCAACAAAAAATTTAATTATGCAAAAATTCTAGTTTCTAGTATAGCTAAAAGTGTCAAGAAGATCTCCTAAACATTTTAGAATGATCGGACAATTATTTTTTGATAATTCGAGAAAAAGTTTTCGGAGCAAAAAAACGAACATTTTTCGACTAACCGATTAATCAGCCAAAGATGCCTCTTTGCGCTCAAAAATCAAGTGTACACCTGTGGCCGAAAATATGCTGCCATTTCGAAACGCATAAAGATTTTGCTTCGAAATTTGAAGGAGACCTTCTTGAGATGTAGTGTATTACAGTATTTAATTCAGAGTGATCTATTGAGTGTGCTGGCAAAATTCTTTTAGGGAGAAGACCACTTCACATATTAGACTGTACTAATTCAGTTCTCAGGAAAAAATCGAATAAAAGACCTTGGATCACTAGTCAACTCTTAAAGGAAGTTTATAGTAAAAATAATATATAATCAGGATCAAGTTCTCCAAGCATCATAACAGTCTCAGGCTGAGAAATAGAAAATAAATTCCTATATGCCGTGACAACTACAATATTACAGTGACATTGTATGATATGTTAGAGGAATTCTATAGATATCTTAATTAGTAATAAATTAATAAAATATAAATAAAATAGGACGTAAGCTGTCCTTTCCCATGTATTATCTAGTTGGCAATTGTCGTGTCTCCTTTTTTTTATGGAGTAGTACTCGTATAATATTGTCGATTCCTTCCATTGTGTAGGGATTTATTCGATATTTAAGATCCAGTTGAATATGTGTGTAAGGTTAGGTATTAGTTTGGATTTGCCTATTTTGAGTATTTTAGCTTTTATACTGTCCTAACAATCAATCAGCAAAGGATATTTGGAAAAAGCTACTTAAACTTGGGTATGGGAAACAAAAATTGGAAGAAGCTGTTTGTGTCCGCTGCAGTGTCTTCGAATCCTTCCTACACTGAACACCAAATGCCATGGCAATAAATGGAGGAAGTTTTTAACGGTGAGCAATTCTTTCAATTTAATGCTTTAAACGATGAAGATGTAGTTGAAGCAGTTCTATCTGTAAAGTAAAGGATTGGATGACATCTTCCGTGTATTTTGAAACACCTTACCTACATCTTCAATAGCATTGTGAATACCCCCTTTTATGAAAAAAATCCAATATACTTCCGATTCCCAAAGCAGAAATCGGGTAAAAACTGTCGAAAGTGTTCGAAAAAGCCGTGCTTAAGCAACTGCAAACACATCTTTTCACAAATAATCTTTTAAGCTCCATCCAGTCCGGTTTTCGTACAAAAAGAAGTTGCAAAACTGCATTACTGCTTGTTGTTGATGATATCCCTAAAGCTAGGGACAAAGGCTGCTGTATTTTCTTAACACTGCTTGATGTTTCAAAAGCGTTTGACACCGTAAACCACTTTGTACGGTGTAATAAAATGTTGAATAACTTTAGACTCTCCTCATTTGCAGTAAAACTATTGTACTCCTATTTAACCGGCCGTCAGCAATTTGTGGTAGTGGGCAACCGATTATCTTCACTCCTTCAGATAACAGCTGGACTTCCTCAAGGTTCTGTCTTTAGCCCACTGTTATTATCAATGTATGTTAACGAACTCCCTGAAATGGTCAAACATTGCTCAGTTCACATGTTTGCTGATGATCTCAAATGCAGTAGGGAAAATTAATTTGGATTTAGCAGTGGGCACTAAAGCACAACCTGTCCTTAAATCCAGAGAAGTCAAAAACTTTATGCATATACAAGCAGCATTTGTGATCAGAGCAGAGTGATCATATTGCAACAACGGTTCGAAAAGTCTATAATAGGCTTCGATTACTTTGGTGTTCGCAAAGATCTATTCCAACTGCTACTAAAATGCTACTTGTAAAAGTTTTACTCTTGCCAATCCTAACATACTGCTGTGAAGTGTTTTGCAATGTCGACTACAACACATTAAACATAACGTATAACAAACCTAGCTCGATATGTGTTTAATAAACGACGTTTCGACCATATATCCCCCCTCTCCAAGCAAATAACAGGCTTAAGATTCAATGATCTAATTACATATAGATCACTTGCAATCATGCAATCTCAACAACCTGACTACTTGTACAATAGACTTAATTTTTCCCAATTCCGAAAGAACGACTGTCCTAATCCAATCGTCCATGTCACCCGCCAGTGGAAATATCAAAATATCAAATATCCTATCGGTTGATAGAAACGGTTGTACTTCTACGCCGTCTTCCTCTAAGATCACTGCTTGAATTTTGCATTCAGTCGGGCTTAGTTTATAGAGGGTTTCGAAGATATCGGTGGCTTTGTGGATTGAGATATGTGGATCTTTTTGTTATTGATTTATTTTCTTCCACAATTTTCCTTACTTGTAGGTTGCGTTTTTTAATGTAGTAATTCCCTATTTTTAATAAGATCCTTCGTTGATGCATTTTTAAGGATATTTGCTTCAGCTGCACTGACAATACCAGGCTCTAGTTGATTGTACGTTTTTTTGTAAGATATCCTTATCAAGAATATCCGATCTGGATTTTTGTTCTCGATTATCTGTGTCCAAACGGATATTCTCTTCATTTAGAACTTTCGGAATATCTTTTTTTTTGGGTGTTAGTTTGTAGTATTGATTCGATTGACTGTCGAAGTCAAAGTTATTTATGTTGGAGACAGGTCCACTTTCTTTATACATTTTTTGAGAATAAACTATGTGTGGGAACAGAGTCGATGTTCTCATAGTCAGGTAATTAACTTTTCGCCTCTTTCGTTTCTTTCACCGTAACCATAGTTTACCATTACACGTTCTTCAGTCTGTCACCCATTGTGCACACAAATTCTGTTTATCAGTCATTGTACTCGTATGCTCTTTCCAAATCTTTTCTGTCGAAAATTTTGAGTTGTTTATTTTCAACTACTGCTGCTACTCTTTCATTATAGAATGTAATTTTTGTTTTCCCCCTTTGAAACCACAGAGGTTTCCATTTCTTTTTTCTATAAGTTTTTCTCTGTGTAATCGAGTTTCCGCAAGTCCAACTTCATACTCGTATATCCTATTTGAATTGTTAAAGAGTAATTCTTTTTGCAATTGGTGCCTTGAAAAACTCGAATTCTTCTGCTTCTGATGGTATTTCAAGTAAAGTGTTAAAACATATTGGGTGCTTAATATTTGATATACTACGAGTAGCAGCTATTCTTAACCGAACCATTTGTATTGTTCAAAAAAGGGTCAGCAGCTGGTATGAACTTAAGATGCTCTTCTACAATTTTTCTCCCAATTTTTTTTTTAAAAAAAAGCATTCGACATGGTCAAGCCTATTACATTGTTGAAAAACACACTTGAAAGAGCTGGATTTTGAGGCTTTATACTCGATTGGTTCAGATCTTACCTCTCAAATCGATCTCCAAGCCTCAGAGTTCAGTGATGGCTATTCTTTTTCTCATTTACATTACCTCTCTGTTCGGACTTAATTTTAAAGGCCCTCTTACATCCTTTGCAGATGATGTAGGCTGCTCTTGTGGTTCTAGCAGTGCTTTAAATGTAGTATCTGATATCAATGCGGAATTCTATTTACATCCTGTTAATGTGATTCACTCTTAGTTGAAAAAAAGTGAATGAGTTTAAGTATTTGGGATTTAATACTTAATCGCTATTAATTCTGCAGAAAAATTTGTTATAAACACCCCGTAGATTCGGGATATGAAAGTTGTTCCAATCCGTTTTAAAGTGCTGAAAACATTATTTCTCAGATCAGTATTATAATTTACGTAAAAATTATTCAAATGTTGTATCTGTACCCTTTGTTCGCACCACGATAGATAGCAATTACACCTTGTAGTGCGTTCAGAAAATTTGTAAAGCATTGGATTTTGGGTATTGATTTAGCTGGTATAGAATGCATATTCTCTGACATCCTGGTGTCTTTTTCTGCATAAATTAACATAATTTTATTTAAAGAGTAAAACGAGAGAAGATAAGTCATAGCACTCTGGCAATGAGATATATAGTATACATTTCTTCAGTGATTTTCTTTTTAAACATATAACGCAGATACGGAGAAATCAATGGATTAACGAGCCGGAGAGTAATGCTCTGCAGTCATAAAAAAGCGTTGATGCATCATTCTGTGGGATCCACCTGAGTATGTTTTTGAATGCTGCCCTGATGCGATTTCATCTTCCTGATTGCCGATTGCTTTCTTTACATACGTTGGGTTAAGAACGATCTCCTCTTCCATTTTGTTAATTTGTTTGATTAATTCCATTACTCCGTTCATATCATCTTGCACTTTGAGGAACATTTGTGGTGTATTGTGTTTCTCTGGGTCGTCCTTGAACACAAGCATACCGTCCTTTTGATTAATTGTAGCATATATTTCTCCAGCCTTTATCATGTCTAAAATATATTTCTCTGCTTCGGCGGCAGTTGCCAATTGGACTCTACTGGCCACATCCGGCAATGACAGTGTTAGAAATGTCTTGGTCAATCGTTGGATGTTCTTCTTATATAATGAGGATTGGACCTGTTTGACTAAGCCCACATTACTGTATTTATTAACTACGGTTCGTAGTTCATCGCTTGACGTTGATCCATATGCCGTAGCTAATTCAAGATAACTTTGACTAAGAGGTTTCATAAATCTCGATATAACTTGTGATGGATATTTTGGAATATTAAGAATCTCTCCATGAAGTATTAATGAAACCAAAATGAACTTCTTATATGACTCAAGCATAATGTGTGACATTGCCAGGGCAGGTGTTGAGACGGCTACTTCATAGAAATACAATGCTCTGTCGTAGTTCTTCATGGCCGTGTAAATCATACCGCCATAGTAATAGTACAGAAGAAAGTACTTAGCATCATGATTTGTATTTATCACTCTGAATACACGAAATTCATCTAATGGATAGAAGCAAACACTAACCGCTCCTCGACTTGAAGAGCTATCAGCAATTGATGTTATATCGATGTCTAGAAATTTTAAAGCGGTCTTAAAGCACTTTGCCTCGAAGCTAAGCAAACACAGGTCTGCATGTACGGCGGTTAATTGCGAATGAAAGAGACGAATTTTATCTACAGCATGAGCTACAATCTTAATACCATGAATACACGATGGTTGGCGTACAATGAAATTGGTGAACAGGTGGCACAACTCATAGTATGAATGGCTGGCGAAACGAACTTGCTCACCATTGCAGAGCGTAATGAAATCCTTGAAAAGTCGCAGTAAATGGGGTGCATCCGCTGTTGTGTTCTGTGCATTAGCATTCCACTCATAGTTGAAGTAGAACCGATTCATATTATTTTCCAGAGCAAAGAGAAATTCGAATGGCCTTCTTAGTATGGAATATGACTGGGGCACCTCTGTCTCGACCAATCCCAGTGCGTTTGAGAATTTCGCCAATAGAACATACAAAACTCCCAGCGAATGCTGCTGTATATCCAGTGTCTCCAAGACATTGTCCAAGATGTTGGAGTTCTTTGTTAGCAGCTCAATTGAATTGTTTAGCTGATCAACCAGTATATCAAAGTTTCCCGATGCACTCAAAGTACGAACAACATTTACGTAATTTTCCAAGGCAGATGCCATTTTTTCCACACTACCGTTTAATTATAATGTAATTGGCATTCTTTGGACGAGAATTAGCGATCATTTTGAGCGGCGATTCTACTGACGGCTTATTGCTTAAAATTGTGGAAAACTTTCAAAGTAAATTTTCTACCACCCAACCGATGGTGTGCAACAAAAAGAGTCTTTCTTTTTTCTCTTGTTCCTTTATTTTACCACTTTTACACAGGATTCAGCTTTTCAGTCATTGTAATTTTCTTTTCTAAGGTCAGCACATTGAAGTGGCATTTAAGTGTACACATATTTCCTTTATTATTACTGCAGCAGTTGTATCCTTGGCAATATCATTATAAATTGCATATATACATACCATATGTTGGCCAAAGTTTTTTCATTTTTCCATTTCCATTACCTGGACGAGCATGAAGACCGACATAAAAAAAAAATGATTGTTTGCTAGCATTCTGTAATTTTCTATAGCCTAGTTTATTTTAACTAAAAAAGTGAGGCTTCAAATTTTTAAAAGAATCCTTAAAATACACTTTTACTATTGTTGTGCAACATTTTCACAGGACATCGTACGTACGAGTACAAATGCTCATTTCCAACAGTATGGAACTCATCCAACAAGTATTTATTCAAAGAAGAATTCATTAAAAGGTAATTTGCATATGAGTCATGGAATCTGTTGATCTTTATTATGTTGCACTCAACCGAAGCACAAAAGCCGACAATACATTCAATTTTCCAACAAAGAAGCAAAACTACTGAATAGCTGACATTTCTCGGGTTTCCCTAGTTTTTGGTCGTTTAATATAAGCGAGTTCCCTTTTGTTTCTTTGTAAATACATACAAATATAAAATATATAGCCTTGTTAGTTTTGTTTTTTCTCACAGGTATGATGCTTCCTGGCACCTTCCATTTATTGTATTGTACATTGTATAGAGAAGTTCGTTTTTTTTTAGGGACAATCATTTCTTAATAGCTAGAAGGATTGTTTGCACAACTTAAGTAGAATATTCAGTCTATAATATGATAATAGGTATAACTCATCGACATCTGGATAGTTGGGGTTATTTGTCATTGTTCTCTTCTTATCTATCACAGGTTGATTATTCAAAGAATCTAAACCGTAAATGGATCTTTAATTAAAGTTAGCCTTCTACGTGCGAATTTCGCACACAGTCATAAATTAAGGAAGACAAGCGCATGGATATTTGAGAGAAACTTTTTAAGTGCCTTAATATTCCACCCCTATGCTCCCCTGATGTTATTCCAACTAAATGGCAGCCGTGATGACAGCAACAGAATGCAGAACAATTGACTGTATAATAACTGAGAGTACAAACCACACCGAGGTTTTCAATTGTCTGGCAGTATCTGATGAAATTGAATTCAAAGTTAGGACACGCTTGAATTGGTTGGGAAATTGTAAGTTATCTTCCTAAAAGAGTCAGTTTTCAGGTGGTTCAATGCCAATGACTTTGGATAAATAGATCTGGTGTTGGTTTCTGGTTGGTAAGCAATTTTTTGTTTTTGTACTATTTGCAGGTCGGTATCCTGTACAACGTTCTACTGCATATAACGAGTATATGCAATATTTTCATACAAATTTTCAATGTTTTATTATGATGTGGAGTTAGGTGGTTGTACAGCGAAGCTACCTTTTCTGATACAAATGTGTGCCCATGGCTTTTGTTTGGAATGTACGAGTTTTTTTTTTTTTTTTTTACCATGTTTTAGGACGTTGGGACAACGCGTTGTCCATCAAGTGGCCCTTGTGAAGCAGCCGGTAATTTTAATACCGCAACTAAGTATAACTTATCAAGCAGTTTTTATTTCATAAGTTAATCACGATTGGTAGGACACTTTCCAATGAAAGACCCTACATATTCCGCTTTCTTAATGCGGTTTCAATTTATCGCGCAAGGTCCAACGGTTTAGTTCGTTGAAGACGGCGTAGTATGTTTCGTTCGTCCAAGATTTCTAGGACTGTATTGTTGATATGGCCGCTTAACCGGACTTTATGTTTTCGTGCGCAGTTCCTGACTTCATCTTCCAAGAAAGGAACTCCGAGGTCTCGATGCAGGTCATTATTTCTTATAAACCATGGGGCACGCACAAATTGTCGTAGCACTTTATTTTCAAAAGTTTGTATTATATTTATATTTGATTTCTTAGTACAACCCCAGAGTTGTATACCATAGGTCCACACCGGCTTTAGCACTTGCTTATAAAGAAGCAGCTTGTTTTCTAAGCTTAGCTTGGAATATTTACCAAGTAGCCAGTACATTTCTTGTATTTGGCCTCTAGTTCTTTTCGTTTCTTTTTAACATGCGTTTTCCATTTAAGCTTCGCGTCAAGTGTCATTCCCAGATACTTAGCTTCGTTTGCAAAGGGGATACACACCGAGTTTATAGAAATGGGCAAGTGATTTATCTTTCTGTAGGTGAAGTCAACATGTACAGATTTTGTCTCATTAAGGGTAATTCGCCAGATCTTTGTCCACTCGTAGACTTTATTTAAAGCAGTCTGAAGTTTCGCCGTTGAGTCTTCTATTGATTCTCCAACCGCTAAGATAGCGGTATCGTCAGCAAAAGTAGCGAGAACAGTATCCTCGACGTGTGGTATATCTCTTGTATATAAAACGTACAAAAGTGGGCCCAGTACGCTTCCCTGCGGTACTCCGGCTAGGATATCTTTAAATTTCGAAACATCATTTCCGTATCGAACGCGAAAAATTCTATTTTCAAAATAGCTTGTCAATATATTATAAAGCTTTAATGGCAAAATTCGTCGCAGTTTGAACTTCAAACCTTCATGCCATACTTTGTCAAAAGCTTGTGAGACGTCAAGAAATACGCTCGAACAAATCTTTTTTTCTTCCAGGGATTTTTCAATTACATCAGTAATTCTATGCACCTGATCAATTGTTGAATGCTTAGTCCGAAATCCAAATTGATGGTCGGGAATAAGATTTTGGTTTTCGATAATTGGGAGAAGACGTTTTAGCAAAATCCTCTCAAAGATTTTCGACAGGATCGGTAGAAGAGAAATGGGTCTGTATGATTTTTTATCGTTTGGAGGTTTTCCTGGTTTTAGTACCATAATGACTTCAGCAACTTTCCACTGACTTGGCACGTATTCAAGCCTCAGAGCCGCGTTAATAATGTGTAAGAGCTTTATAAGTGCTTTTTGAGGTAGCATTTTCAGAACTTCTCCGGTAATAAGGTCATACCCCGGAGCCTTCTTTGGTTTTAATTTCCTTATTACAGTTTTAATTTCAGCAATTTCATTTTTTAGGCGAAGGACGTTTTTTATTGAACCTATTTTCAAACTTCTTTAGCTTATCTAAAATAAGTTCATTGATTTTGTTTTGCTGCTCAAGCTGCGCGAGAATAACGGAAAATACTTGGGAAGCAGGATCTCCGGAATCTTTTGCCTTTAGCTTGGTAGCTTCAGCGTATGTAAGTTTTTCCGATGCTTTCTTTTCAACACTGGAATCAATCACTTTCGCCTTGGCGTTTTTAACGATATTTTGAGCAGATCCCGATGTTTTTTCTTTAGTTTTGGGCTTCTCTTTTTGTGGCTTAAACAACTTGTCACGTCTATTTTGCAACTCCTTTGCTACTTCACAGCCACGGAAATTTGCTACGTGTTTACCCCTGCAGTTAACACAAGTCGGAGGGGTTTGTTTGCTTACGTTGCATTCTTTGGACAGGTGTTTACCTGTGCATTTTACGCACCGAGGCTCTTTTTGGCAGTAAGCTTGCGTATGGTTAAATTCCTGGCATCGCTTACACTGCGGGATCAGTTTCGAGTTTTTGCGTCGAGGCTCAATTTTAACAATAATGTTGAGGATTGACTTAATATCGTATATTTTTTGGGTATTTTCAGTGTTCTCAAAGGTTAGCATAAAGAGGGGAAGGCTACGTTTAACTGTCATATCCTTTCCTTCAATTTTTTGTTTCTCTCGCTTTTTGATGTTGACGACATCAATGATTTTAAAACCCTTGTTTTTTAAATCACTTACGATATCGTCTTTTGGGCAAGACGGATGCAGTCCTCTGGCGACGACACGAATAGGTCTTTCGCACTTGTTCTCGTATGTGAACCATTGGATTTTTTCGACGCTTAACTTGCGAGAAAGAATGCGATACTTGTCAGCGTCCTTGACGTTGACTTTCCATACATTATTATTGCGCGATGTTACTATATAGTCCGATCTCGGCAGGGTCATCAATATGTTTTGGAGTTTCTTGTAATCTGAAACTCCAGTGACATTGATTGGCGGGGGTGTTCGTTGTTTTTCCGCTTTGATCTTTTCAGGACTCATGTTATTGTTGCCATTTTTCTTCGATTCATCTCCCTTTGCTTCACGTTGAGAGACGATTTTGGGAGAAGACGCAGCTTTACGCTTTTTTCCGGGACGTTTTTGCAAGATCCAGTCGGTTTCTCGACCTAGCTCTTCTTCATCTGTTTCGTAGATATTTTTAACAGATACAATAGACATAACGTCGCTGTTTGACTTTTCCTTGGTTTTCAGTTTTTCCAGTTCTTTTGGTTAGCCTAGTACGAAGTTCGGTATTTTCGTCTTTCAGGCTATTTATTTTCGCTGAAGTCCATTCTTCGCAAGACGACGTTTTTGGTGTCGTTGGACTTCTTTTGTTATTTTCTTGTTTTGGAGATCTAGGTGGTGGAGATCTCGAAACCCGTGAACTTTTTCCGAACGGGTTGATAAGATGCAATAATTGGCTCGCCCCAGAATCCATCGAGCCGACCTCCGTAGAGGGTGGATTTTCCAGCATAGCTGGTCTGCCACCTGGGGTAATAATTCCATTTGTTTTACTCATTGCATATTTGGTATACACTTCGCGCTCGGTATACGGAGGGTGCATTTTAGTCGCCTCTTACGACAGGCATGCATACCTCGGGTATATTCTAACCCCTACCCGAAGGGGTAAAAATATGAGTCATGGAATCTGTAATGTACGAGTATTGACGAACGAAAATTCGACCTCGAACTAGAACAAGAGTATAGTCTTCTTTGAATTTCAATTCCAGATATTTTAACAGGGCCGTAATTTTTGACAAGCGATAGTTTGTTTCGATATAGACCAATAGTCTGGGGCAAACGAACAAGGCCCATCCACAGAATTAAATCTAAAAATGTTCGAATTTCTTCAGGGTTTCTTTCCGTCCATTGTGATGATTTTGATTTTTGACGTGAAGTACATGGTGTGCTACTCATTTTTTGTACAGCAAACACTGATGAAAAAATTATAAAAATCGACTGGATTTTTTCCAATAAGTTGTGCTCTAACAATGGAGTCATCATTCGCAAAATCTTTACTAAATTGTTATTTTACTCCTCGCCATGCGAGGTGCTGTGTCGTTGCTCCTTCTCTACCTGAATCTGTTTCAATTTCACCGTCTAAAACGTCATCTTCCCGACAAATTGAGCTAATTGAACTTTCTTTCTCCGTAAGGTAATTGGGATCATCAAAAGAATTGTCAAAAAATCCAAGTCCCGGACAATCTTCACTTTTTGAGTCCCTCAAACCTTAGACGCCTTACCATCTTATTAATTGAAAATGAAGCAACATTTCTTTAGGAATGTCAAAATATAAAGTGTCCACGGGTAGGCACGCTGTCCCACGAAGTAACTTTACACCCTGGGACCACGTGGCCTCTTTTATAAGTTCACATTTTTCATAAGATTATTTTTTTTGAATTTCAAAAGCTCTGAATGGCTTGACTGACTTTCCATAGTTGAGCTCTGAAGACTATGTCTATGAATTGCATAGAAAAATCCAAGATGTTTCTCAACATTCTCAGGAGCAATAAGCACGGAATTCGGATGTGGCATCTTAATGTGCAAAGCATTATAAATAAGATTCATCAGGTGTGTTCTATGTTTGATATCATGGATAACATTTGTAGATAAAAACCTTTTTCAAATTCGGGACTGAATTCTGTATATGGCAACTAATATCTCACACTACACGAACGTTAGGAATCATCTTGACGAGTGATTTTAATCTTGACATGCTAATAATGTCAAAAATAAGAAATTTGTTGGCCCAGTTAATTCACTGGACTTTCAATTCGTTAATGACGTCAACTCCACTCATTTCCAACCTGACAACATTCCCACTTTGATCGATGTTTTTTATTGTTTTCCAAATGGACTTAGCATTATGACCAAATTGCCTCCACAGGATTCCCTTACCATGATATAAAACATGAAACATTCTTTCAATTTCGCTAATTTTCTTCCATTGATGTCGCCACTTTGTTTAACGACTGTTAATTGACTGGTCATCAATATATTTCTCATCGGATATGTGTTTGGCTATCTTTTTTCACACAACAGATTTAAGAACTGGCGTAGATATAAATTTCCATTCATGTATGACCAATTCCGACAAATCCGTAAGTTAAATTCTCGGTCAAGCTCGGCGTTCTGTAAATCTATTCACTAACTCGGCACCACCAAAAGTAACTCTAACAATGAGTTTATTCATAGCAAACAAATTGAGTTCTTCTTTTTTGAGGGCTTCACAGCGGTACAGCACTCTTTCTGTTCTTTGTCTTTTCAATGTTGCAATGAGACAACCGTAGGTGAGGGTGTGGGCTCTGTAATGTCTAACACTGTAGGTTTAGTTTAGTTTAGTTTATTTAGTTTATTTTCGGAAAGCTAGAACAGTAAGAATGAATCTTATAACTTTGTAATAGCTACTTACAATATACACTTAGTTGCAATTAAGTTATTACAGAATAAGATAAACTTTAAATGAATAATACAAACAAAAAGTTAAAAACAATTAAAGAAAAGTAGGATATGAATACGAAGGCTATGAAAAAGTACAAAAAAAAAAAAAACAAGATAAATACTATAGACAAAAATCAATTGTTTTGACATGACAGAAGATGCTGTAATTCTTTTTTAAACCTGTGTATATCGCTTAGTGCTCTTATAGGGTTAGGTAATGAATTCCAAAGACGGATGGCATTAATACAGAATTGTCTTTCAGATATTAAGTAATTATATCTCGGTATAATAAGATAGGTGGATCTATTTGACGCTGGGAATTGTAAATTATTGTAGAGGTAGGAAGGCTGTCGAGTTCTAAGAATATTGAAGAGAAAGACCAGAGTGCGATATTTAAGATAGTTTTCAAAAGGCATACCTAAAACTTTAACTGAGCAATGTGACACATGATCATATCTTCTTAGCCCATATATGTATCGAATGGCACTGTTGAAGGCAACTTGTAATTTTCGTGTGCATATTGAATCACAATTTCCATATAATTCACAACCATGCACAAGGATTGGAATTAAAAGTAATTTTACCAATATGATTCGTGTATCCAAAGGTGTAATTGGTTGAGCTGTCCACAAGGTTCGCAAAACGCCATAAGCCTTCCCTACGATGGTGTTAATATGGTCGTTCCATGTTAAAAATCTGTTAAATATAACACCCAAATTTTTTGATGTATCCACAAAAACGACGGGGGAGTTATTTAAAGTGATTTGCGGAAAATATGACAGATCCAATTTTGTTCTAGATATAACCAGGCATTTGGACTTATTAGGGTTGAGTGTCAGGCCATTTTGCAAAGACCAGTCAAAAATACTATTAAGATCCTGATTAGTTTCAAGGCAACAATTTTCAATGAGACCTAGCGTGCAGCTTCGATAAATTTGGACGTCATCGGCATAAATGTGTGTTAAGGAATGTGTGACTAGATCTGGTATCTCATTTATATATAGAGAGAATAAGAGAGGACCCAGAATTGATCCTTGAGGTACCCCTCGAGTTAAACAAAGAAAATCAGATAAGACATTGTTAACAAAAACGGCTTGTTTTCTGTTGCTTAAATAGGATGAAATCAATTTAACAGCAGAAATAGAAAACCCAAAGTAGTGTTGTAGTTTTTTACAGAGCAGTGCGTGGTCAACAGTGTCGAATGCCTTAGAGAAGTCTAGAAGTATCAAAAAAGTTACTTCATCTTTATCTAAACTAGATCGAATATCTTCAACAACTTTTACCATAGCAGTAGTACAACTGTGTTTTGCTCGGAAGCCTGATTGCATATGGGTTATCATTTTATTGTGAGAAAGATACTCGTCAAGTTGCCTTTGCATTATTCGCTCGCATACTTTGGAGAGGAATGGTAGAATGGAAATTGGTCGAAATTCGTCCCCAATAGAGTTTTTTGGTAAAGGTATTACTTTAGCCATTTTCCACTGATGTGGAAATGTTCCTGCCATAAGGATAGTGTTTATCGCATGAGTCACATACGGTAGGATCATCGGCAGAATGGCTTTGATAAAAACTGGATGAATTTCATCGACTCCAATTGCACTGGACCTTATAGATAAAAAGCTTTTTACTACCTCTATACTGTCTACACATGCAAAGCTAAATGGTGATTGCACAACAGGCGCATGCCGATTATCTAAATTAAGGTTGAGATTTGCTGTCCTAGTTGGTCCTACAGATACAAACTTGTGGTTAAGCACATTACCGTCAGTGTTATTTGGACAAGAAAGTTTTTCTTTTCCTATACCAAGATGTCGTAGGTTACTCCACAGTTTTCGACTACCCAGGCTAGATTTTAATCTGCTAGAGAAAAATTGTGCCTTTGCCGCCCTTATTTCTCGAACAAATTCAGCTATACGATATCGCTTTCACCGATTATACGCTTGATCACGTTGCTTAATTATTTGACGAATTTCAGTTGAAAACCAAGGCTGTGATGGGTTTTTGATGGTTTTTGTTTTTACCGGAACATATTGGTTGAAGAGAGAGTTAATATTTGATTGGAGAAATAGTACCTGGTTATCTGGAGATGGCATTAAATAAATTTGTTCCCATGATATGGCAATTATGCTCTGTTCAAGATTAACTCTGTCTATATTGGTAAAGTCTGTATATTGAAATATAGTATCTGGTGCTTGGTTATGTACCCGAAAGTCATAAGTAAGAAAAATTAAATCATGCTTAGAGAAAGCTGGAGCAGAAAGTTGATCATAAAAAAGAGTGCTATCAGTACAACTAACGAAAAAAACATCAATTAAAGTGCTTGTAGTACTAACGTGATGAGTAGGAGTGGTAATATTTACTGGATGTAGGTCAAAAGATTTCATCCCTTCAGCAAGATGCCTCTCAACCAAAAGATTACTGTTTAAGTCACCACATATAATTATATTTTTAGAACCTACTGATATTGACTCCATTAAAGCGTAGAAGGGTGTTAAATCTACATCATTATTAGGTCTGTAAACAGTGCCCAGCAGCAAAGAATTGTTATTGCTTACTATATTAACGAATGCATAGTCAATAAGAGAGTCAGAAGAAGATAAAAGGGTCTTTCTACATCTTAAGCCATCATATATATAGCCATCTTACATATACTGCTACACCGCCACCACGATCATTTCTATCACCCCTAAAGAGTCTGTATCCACTCAATTTATAAATTTCATTTTTAATGTTTGGCTTAAACCAACTTTCTGAAATACATATTGCATCTACCCTTGATTTTTCGAAAACATATCTAAATTCTTCGATTTTAGGAAGCAAACTTTGTGCGTTTATGTGGGCTACCTTAAAAGGATTTCTGTTCTACGAGAACAGAAAACATTTAACATAGGTTTTAGCATTCCTTCACTGCCATCGTTAGTGTCTATGGAATTCATATTATACCCATTAGAATGCATTTGAGTGAGACATAGTCTTTACAACAAGAACACAAGCGACATACATACAGAGAAGACAATGTATAATAATACGTACAATTTAATTTACAATTACGTTTAGGATACCTACGTACAAAATGAGCATATTATATTAATTTAAGTGGAAGAAAATTTAAGTTGTTAGTTGTGATGATACTTCTTGATGTCTCTCGGCGATGGTGTTAAGGTTTTCTTCGTTCTCTATCATTATGCTGTTCCCTTTTGCAGTTTCTTTCACGAAAACAGAACCAGATCGTGTATAAACAGATAAACAGATAAACAGATAAACAGAAACAGGTTTGGATAATATCCACCCGAAATTTGTATGGGCTTACTCCCTGTTCCCAAATCAAGCTCGCCAAATAATTCCAATTATAGGCCAATTGCTATTTTTCCTTTCATCAGTAAAATGTTTGAGAAAATCACCAGCCAACAAGTGAAGATCTTCCTTGAAGAAAATAATTTAACGACGATGCACCATTCTGGTTGGATGATATACGGTCTATCATTGATGAAGATATGATGTCACTACAGTAAGAAATCAATTTCTTTCTTCTGTATAAAGTTAGAAATCAATTTGCTTTTGCAGCATATCCTAACAATCAGTGACATAAAATCGTTGAGTATACCAGTAACTTCCGATGTGCCCCAAGGATCTGTCCTAGGTCCTCTTTTTTTTTTTAAATAATGTACTGCGATTATCATATTTAAGCGGATGATGTTCAACTATATATAAAAAAAAATTATCCAAATCTTTCGTGTACTCCCTCATTCTATATTTATTTGGTCACAAAAAAAGAAACTGATTGAGCCTAATTCATCTAAAACCAAGGCACTGTACAATCTCTTTACATTTTTCTCTGCTCATGATAGAATCTATTTTGGGATTTCTTCGTCCATAAACAGTCGTATGTCTAGAATTTAAAAAGAAGAAATTCTCTCTAGGCCTGAGGGTATGCGAAGGTGCATACATTTTTAACAAAAAAAGTAAGGCGGGACAATTAGATACCGAAAAAATAAAATGTTCTTTTAAACAGAGGTAATATATCAATTAATCGACATTCAATACCATACTCAGGAATATTACATAAACCATATAAATTCTTTACAAAGTGCATATTTGGTGAATCTTTTCTTTTTAATTCTTTTTAACCTTAAAATCCTATTCACATCAAGTAACGAACGAACAAGACAAACGTTCATACATTTAAGGGTGTACGGATCAATAAAGTCCTTAGAATTTCGAATTACGAAACCAAGCATAGAGATAGTTTTAGCTATAATGAAGGCATAGTGTTGCGCATAGTCCTTTTTGAAAACTACCCAATTAAGAACAGCATTGTCAGTATTATACTCGAAAACTCCTTGCGTTGATTTACTCGTGAACGATAACACCAAATATTTGTTAAATTTCGATAAATCCAATACAATCAGATACTGATTCCACTATCTGGAATATTTTTAAATCATCGCCATAAAGTAGGCAGGTCATTTATGAACAATAAAAATAGAAGTGGGCCTAAGTGTCTCCCCTGTGGAACACCAGAGTAGTTTAAAATAATATTCCATAGCTGGGATCCTATGTTGACAAATTGAGAACGATTTACTATTGTACATTAATTTTAATCTCTTTCCGTAAATTGGAATGAAAACCAAGAGCTGAAAGCGTTTTGAGTAACACACAAATGTAGGGGACAATAAACAAAAAAATATAGAAAAGTTATATTAGTTACAGTCGATCTATCACTGACAAAACCATGTTGGGAACCATACGAGTATATGTGATTACCAACAAGACTGTCTTGTCTTGATGCGGATTTATGAGTTCGATGAATGCTTCCGGCAGTCAACAAAGACAAATTAAAAGTTATAAACAATGGTCATACTAAGCTGGATCTAGCTCTGAAAGTATTTCTTCTTCAGTAAGAAAAATTAAACCTAAATCAGTTATTGGACTGATGTGCTGTGCAAGTGTATCACTAATAGTTTCTACAAAATAATTCGATTGAAAAAGAAAGCAAACATATTTCATGATAGACGGATGGTTTTCCTTTTATTATTTAAGAAGTTCCAAAATACTTGAGAGTTATTTTTAATTTTAGATTCACAAGGCCTATATAGAAAAACGACACAACTTGCTTCGAAATATGGGTTTTTGATTTTTCATGCATTTTATCGATGAATAAGAAATAGCATGACGTCCAAATCAAAATATATTAGGAAGTCACACATAGAATTGGAATTTGAAAAACAATAGATGAGATTAAGTGACAAACACAGATCTTTATGAGAGACACTGGTGTTTAGAAGAAATCGACTTATTAAAAACAATATTCCCTAATAGACTAAACTGGACACTACAATCACCAGATTGGACTCCATTTGCCATACAAGAAACTCTTGAAAAATGTCGAAAATAAGAGGGAATCTTTCGTGATTGCAAGAATTGTTCAAACAGTGACTAAATAATTTGTAAAGATCCAAACTAAAATGTAATAAAAGGATTAATTGTGTTTTAGTAAAATAATTCATAAAAAAAAAAACACTTAAAGCCATAAACACACGCTGGTGAAACGAAATCTATTGTAACAATGCTTTACCAGGATCAAAGCAAACATTTTATAAATAGTGAAAATACAAAATCGATTTCCTTGTTTGACTGAGGGTTGTGCCTGTTAAAGTATAACACAATATTCAACAGAAAATATCACTATTCTTGCATTTATCTCATCCCCAACCCAGGCTATGGTGAGGCTGATAAATTAGGGTGGAATGGTATTGTACAATGTATACTCAGCAGTCTACTTAGAGAAATATTTGAGAGAACATGCCATATTCCACAAGTAAGCTATTATTTTCTTCGAATTCGATTCAGACCATTGAGTATGTCGAGGCTTAAGGTGAGTCTTGTATTCTTGTACTTTAATGCTCTTAAATTCTGAATCAGAAATAGTAAACTGCACGTTGCCGACCATTGTTTTCATCCAACCGTAACAGAGCACATCTCATTCGGCATTTAATTTAAAAACGATTTACGTAATCGGGAAGAAACATTTCTATATACATATACATATACATTCCATGGAACGTTATAAAGTAATGTTAGTCCTTAAATCGGAAGCCTACAAAGAAATAGAAGAAAAATAGTCGGTAACTGAAGATTTATTCAAATTTATTGTGATTTTGTTGATTTGACGCACGATACACCATCACGGTGTATTCGGTTTTCTTCAATTCGCAATCAACACCACCACCTTGTTAGCAACACACTTCATTTCGATTGCCTGTCAGAGGAAAACCTCTCCTTAAATTGTCTTTTTCCTTTCATTTTTCCTCTTCATATAATATATGAAACTTGTTACACGCCACACACATCCAAAAGCGAATAATCTCATTCAAAACAGAGAGAAAAAAAAAAGAAAAAAAAAATACTGAAAACCTGAAAATTCACTTTAAACCCTGCGCTATTTTTTGTGTCTCTTTAAGAAGGAAAACGAAAAACTCTTCCAAACATTGAATCCAATGTAAACTATGTAAATTTGTCCATCCAGATACTCGAATGCGGGACTATCGCACAGCACTGTGGAAATTTGCACACATCCTTCCGCTTGAAAATAAGGAGAGCCAAAGGAAGCAAATAAATACTTGAATTCGTAAACATACACAAAAATGTACTTAAGTACCGGTTTCAAGGGCTCTTAACTCAGCTTCCGATGCAAGGATGCGAAAATGCGAATATTTTTTTTTTTTTTTTTAATATTTTCATTAGCTGTCGATGTCAATACAAAGCAGTAGAAAGGATGATGTAGGAAGTAGGAAGCCTATAAAGGCAGTACCATTGTAGGATACAAAGCAAGCAGTAGCCGTGCAACAGGCAATACATTTAGTCGATGTGTGGCTCTTTGCCAATGATGGGTGGAAGTGGAAGTGGAAGTAAATGGCACATCAACATATGAACGTAACATTAAATTTACGAGACCTTTTCACTGCCAATATCTCTGTGAGATGGATTATTATGTCTTTCAGCAGCTGAATAGCCAAATTATTCTGAACGATCAATAAACTACGCAGGGTGGGTGTGCGATGCCCAAATGGCTTGTAACAACATTTTCGGGTGAAATTTTTAAAGGGAAGAGAAGTTGATGCTGTTCACAGAAAGAAGTAATTTTTAACCAAAACCAGTTGCATAAGACAACACCTTTAAGTATGGTATGCGAACAACCACGTTGTTGGTGTTGTGTTTTACGAGTAATTGAAGAAGATTTCTAATATCTTTAAGGCTTTGCCAACGACAACATGCAAGCTTTTAACAAATGCATATAAGAAACGGGGGAAAAGAAATGGCTTGAAGCTTCATGTTGAAGTGCTGTTTTTCCTGTTTATTGATTGCATATTGCTACTTAAGCTTGTATCTCAAACATGGGTCACTTTTAATTCTTAAAAATTAACTTAAAATTATTTTATTCCAATTTACTAGCCCCATGCGGGGTCATTTTGAACCAGTGCACCGCAAGGTACAGTTTATTTTTTGTGGTGATCCTGGAAACGTGATTTATTTTTTCTGCAACAAATCCAATTTGTCCTTACTTCGTTCTGAAACGTGCTACAGATGGAACATCTTCACATCTTCATATCCATATGCGGAAGGTTGACCATTACGAGTATGTACAAGCAAAACGAATTTACGACTGTTGCATGTAGAAAAAGAAAAATATCCATTGCCACCATTCCATGCTTTTTCTCGTCGAACTTGTCTACGTAGTTCATGTGTTTATTGTAGTCAACAACTGCAGTTGGACACAATACTTTTGATACAGTCCCATTCTTGTTCTTACGTGAAATGCTGTCTTACGTCAATCGCGTGATCTTCCTTTTGATATTTACGCCTTGACCGAAACCAATTTGATTCCCGACATAAAGAACCATGAATTGTTCCCCGACGATCCTACCCGCACAAATAAAGATTCCCCCTGTCGAGGCGTACTACTGGCGATCGACAACAGCCTTAACTCTTCTCCCATTACAATTTCTTCTTCCTCTAAAGCCGTTTGTCGCAATAAAAACATTACTCCCTCTCAAGTCCCGTCACGTTATATATTGCTACATCCTACCAGCTCAACCTATCGAATCTTACCTATTTGTTATTGATGCGATCGACCATTTAATTGGCCTGTCAGACTCTATTGATGATATCCTTATTTTCGGCGACTTTAATCTTCCTCTCGAACTTTCACAACCTAAGTATAAATGATGCCTTATCCATATTTTTATAAAGAAATAGTTAATTCTTTTGGAGAGGTTCCTTACAACTATTCCAACTATCCTGGTGCTTATCTTCATTTCACCGAACTTTACGATTCCCTTTACCTTATAAACCACCCTAAGTCCTTTTTCCAATTTGTTAACTACAAAAGAAAGTCCGATGGTTTCCCTCCTTCTCTCTCTTTCAACAACAGGTCATCAACCGATCCACTCACCATTGCCAACCTATTTGCCACGTTTTTTAAATAATCATTCACCAACGACTCCTTTGTACCAGATCCATCCTATTTTAGTTACCTACTGAACTTCTCCAATGGCCCATTTCTCTCTCACATATTGGACCCGTCTTATATCGAATATAAATTACACCAACTCAATGACGAACTCATACCCGGCCCAGATGGTCTTCTTGCCATATTTCTTAAAAAAATGTTCTTCCTCTCTTTCCCTTGCCCTTTCTAATCTCTTTTGTCTATCCCTTTCACAAGGAGAATTTCCTCAGGCTTGGAAAACCTCCTTCATAACCCCGAGATACAAGAAAGGATCAAAGAATGAAATAACGAACTATGGTCCCATCGCTAAACTCTCCCATATAACTAAACTCTTCGAAAGTATTTTGTATGAAGCTCTAAAGGGTAGGTCAACCACCACAAATCTCGTTGAATTCGTATCCTTTGCCCTCTCTGCCCTAGAGAATGGCAACGAAGTCGATGTAGTTGCAACCGATTTTAGTAAAGCCTTCGATAAAATCTCTCATCGATTAATCATCTTTAAATTGTCTGCCCTCGGCTTTGAACCCATACTGTTAAAATGGATATCCTCTTACCTCGAAAACCGTTTTTACAGTGTTCCTTTTTGGCCACCTCTGGAGTTCCACAAGGCAGCCATCTCGGTCCCCTTCTTTTTATAAAAACCATAAATGATCTCGATATGATCATCAAACACTCGGCCAATTTTTTCAAAACCATTTCCTCTCCAAATGCTTCTTTCCTCCTTCAACAAGATCCTGATAGTTTTTCGATCTGGTGTCTCAAAAATTCTTTGGAAGTTAACATCGCCAAATGCCAATCCATCACCTTCTCACATAAGCGGAACCAATCTCCTCCCCGAGATAAATGTATTAATGTGTAAAAGTAACAAAGGCATTCACGCTTAAATTATCGCCGTGAATAAGGATTGATCTGATATGTTGAAAAATTTTCATTTCATTAAATAACTTTTTGACATAAACCGTACCCTCTTTGGGCTACCGAAGGCTGGTTTTTGCTCTCCCATGAAAATACATTGCCTCCAAGGATAAAGCCAAAACCAGTGTAGAATTTGCGATCCGTAGTGTCGCCTCCCCAATCCGCGTCAACATAACCCTGTACCACCTTTCCAGTCTTCGCATATTTGATGGACATGTTAGACGTAGTGTGTAGGTATCGTAACACCTGTTTCGCCCAATGCTCGCCGTGCGGCTGAGTATTCCGCAGAATGCAATACATCAGGTCGGGATGTGACTGCCGGATACATTAATGACTCGATTAGTTATTGGTACTCGGTTTGATCCACCATTTCGCAGTTTTGACTATCACAGTTTGCTTGATAGCCGGATACCAACGGCAGATTCGTTGTTCGGCACGCTTCCATGCCAAACCTCTTGAGAATTTGAAGCACATGCTGCTGTTGGCTGATAGTAATTGAGCCAGTTGCGCCCTCTCCCTCGATCCGCATACCGAGAAATTGATGTATAAGACCCTTATCTACGACCTGAAATGCAGAAGAAATTTTCTGCTTAGTGACTAACAACTCACCCATATCTGAGGAACAGATCATTAGATCATCTACATATATAGCGATGATGTTGATATGGCCACGTTCGCGCTTTGTATAAACGCATGATTCACTTAGCGTCTGATCCAGTTTAAGGTTCCACATACGGCCATAGAGAGGCTTTTTTAGCTTAAGCACACAAGCACCAGCTGTGGGGTCTTCAATCATAGGAGGTTACTTCATATATACCTCCTCTTCTAATTCTCCATTGAGATATGCGGTTGAAACGTCGAGTTGATGCACATGCAGCTCTAACTCAGCTGCGATAGCTAACACCATACGAATCGTCGCATATCTCACAACAGATGAAAATGTTCCTTCGTAGTTAACGCCATATTTTTGCCCACAACCTTTTGCAACAAGCCGCGCCTTATAGCGTTCAATCGTTTCATTTATGTCCCGTTTAAGTACAAACACCCATCTGCATCCAATCGCCTTATGATTCGGAGGTAACTCATCCAGTCCCCATGTATCATTGTTGATTCTTTACTTGCTTGAACTTCTTCGGCTGACGTTGGAACCTTGACATCGTCACAGTTTAACAAGTTCAACACATTTTGCTGCTCTTTTTCCCTTCGCCAACCTCTATCAGCTGTTCGTATTAGTCGTACTGGTCCGCTTTGTCCATCAATGTCATCAGTTTCAACTTTATTTTCGACATTATCATCCCGTTCTGTACATTCAACTTCACTGCCCCCGCTGTTACAACCGACATCGCTATCGTCGTCACTAGTTGTCGTCTTGATTGATTTGATAAATCGATGACGAATGTTTCAATTGAAGGCTCTACAAAATGTACATCACGGCTAACGATGACTTATTTGGTCGACTTTTCAAACAATCGATAGGCCTTTGCCTTGTCAACATATCCAACCTTGCCCTTTGACCGAAACTTTTTGTGCTGTGTCGTATCAAGAGCTATTGCGAGACATCCAAAAATCCGAAGGTGACCAACTGCTGGCTTACTGGCTTAGCTGTATGGACTGCTTCTGCCCAAAAAATTTCTCCCAAATTTGCGTCTAGCATCATGCTACGAGCCATTTCAACGAGCGTTCTATTCATTCGCTCAGCCACACCATTTTGCTGTGCCGTGCTGTTTTAGAAATGCGTCAACCTCATTATTCACATATTCTCTTCCATTGACACTGCGTACAGCCACTTGATACAGCTTTGCTTACCGAAATGAAATTACATTGCAATTATGGAACATAAAGAACGTTTTTTAGTTTAATCACTGAAGTTTTCGTCCTTATTTCGACTTCACCGCGACCACAAGCATCGATGGATTTTTCACGTTTTGCACACATGTGAGTCGTAGCGCCACTATCCAAACACCAAGCTTTGTTATTAAACGCAAGTGGTTTTTGGTTTGCACTGAATAGGAAAAAATACGATTTCGCCTCTTCTCCTTTTTCGCCTCTTTTCCCGCAATTATAGCACTTCACGTTTCTTTGCCTTTTGATTATATGGTTGCCGTTGTTTTTGCGCTGGTCGTTTCCGCTATTAACCTTGGCATTCGATGACCTACTCAAGAAAGCCTGAGCAGTGCTCTCATTTTCAAGCAGCTCTTCATTTTTCCTTCTGTCGCTTTCCTCCGCTAGATTCACCTTTAAAGCACTAAACTTGGGTAACTCATCACGAGATTCGAGTGCTACCACCAAATTTTCGTATGATCTTGGCAAACTTGCTAAGAGCATTATAACACATACTCGTATCTCTTCTTGCAACTCAATGCCAATTTCGGACAGTTGCTCGATTATATTGGCAAAGTTAGATAAATATTGCTGCATGCCTTCACTTTCACTCATTCTCATATATAATAAGTTGGCTGGTGAATTCTTCTCTGGCTGGTGAATTCTCCTTTTCCATGTTCCAGCATGAAAATTCCACACTTTTTCAGTAGGACGTTCTGAAATATTTGAGACACACGACCACAGCTCTTGGTGTATGAGTACACTCTTCACCAGGACACACCAGCAATCATAGTTAGAGTCCTTCAACTTGTTCAACTTAATTCACACCGAATTATGTTATCGATACTATTTAATTTACGGATAAATTCTCACTAGAAAATTCAGCTATAGGTACCGACAATTACTAACTGGAAAAATTAAGAAAAAAAACTAAGAGCTGTACTACATATTGCCAGACTGGAACTCAAATATGTAAAGGTTTTTCCAATAGGGACTTGACAACTTTGAATTTAATTTGTGAACGCACTCTTTCACTAATCATCAAACTGTCACTGTCAATTTATTCAGTAAACTCAAGATTTCCATCATGGTAAAGTACACGAACGAGCAACGTCTGGAAATTATAAAAATTTTCTACCGAAATTCGGAGTCGGTGACTGCAACTTTAAGAGCGTTAACTCTAATTTTTGGTCGTAATTTTCGCCCTAGTAGACAGGCAATAACGAGTTTAGTGCACAAATTTGAGTCTACATATTCGTTGTGTGATGTGGCCGTGTCAGTGAGACAACGGGGTGGTCGAAGTGTCGAAAATATCGCTGCCGTTCAGGCGTCTGTAGCAAACGATCCAAATCAGTCAATTCCACGGCGTTCTTAAGAATTGGGCATCGCTCAGAGCACATTATGGCGTATTTTGCGAAAGGATCTTGGTTTACACCCATACAAGATCAAACTCACTCAAGAATTGAAGCCGATGGACCATTTGAAGCGACGTACGTTCTCCGATTGGGTGCTGGAGAAGATGCGCCAAGTGACGAGCTCATTTTTGCTCAATGAGTTCGTCAATAAGCAAAATATGGGTGAAAATCGACCACTTCATCCACAAAAAATAACTGTTTGGTGGGGTTTGCATGCCGGCGTTGGTCCATATTTTTTCGTCGACGATAACGATCGTCACGTTACTGTGAATGGTTAGCGTTATCGTGCCATGATCACCGATCATGTTTGGCCCGAATTGGAAGATATGGACTTGGACGACATGTGGTTTCAACAGAACGTTGCGATTATACCACGGGGGCTAGTAGAAGGGGTTTTATTGCGCGAAAAGAGCACATGGGGAAGAATACAATTGAATAACTCTCATTAAGGGACATATTGGTGAAATTAAAAGAAACACGTACTGAGATGTGCGTTAATTTTGCAGAAATTCGCTTCATGAAAGTCGTAAGAAGAGGCAGTAACTCGTTTCTAATTGACAAAACTACAATTACTTGTACTGCATGCCGCGAATATAGTTAGATATAATCCCAATTTAAAATTGTCATACGTTTTGCATTTTTTTATATTTTATTAAATGTATTTTAATAAATGTGGAATAGCACTTTCGAAACGGTTTCTTGCAGAAGTTGTTTAACAATAGTTCTAATGAAACTTTTCTCCGCAGTTGTGGAATGAGTAATTGTTCATTGTTGAGCATTTCATTCATTTTATTTATAAAATGTTTCTCAATCAATCAAAATTGTGTTGAGAATCCCAATGAAGGTCAGATTTAAGCGAAATAGAATGCCACTGAATTAAAGCAAACGCAAACAGCTATGAAAACCAATCAACTGGTCCATGGTTTCCATGCCCTTGCTGTCAGCAAGCGGAAACGTGCAAAGCATAAATCACAAACTAACTGCAATTATAACGGTAATAAATATAAGCTCCTTAAATGAAACGAATGCAAAGAGTACCAAGGACCTGTGGATGGTCCCCCATTCTAAGGCTTAGGTACTGCTACCACAGTGCCGTCACTTTTATTTGCCGATGCATTTATTATTTCTCACCCTAGTATTTAGCATTTATAGTTGAAAACAACACCCTACCATAGACACCTCACACCCCGACATCTATCACTGCCATCGTAGCCTATGGCTGCATGGTCTCCAACCTCAACAAAGGGGTGGAACTGATTTATGATTACAATAACAGTAAGCAACAAGTTAAATCCGCTATTCTGACACCACAGTGTGTCAATCAAAGTCTATATGTATATGGATGTACCTACTCGTGCATATGTGGATAGATGTATGTATGTATGCCTTTATACTAATCCAAAGGGTTGGGAAATTGATAATAAATGATTGAGCGGATAAATTGTGGATTTCACCGTATTTGCCTCACTAAATACCAATTTACGCATACTAAATGGTTTCGGAAAGGATGGCTCATTTTTTGAACCAGCTTTTGGGGCTTAGATTTTGAAGGCCGCTCGTTCTTTAAGAAAGTCTTTAAAGATTAACCACATCTCAAATGTCATGCTTAAAAATATTGCCCGATGATACTCGATGATCTAAAATGTGGCATTGTCATTCCACTTTTCAAAAAAGGACGAGCAGAAATTACTACTCAATTGCCTTCGTGATACCAGAGCCAAGGTAGACAAAGTCCTTTGCTACCTCGGAATTATAGTTGTCGATTGTGACGTTCCGTCTTATTCGTCGATGTTCTGCATCCTTTCTTCTTGACAGAATATGTTATACTTGATTTTGTGAAATTTTGTGCACTTCTGGCAACGGACTGAGGCACTGGATTTCCTCACTTTAATATACATATATCGACGCGAAATCAAATTGATCATTTTGCGATAGCCAGCATTGACTTGCATCACCATCTTGTTGTTGCCAAGGTGAGAATAACGATTTCCCAAGCGCCCCAACAAGCATGAACTACTGTGAGAAGATATAACGTAGAAAAGCTGCAATCGCAAGAGATCACCAGAATCTTCGCCGATCGCTTATCCCGAAATCTCTCAAAAACTCCTATGCCGCCAACATCAAGTACCAAAGACCAGTGGCAATGTTACCAACGTCCCATCAGACACGGTGCTAGATTTCACCTAACCACCACCAAGAAATACCTGGTTTGATGAAGAGCACTAACATGCAGCTAAACCTGAAGCCTTTCAAGCGGCTCTGCAGGGAAGAATGAGACCTGCTCGTTGAATCCGCACATTAGACCAGAAGCGATCGAAGATATTGACAAGTTGTACACCAGGAACAAGATGAGAATATGGAAAAACTCTTTTTGTTGACTGTATAACGGCGAAGAAGAGCAACATACCACCGTCAGGCAGTGTAGAACATTTAATTTAGACGAAGATAGCCAAAACTTCTGCCTATTTGACCAAACGAAGTAAGGATAGCAAAACCTAAGCTGAAATCCAATGATTTTGTGAAAGGCATACAACAGCTCATTTCTCAGATCTGGTCAGAAGATTGTATACATGCTGAATGGAATCCCAGCATAGATTGCCCGATCCACAAAAAAAGAAGACACCTTGAACTGCGCCAGTCTCATAAGAAGCACATCGCATACAAACTTTTAACCGTAACACCCGTCGCACTATGAATGCTCATCAATACACCCTCAAGCCAACTTTCGGACGTACTCTAAAATATCGTAATTCATTCCTAAGCCGTACAACTTCGCTTATGGAATTTTCTGCCGATTTCTCTATTTCCTAGTCGTTACAACTTGCAAACATTTAAAACCAATGTACATCGGTACCTATCTTTTCTTCCTTCCGGAGAGAAGGACTCTATTGAAAGCGGATGAGGATATCGAGAGAAAAAGCGGTACACCGACATCGATCTAGTCATAAAACTACGCATCAGCCGCCTGAGATGACTAAGACATGTAGAGCAAATGGTCACCAATATTCGAGGTGGCACGCACAAATACAATAGTAGGGGACCTAAAGAGACTTGAAATGTGCAACTGGTATTAGTTAGCTAAAGACCGAACGGCCAGATTCACCCCGAACTGTAGTGCCACCTCAATACAATATCTGTTTGGTTAAATCTGCTGAAAGTGTTTTCGGAATTATGGAACTACATACGCCCAAACATTCCCGATAACTGTCTAGTGATGTAGAATTACTCTACAATCAATAAGAGTTTGCAAAAGGGTTTTAGACACCGAGCGACTGCTTGAAACTGCTTCAATTCAAAAAAATTTAAACACATTCTTAAGTTGGGATCCAGTCTTTTGCTTTTTTGTTTTTAAAATAAATAATGGACTTCCTTATAAAAAAAAGTTCGATGTCTCTTAATGGCAATCATGGTCACGGCCCATATCCTTTTCTAAGATGCGGCTATGGGATAAGCCTAAAATATTGTACGAGTATGTACATATGTGAGAGAATGTCAAAGCTAAGACCTAAAGTAAATAATTTTCAAGTCAATAAGGGGCCAAAAGAATCGAATGAAAGTAATTTCTGAAGGAGCGAATTTTCAAATTAGCATGCAAAATGTTTGCTTTATTGGTGTCCCTCCTTAATATTGACAATATGGTTTTGTCAATGCCCTCGGATTTATCGCCACGGGCCAGTACCACCCACGTCTTAAATCGTCCGTACATCTGCTTGCGAATAATAACTATGCAATCAACCCATAAAAGATGCACAAACATTTATAGTGTGAACTGGTAAAAGGATATCTCAATTCGAAGCCTGTGGATACAAAAACAGAAAAGGAAAACAATCAATAAATTTCACAGAGATAAGAAAGATGGCACGAATTAGCGTTCTATGAAATGCGGGTGCTTATCGATATACTCGTACATATGTATGTATCTTTTTATTTGTTAGTATTTTGGGCCGTTGTTGGTGGGAGATGTTATGCGGAATAAAATGTTTATATGTTTTTCACCCTTGTTTTGAATATTTTTATATTTGTTTAGGTTCAAGGACATCGATTGTGAAATCGTCTCAATGCTGCTTTAGTGAGACGATGTACTCGTAATATAATTGTGAACCTAATCAAATATAAATTTAATCCTTTTTCCATTAGAACATCGTAGAAAGGATATTCGTAGGTTTCTATTTTGATGGCACTTTTCAAATTTCAACCCAAATTACAATACAATACTCCTGACTATGGACACTCGTACGAGTACAATATTTTGTCCTTTTTTTTTTTTTGCAGCAGCAGCAGCAGCAAAATTAATTGCTACTCCGAGTTTGTTTTGTTGAGAAGTGCTGTACTCGTATACAGAATGAAACCTGCTTCTGTGGAATGGTTAATCTAGTATCTGTTGGCCACGTGGTTAAAAAGTTTGTTTATTTCTTTTCATGCGACGATGTTTAAAAGTGTGTACAGACGGAAAGAAGGAGTTTGGTCCTAGGTACATTCAACTGTACCGATGGATTATTGACGGTTTAGGGGGTAGCTAAAGTAGATAGGCTGCGTGTGACTGAAACCAAGCTCTAGGTCCGTTGTGGTTATTTTCAGTATTAAGAAGTCGAACTTTTTTGGAAGTCGAACTTGCTAGGACGGGACTGTCATACATACTGGAATATGAATACGAATGACACAGTGTTCTGTGATAAAGATAATCTTGTTTCGTATCCCGTACGGTGGTAGGGATCTATCATGGCTTTACTACATCCCACAATACATCATCAATGAATGGGCTGTGTTGACCAATTCCATGGCTTGATATGTAGCATAGAGTCAGCTTTTATTTAGATATTTTCTATATTTGCTTGCTACCCTGTATTTTATTCCACTGGAGTCAAGAGCCTTAACAGTAACCTGTCTATTTCAGCACATATGTACTCGTATGTATTGTAGTTAAAACCTTGCCGTCAATTTTAGAGCTCGAGTGATGGATATGATCTTAGAAAAACTATTTTACTCCAGCATCAGTGATCTGAGAGATAAACACATTCCGTCATCGTTTTATCTTCACTCGATTAAGATAAGATGAAGGCATGCTCGTAATTTTAAGACCCTTAGTGCACTTTTAGACCCCACATTACAGAGGTAGAGATTAAGCAGGATAAGACTTCGTATGGTCTGTGTCTGTCCTGTATCTGTCCTATCCTTGGCGAGTTAAATCTAGGAAATGCTTTTTTATAAAAAAAAAAATCTCTGTTTTAGAGAGGTTAACTCCGATACGTTGACAGTTGGCCTAATGGCTTACAGGTTAGAAGGCACCTTATTTTTCTGCGGTTGATTATTTTTCCACAATTCATATCTCCAAACGTAAAGTTTATTATATCCGATCTGTTGGCAACTCTGCCGAAACAACAAATGACAGCGCATAGATTTAAATTCAAAGCTCTGCATTTCAGCTAAGAGTTGCCTGAAACAACATGATCTTTGCATTACTCCGGCTGTACATACATAGGGGCCCCCGCCCAATTATCAAGGCTTCGCCCTTTAATGACGTTGTCTAATAATGAACGGGGGCAGAGCAAAGTACTGGTCTTATCGTAAACATCTTCAGATGACGCTACCGAAGGTTGCTACGATTTGATCAGTCACAAGCTGCCGGTCATAGGTCTTGTTGGCGGCTGGACCACCGGTAGTCCCTACCAGGACTTAAATCACGGTACCATGGGAGTCAGGAGCCCCCCGGAGCTCGGTCCGGGCCTGACTTGTTAGAGGTAGGCCCCCTTGTGGGAGCGTCATGGTGGCTGTGGTTTAAACCCAAAATCGCGGGAAGGGTCTTCCTTTGGTTTTCCTTTGGTTGACTCAATGTGGAGTTGCAATAAGTGCTGGGTGCTGCGACCCTAAGAGCAGTAAGAGGTTTTAGGTCGGCCTCGACTCATACCAAGGGTGGAACTTGTGCCGGCAACACAGTTCCGAATTGGTATCATACAGTGAAACTTATTGGTGAGCGTTGGCAAGGCGTATCCTTGCTCCCATGGATGTATGGGCATCCCGTGGAATAAGGCCGTAAAGGCAGGTGTCCACGCAAATCGAGAGACGTTCTGTACATACATTCCATATCAAGAGCCAACCCAAAGTGAATTCATTATAGTGTAGATATTCTCCTACTTTGGATACTGCTCTATGGAGACTAGCAATGATGACTTCACCAATCACGATATTGGCATACCTCCGTATATTAAACAAGCCTTCCTTTATGACAGAAAGCCTTGAATTTGCCGCCAACCTTTGGAGCATCATTAAGCCTAACACAGTCTGTGATGACAGGATTGATCCATGGTGTAATAGCTTTTGACCTCTTTTGCAATGTAACTTGTCGAATGTAATGCATTCCTTTTGTACGACTATATAATCGTAGAGTGAAAAATATGTACATTGTAGCTTAAGCTGCTTACAGTCCTTACGGCGACTGTATGAGTGGTTTCCATTCCATATTTCTATCGTACATTCTCGTGAGTTCGGACTGAATTAGAAGAGTTATATACCCAGGAAAGTGTACATTTGTAAGGAAATTTATGAAAATCAGTCCAAGGGTCATCGCATCTCGCACAAGATCACATCACATCATTGGATTTTGCGCCTCAGATAGAAGCTTCCTTGCATGTGAAAGTCTCTATTTGATACATTCGTTAAAGTTTCTCTTTGCAAATTGAGGAGATTGACACTCGCTTTGCGGATTGCCACTGGAATTGTGGTAACGACCAACAAAAAAACTTGTTCAACAAGGAAAACCTTAAAGGCAGTGAGTTGCTTATTAAGCTGCTGAAAATTGTTTGCCTTACACTGGCTCCAGAACCATAATTACTGAGGAAGTAATACTCGTTGAACTCGTCGCAATATTCGCAATTTTCCATAACGTGCTTAATATCAAAATTTCGAATAAAAACTATGGGCCGGTTGGAATGGACCTGGACCCCAAAGAACTGGTTTCTTGTGAGATAGGTTCAGGCTAGAACCGAAAATTGTTGTTTACTTTAAACCAAAAATCAGAAAAGAGAACTACACGTCAAGAAGTTCAGACCTAAGAGTCTGACTTCCTTCATGTTGAAGAGCATGGAGAGAATAGTCGAGATCCATGTCCGAAAAATTGCTTTGCGAAGGCTTCCTCTGTCTGGGATGCAACATGTCTGGTAAGCAGAACTGAAAGCGCACTCGACAAGAAGGAATATGCCCTGGACATTTTCATCGACATTGAGGTTGTTTTCGACAACGCAACTTTGACGGCACATGTAACTCGGCCAGACAACACGGCGTAGACGTGGCTAATATGCGATCGTGGGTGTAAACAGGGGTTTGTTATATAGTATATTGTTCGACGTACTGCTCAAAGCGCTCAATAAATCTAACGCCTATGCACAAGAATACGCTGATGATGAAGCTGTACTGTCTGTTAGATTATGTCTGGAGAAACTCGACGAGTAATTAAAAATGGGCCTTCAGTCAATCTCCTCAAAACTGATGTTGTTCTAGGCATTACTATCCAATTCTCCAATGAGCGTAAGTGTAGTCATACTTGAGTGTTAAATTCTTTAAAAAAAAGAAAAGAAGACGCTATCGGCCTTCTGGCAGTGCATATGAGCTATCAGCAAGACATGACGCCTGTCACCGAGAAGGGTTCTCTGGATCCACACGGCTTTGTATATCCTACACATTGGCTCTCACGAAAATATGAAATTGCGGCTTGGCTGCACGGGGGCTTGGAATGCCTAGCTCCGCTCTTGACGCATTGATGAATTTCCCTCCGCTTGATATTCATATCATGGGCTGTACTTTCAGAGCCATCTTTCGTTTAAAAAGAAGTGGTCTTTGGTACAACACACACTGGAGCTTGGATGATCTTGCGAGCCGACTGCTGCAGAAAAAAGAAATACGAAATCGTCTTTTCCTTTGTCCAAGGCCGGTTTCAGCCAGAATCTGAGCGAGGAAAGAAATGCACTCAAGTCTGTTTGGACAGTTTCAAAACCGATTTAGGATGCGGTGTTGCATTAGGAAAACTTGCTTTTGTCTTCCAAGCATAAATAAACGCAACAACTGATGGCAACAAATTACGAGTATATTGTGAAAAACCGGTGGAGTCAAGCTGCGCTTACAGCCTTGTTGAACTGTTTTACGACTTTTAAGCTAGTTCGAGAGTACAGGACTTGTCTGGGCCCCAGGTCATAATGGGATGAGAGGCAAGGCTCAGGGGAGAATTTTTCAGGACGCGAACCTACGTTAGGTTGGTTTTCATATGAACACAACTGCAGATGGCATGACATCTCTCAGAGGTCGGCGAAATTTTTGCTGTCCTTCAGTAAGAAAGTCTGTAGGTTGCTTACTGGCGTTATGACGGGACACCACACTTTTGCTAAGCCCTTCAATGTGATGGGCATATATGATACAACATCCTGCGACGATTACTGTGAAAGTGATGATGACACTATGCAGTACTGCATCTGTGACTGCCAGGCTGTAGGTACTCGGGGTTGACGTGGTGGGTGCTTGTACAGTACCACGAAGCACCTTCGAAAGACTGAACGATTACATTTAAAGGAACTTACAAAGAGTGCAATGGACTATGGACTAGTTCTTGGTTTGAGGGCTCTGTTCTAACAGCAGTAAAGAAAGAACAAAAAAAAAACTGGAAAGGCTTGTTAATTTTGACCCAGGTTCTCCAGCTCTAGGTGTTTGGGTAGCTAATACTTTTTTGAAATATGCTATAATGAGTCTTCCTTAAAGGGGTGCGTACGTATAGCCATCGACAGCCCATTAGAATGTATTCAACGACCATGTTGGTATGATTATAACCCGAAAAATCTCGACTAATAACAAATCCAAGGCTAGTAACAGACTCTACGGCCTTAACTTTCGAATTGTTAAGAAGTACGTCAGGCAGAAGATCTAGGTTAAACGTTATTCTGGATATTGGAATTACTCGAGTTTTAGTCGGATTCAGTTGTAGACGCGTTGCAAGTCATCATTGAGCAGTAGGGTCAGTTCGTTAATCTTGCAAAATGGTTTGGCTTGAAGTAATTGTACATCATCAGCATACATGTGCACAAAAGAACGCTTGCATACTGACGGTAGATCGTTGATAAATGTACAAAATAGAATTGGACCCAATATCGACGCCTGAGGAACGCCTTGCTTCAGTCCTACATCCATTGGAGAAAACTCTTTGGCACCTTTCGCAGAGAAAACTATCCAGCAATCTTACCGCACGACTAAAATAGTGTGTTAGCTTCCTACACAGTATCTTGTGGTTGACTTTATCGAAAGCCTTCGAGAAATCTAGCAGACAGAGTAGTGAGACATATTTCTTACCAAAGATTGTCCAACCTCTTCAAGAAAGTTGACAATGGCTAAAGAACAGTCGTAGTTGGCCCGAAAGCCTGATTGATTGTCGTATCAAAGCTAATAATAGTACGGAATAATACATATCCGTATGTACGTTCAATATGAGTCATAATCCCTATATATCCGGCATAAGCAGTCATTCAAAAATTAATACATACAATATTCCATAACACTTAAATTACTGCCAAGGATGCGAACACTTAAAGTCGGTACACTACATGCCAGTACTACGGAAGTTAAATATTCAATACGCCTTCAACTTGGGAAGTACACAGCACATCTGTCAGCTACTTATGTCACTACGTATACATTCACTTTCTCCTTAAACTTTCTATTGAATTATTCAAATTAAATGGGGAAAGTGTGATGACAAGGGCAAGAGCAAAAGTCTGTTTCCTTATTGCCATTCTGGCTGTACCTTCTGAGTAAATGATCTCAATGGGAGGAGGTAATTAATTGTTAATGAATTTAAATTTACCTCGGATGTTGAGCGGTTGAACGGTGTCTAGATTGCTTACAAACCAACCCTTTTGATGCAAAAAAAAAAAAAAAACGGATACCGGGATGCCTGTGGGGTTTTTTTCTGGTGGAAATACTCGTTTAATCGCGGAAGCTATTGAGTAGTAAGGGTTTCGGTATGTCCGTATGACCTACAATTAAGTGGGCTTCTGTTTACTGTTGTTGGATAGCACCTTCAATGAGTGTCGGTAACAGATTGGCTATAGTGAATAAGATTTATGTATATTTTCTGTTTTTATTTTTCTTTTTAAATATGAACGATTAATGAAGTGTTTTAAATTTTGTTTTCTAGACGCAGGCCAGCACATATGTTCAAGACACCCAGTCACAGGTTAGAGCCATCAAAGGGAAAGGTATACCACCGGTGCAAATGTGGGTTGTCCAATTGATCACGTTGGCTCTTTTAACTACCCATCTTTGTGCAAATGTGTATGCAAACTCTCACGAGTTACTGGATGAAGTGGCCTTTCTTCAGGGTAATAACGAACCTGCAACAGATGATGCAACATCACAGCTTATGGATGAAGTGAAACGTTCCTGGCAATCGTTGCAAGGCTCCTGGGGCAAACGAGATCAAAATGGAGTGGCTACCGCATCGGATGACTATGACAATCAGCTTCCAGAATGGAATCCAACTGGTTCCAATGAATTGGACCATCCTGATATGTCACGGTATTTGGTTATTTATGCAACAAGTCCAAATGCTTTGGGTGCAGCAGTAGATGCGGCAGCCTCATCTGCGCCGAATAATGGTGAAGCCGTAGAAGCCGATACTCGGTCTAACTTCGAGAAGCGAAATTGGAAGAATATGAACGTCGCTTGGGGTAAGCGTCGTTCCGCCGTTTGGAACAAATTCCGAGGTAAATGTTTAATTTTATTTTGTTTTCATTGTATTTGGTTTTGCGGGAAAAAATCAATAGGCACCGGAGCCGACTATGCTAGGAAACACTTAACTTTTCTTATGTATTTGATGAGGACACTAGTAGAGGATTGTTGGCCGTTGGTTGGTTTTCGTGACCCATAGAGTACAAAGTCCATCATAAACCTTCCCAATGCATACATTGATATTTAACCGACTTCGTGAAACAGGTTTAGGCGCGCATTCTTTTCCTCCAAAGGAGACGAAAAGGGCTTCCATATTACTCAAAGGTCTTGATGGTGACACACCAATTCAATTTATTTTGGAAGCTCTGAGAAATGCTGCCCCCAACGAGAACAAAAGAACTCAATATAAAACTCAACAGTTTTGTTGTTCAACTTGATGTGGGTGGATCAATCAAGGATTTACTATGCATTCGAAGTCTATTGCACCAAAGAATTTACTGAGAAAAAAGAAATAGTAAACTTGTGATCAGATGCTTTCGTTGTCAAAGGTTTGGTCACACAGGCGATTGCTGTGCATGCATCTGAAACTTGCATAGAATTATGTAAATCGAAAAAACAAGCAAACGAAGAGTTACCAATCCCCAAATGCAAATGCCAGTTCCCAGATTTGCCGTGCTTTCCTAAAATATAGAGAACGAAGAATGGCCTCATCTCAGAAAGATACTATTGCAGCCCGTACAAACTCAAGAGTTGCAATCCGAATATTTCTTTTGCTTCTTCTTCTATAAAAAGACCTGCTACATTAGTTGAAGTAGCGTCTCAACCAGGAAACCTTAACGACTTCCTAAACGAATCTAGAAACCTTTTTAATATATCGTTTAAAGATCTCTTAATTAAAATCAGGCTCTTTTGGCCAAAATACCAACAAATTCAGTCAAATTGTTGTATAAAATGGCTCCAACCGTCCTTAAAATCACATCGATGAATTTCAACTCCATAATATCTCATGAACGTAGACTTGCTCTTTTGAACATTTTAAAAAGTGAAAAGCCAGATATTTATTTTCTTTCGGAAACGAGACTCCCTCAGAAACATAAGCCTTCCTTCGAAGGTTATGATAGGTTAAAGAATGTATCAGAACGAGGAACTGCAGTCCTGTTTAAGGAGAATATTTCAGTTCGACCTGTACCTTTTCACAGCGAAATTTTTTCAGTATGCTTAGGAGTGTTAACATTACATAATGCCAGGAACTCTGAGTTCCGCGTTTTATTGGGCAGTATATACGTTCCTTGCAACTCTGGAAAGGAATCTCGATAGACTCTTTTCCTTAACAAATTCCTTCGATGCTTTTATTATCGGTGGAGACTTTAATGCGTGCCATCCCCATTGGGGGTATGACCTTCAGAATAGCAATGGAAATTTATTTTACAACAAAAAGAGGTTGACTGTGTCGAAACGAGTGGAGGCTGTTTCGTTTTCTTTTTTTCTTCTTTCACTCCCGTGTTACATTTCTTTCGTGGTGGAACAAAAAACAAAGAACCATAAAAATATAAACTATCGCTCTGACTATACATTTTCGTCATTTCCACCAGTTCTAACCAAAAAATCAACCGATTCGTGTGTCTGCCCACCCGTGCATTTGAGTGTACTCTGTCCCCTCGTGCTCCACCATTTGATGAATTCCTTCTTGTTGTGGAAAAATCGAAATCTACTCAGTCACCAAAATACCAAATCAAATAAACTAAAATGTCAGCAGACTCGGGCATGGATTATTCGGATAATCTATTGCGACATTGAACGAATAGATCCAAGAAAAACAGATCCCGAATATTTTGAATATGAGTGCCTCACCGTGGAAGAGATCGAAAAATTACTCAATGAATCAGTGGAGAGACTCAACACAATTTTTCAGATCACACCGCCTTGAGGCGTACCTCTCGAGACATATCTTTTAGCAGAAGTCTCACCTAATTTGGAGTTGATTATCCTGGTTTTTAGCATTAGACCGATCAACTCCCCAAGTGAGTCGTCTACCTGCAGAGTTGACAGCGCAGTCGTGATTGCGAATGTGTTGACGTTGTTAAAGGCGCCCTCTATTTTAAGGAAAGCAACCATTGTGTACTCCTTATATTGTAGGGATCGTTCGATGTGGCTAGTCAGAGAATGCAAAGCCGTTTCCACCGACTTTCCTTTCCAGTAAGCATGTTGAGCCGTAGACAGAAGTCTTGGATCAACTTTAGCTCGAATATGGATATCAATCAGTCGTTCTAGAGTTTTCAGTAGGAAAGATGATAGACTTATAGGTCTGAGGTCCTTTGGGATAACATGAGAACATTTTCCGGCTTTGGGAATGAATACTACATTGACTTCTCTCCATAACAGTGGAATGTGGATAAGTTCTACACAGCTCCTCCTAATATTTTCTGACCTCTGTAGCTCGGCAGGTATTATACCGTCCAGACCAGCAGACTTGTATGGTTTGAAGCTATGTAGCGCCCAGAGCAGTTTGTCTCTCGTAATCAGACCATGAATTTTGGTCACGGTTGCAGTAGGCCTGTTTGGGCTGCTACTGGCCGCGAGTTGGGAAAGTGGAAAGTGACCCGGAAAGTGGGTGTCCAGAAGCAGGTTGAGTGATTCATCACTTGAGGTTGTCCAAGAGCCATCGGCCATATACTCGTATATTTTTATTTCTTTTTTGATTAAGCTGATTTTTTCGAAAGAAGAAAAGTCGCATTTGGATGGCCTGGACGAGATTTAAGAAAAGATTCTCAGTTTTCTACATTTTCGTATATGGGATGCTGAGATTTGCAATTTACATCATCAAAAATGGAGAGTTCCGACTATATACAAAAATGTTCTTTTAGCGAGTCTTTTACCATTTCTGGAACTAAGTCGTGAAGGACGCTGGATTTTTTTTTAGCAAGATAATGCTTAAATTCACGCAAGTGCTGAGACAATGAAGTGGTTTAAGGACTCTTTGGTTACAATTTTTACCTTCGAAATGAAATAGTGAACTGGCGATTCGAGATCTCGGGTTTCACCCAGTTCAGTGACGAGAATATAACAAATAATGTCATTGCCGACGATAGGGTACTAACGAAGGAAGAGCTCCAAACGATCTTCGAATCACTTAGAAATAAGGAATGAGTGGAAACCGGTAGTAGAATACCGAACATTGTGCTTTGACAAGGAATAATGCCCATTATCCAGCGCATTGGAAAACTCCGGTGGTACACCCCATCCCTAAAACGGATAAGACACATTTAATCCGGCGAATCTCCAGTCGATTAGTCTTTGTCTAACTCTGTTTATAAGTGTTATTGTTTGGATAGGGAAGAGAGAAGTGGTGGTGGTGTTGCCGCGCTAATAAAACGTACTATTAAACACGAGGTACTTCCTATTACTTATTTGAAATTAATTGAAGCCATTGGTATTGAAGTTCCTTTTGTTAATGGACACACATTGAATTTTTGACTAATCACACCTCAAAAAAGATTTGATCTCCGGAGTGACTTCCTAAGGCTAGTTAATACTAACGATCTATTCCTAATAGGTGGTGATTTTAATTGCAGGCATAGACACTGGTGTTGTATGAGGGCAAATGCCTGGGGTAACATTCTTAGAGACCTCAACGTAGTCCATTCACATTCCATCTAGTAGGAACAGAAACCCTTCTACGTTGGATTTATATCTTACTAATATGCCTGATCTTTTTACTTCCCCCATAACCCTCAACGAACTCAGTTCCGATCATCTACCTGTTAAGTGTTGTGTGAAAGCTTCTCCAGTGCAGTGCGCAAATCAAGTCTATGACTTCAAAAATGCCAACTGGAACTCATTTAGAAGAATAATCTTGAAAACTCTTTGATTCAAAACAGCAACATATCTGAAATCGATCAAAATGTAGAAGCTTTTACTTCTGCGATCTTAGAAAGCGTAGAACATTCAGTGCCAAAGAAAACGGTCGCAAGATGTGCATCCAATGTTCTTCCCCAATTTATTCTCCAGATAATAAAACTAAGAAACACTTGTAGATCCAGGTGGAAACGTACAAGAAATGTGTCTTATCTCGAGGATTACAATAAAATAAATTCTTTGGTAAAATATGCAATAAATAACCATAGAAACCAATCGTGGAACGATAGACTACAGGGTCTAAATAAGGGCAGCAAGCCATTCTGGAATATCGTTAAGGTAGCAAAGAAAAAGAACACTTACATTCCTCCACTTAAGGTTGGCAATTCTTCGTTGGCTTCTTGATGTGATAAAGCTAATGCGCTGGCAATCAACTTTTTCAACAGTCATTCGATTGGTAGAAACGTAATTCCAGTTATGCATATCGAATCTTCCGTAGAACAATCACTAAACATCACATTAAGCTTATACATCTTAATGAATTGAAGGATATTATACGTAGTCTGAAGACTAGAAAATCGTCTGGCTCAGATGGGATTAAGAATCAGTGACTCAAAATTCTCCCTGATTTTGCCCTTTTGAAGTTGATGGACTGTCTTGGATTGGCATACTTTCCTAATAAGTGGAAAGTAGCCAAGATAATACCAATCTTGAATCCAAATTTACCTTGTAGCTACAGGCCAATTAGTCTGCTAAGCTCTCTTAGTAAGTGCCCTGGAAAAAATTATAAAAAAAAGAATTGTATCTTTTGTTGACGAAAATGCAATTTTGCCCCCGGAGCAATTCGGATTCAGGCCATTTCACAGCACTACTCACCAAGTGCATCGTATCACAAAAGATACTAAAAATAACCTTTCAGAGGGCAAAAGCACTGGTATGGTAATTTTGGACGTAGAAAAAGCTTTCGACACCGCTTGGCATAATGGTTTAATACATAAATTTCTAAGATTTAATTTGCCGTTGTACATAGTTAAAATTATTCCATCGTTCCTGTCATCTCGAAGTTGCAATGTATCCATCAACCAAAGTCTTTCAGACAATCATTTGATTAATGCTGGTGTCCCACAAGGATCTGTTCTTGGTCCAGTCCTCTTTAATATATATACTTCCGATTTCCCCAACTTGACAAACTGTTACATTGCCTTATTCGCTCAAGATACTTGCGTTTATTCTTCAGATGCAATTGGTTTCAACATTGAAACTAATTTGCAATCTGGTTTAAATGCTGTTGGAGTATATTGTAGTGATTGGAAAATAAACATTAATGCTTCTAAGACTCAGGCTATCTTTTTTATTCGTAAAAGAAAAGGTACTCAAGTTGAGTGGGAATCGACTGTTAAGTATCTTGGCACCTATTTAGATAAGCGACTTGCATGTTCAACAAATAATTAAAAAGGTTAATGTGGCAATAAGAGTTCTCTACCCATTTATATGCCGGAATTCAAAATTAAGTGACGCCAACAAATTCTTAATTTTTAAATCAATATTCCAAGTAATTATGGTTTATGGATCTCCTGTTTGTGCAAGTAAGTGTGCAAAAAGCCATCTGCGCAAGCTGCAAATAGCACAAAACAAATTGCTCAAAATGATACTTAATCTTCCCTGGTTTTTTTTTCAACAGAGGAACTTCATATAATGGGTAACATGGACCTCCATTTCTACTTCCTACTGAGAAAATGTATTCCTGATGAAAATACAAATATCGTTGCCATTGGTGCAGGGGCTGGACCTTTTCCTTTGCGTGGAACCAACTGCGAAGGTATCTACAATGTGAAATTGGACGCAAACGGTGAATTAACCAATAAGAGTTATACTGCCAAAGTACATGGACGCAATGAAGAATGCGTTCTTGAGAAAGTTCCTGCTGCTGAGACAAGAAGTGCCTTATTGTTGAATTTGTATATCAGTCAAGGGCAGCCCGGCAAAGTGCTTAAAGTAACCTGTTCGAAGCGAAAAGGAGACCAAAACTTTATTCAGTGTATGCGAGTGGGTTTAGAGAAGAATTATGCTGAAAAATGTGTTGGAATGGGAGGTGTATTTCTTATTAAGAAAGGCTTTGCTCATCAACATGTGATGCGTGATTTTTCCAAGACCCCAATCCACACCGACGAAGATGTTAACAATTGGCTAAAGTTCTACAACATGCCTGCTCAACTTAATGCAGTTGGAACATTTATCGCACACGAAAACGAATTGGATTTGCGTCTTCAACATTTCCATAGTTTTTCATCAAGTAATTGGGGTGGTCACTATCATTACGACACTACACCGGATGTGGTAGAATATGAGGGATACTTCAATATTGCCGACAAAATTATAAGAATAGATCGACACTTTTTATTTATGTCAAATTTATTGGGCCGAGTTTCGGCAGATCGGAGGGGTGATTCTCCGGACACCAGTGGTAATACTACATTGGCTTCTATGATAAAGGTATTCTCCAGGCAGAAGCATGACCTTCAGATTTGCCATATCAATGCCCAAAGTCTTTGGCCAAAAATAGATGAATTTCGCTATCTGTTTGTAGGTTCAGGGGTTGATATTATTTGCGTTTCAGAAACATGGTTTTCTTCAGACTCTGACTTGAAGGATAAATTATATAGTATGGAAGGCTATCAAATTTTCCGTGGTGATAGATTTGGTCGTGTCCACCACTTACACGCTGTTTACATTAGAAATGGTATATTTCGTGATGCTAAAATAAATTGTGTGTCCAAAGGTAATAGTGAGATGGATTTTTTATTTCTGGATTTAACTAGCGATACCGACACGGTTCTTCTCGGAGTGGTTTACAGACCAAATAAGAATGTTAATCTTTCTGACCTTATTTCCTTGTTAGAAGAAGTATCTGTCACTTCACCTAACGTCATCATATGTGTCATCATATCACTATTCAATGATCTGTTGTCAGAATGCAATCTGATTGATAGTTTTTGTTCACTTAATCTTTTTCCAGTTAATTTTTCCACTTTTCCTACTCACTTTAAAGATACTTGTAGCACTTTACTTGACGTCTTTTTTGTTAGTGAAGCCACAGGGGCGCTTTTTTATGACCAATTGTCAGTTCCGGGATTTTCAAAACACGATCTGATTTATCTAACCTTTGACTTTAATTATCAGGATTTTCCTAATTCATTTGAGTTCAGAGATTTTAAACAAATTGACTACTTGCGCCTTGAAAATGATGTGCGCAGCATTAACTGGGACCTAATATATTGCATGTCTTCTCCTAATCAACAAGTAGAGTTCCTTCAATCCAATGTCAATCAACTTTTTAATATACACGTGCCGCTTAAGACTAAAATTGTGAGACATCGCACTAATTCATGGTTTACGAGTGACATCCGAAAACTTATGGAAAGGCGTGACGAAGCGTATAACCAATGGAAACGCTTTCGAATAGAAGATCACCATATGTTATATCGTATGCTCTGCAATCAGGTGGTTCGCGCCGCAAAAAGACGATTTTACTCTGAGCGACTAAACGCATCCATGAGCGGAAAACAGTTGTGGAAGAATTTAAAGGAAACTGGCGTAGGAAAGCAACAGAACATCCTTTTTGATAATGTTGATGGTGACAAACTGAATCGATGCTTTGTGTCTTGCGCTCCTCCTTCTGTCCCCTCTACTTTGCATATTCAAAACAACAACAACAACACCCCTTTTACCCATGCAGCTTTCGAGTTTTCTCGCGTTAAACAGGTTGAACAGGTCTACTTTCAATCACATCCAAATTAGTCGGAGTTGACGAAATTCATCCAAGTTCATTAAGGTTATCCTGCCCATCATACTTCCATATGTTACCTATGCTTTCAATCACATTCGAACAATAGGTGTGCTCCCTTCCGCCTGGAAAAAATCTAAAATCCTACCTATTCCCAAGAATCGTACAAATAAAGATTTTCGCCCAATTGCTATACTTTCTCTTCTCTGGTATCTTCGTCCCTCGCAAATCATCAGCAGGCTGTGTTTTTGAACAATAAAATGTCAAACTTTCTTCCCAATACGCGTGGTGTCCCCCAAGGTTCCATCCTAGGACCCCTACTCTTTTCTTTGTACGTTAACGAATTGCCCTCCATCGTCACTAGTTCCTATGTCAAAATGTACGCTGACGATACTCTGCTGCACATGATTTGCTCACCCGACACAATCGATCACTGTGTCAGTTGCATAAACTCAGACTTGAATAAAATTTTTAATTGGTCGCAACAGAATTCGCTGCTTATAAACCCTAATAAATCGAAATGTATTGTCATATCAAGGAAAAGTATAATCACCTTATTATTTTCACCAATCTACCTTAATGATGGTCCGATCGTATACGTCGATACAGCAAAAAACTTGCGAATGTTATTTAATAAAACCTTGACTTGGAATGATCACATTATGGTATTCTACGTTCTCTTTGGGCGACTCAATACTGATAATTTTCACATTCATCCAGCCACTCTGACCATTCCTGGGCCATGTTTCATTGGTGACCAACAATGCATGAAATGACATGTGAACAAGTGGGTATGAAGGCACAATTAGATCCTGTCTGTCTGTTGATTTCTTGTTTTTTAATGACTGTAATTACGCTCCCAATTTTGGTACTTTTTCAGAGACATAGATATTCACAAAAAAAAAAACGAAAAATCTCCCTCCTTGTGTTTCAATTCCATACACATTTGAATTTGTTTGATGTTTGCTTTTAATTCCCTCGTTCATTCGACATGAGTACGAGTATTATTTTCGTAATAGGACCAGAAGAGCAACATAAAGAACTCTGTCGATGGCCAAAGCAAACGTCATTTTCATCAAACGAACTACGAGTAGTATCTCGTAAATTTGTTTGTGTAATGCATTCCAAGGCCATAGCTTGCCTAATATTGTATTTTATATGTGGGGAGGCTGCTTACAAAAAATCTATGCTGAAATATTCATCAGGAGGAGGTACTCGTACATATAAAAAAACTCAGATGGACATGTTATTGTTTTCATTATTTCCTTTTTTGAAGCATTGCAGTTGTTTCCAAAGAAACATTTCTTTGATCTAATATTCTGGTTATGCTCTTCAAAGCTTTCATCAGAGCTGAATTCTATAGACTCCATTTACTATCCGTTGATTTGGTTTGGAAAGCGTCGAAACTTATGTAGAAATATAACCGCGTCATCATCGCAGTTACCCAATGGTATATCAGAACGTAAATTACCACCTAGTGACTTAGAATCCCTGATATGGAAATTGTATGAAAAACAAATTGTAGTTTATTTTTGTTTCCAAGCATTTTAAGGGTAGGTACGCGCCAATATACAAAACAAAAAACAAGGAAGTAGTGCAGCTAAAAACTTTTTCAGAATGTTCATTGCAAATATACTCGTACTTGGAAGGTATTCCCTTGTCGTATGGACAAAGGTGGTATCTGCGGTAACACATTCAACGGCAGAAGTTTGGGAACTATGCGAAGCCATGCTAATATCGCATAAACGAGTATATTCACGAAATGAACATTTTAGGCTTCTTCGTTTTACGAGTATGTTAGGAATAATTAAATTCACTCAAAAATAGTTTCCGCTTTTACCCAAATTATTTTTGAAGCTATTCCGAATGCATCTACAATGTAAGGTGGTTCCAGTGAGTAATGGGTCATGACGCATTTGAACAAAGTTATCTATTTCTCTGTTGCGTTTAGCATTTACACAATTTTTTATTTACTTGAAAAACATCAAAAAAAAAGTTTTTATTATAGAAAATTTCATTTGCATTAACAAATATACGCATTAAGATGTTCCACAAAATTTTTTACATAATGAATTTGCAATCATTATTCCGGGATTTCAATCCCAGCAAATTCATAGTCCATTGCAGTCTGTTTACATTTATAACACTCTTCTGTCTGCGATTAGATGGCTACATAGATTGGCCGTATTGGGCTATTTTCTGCCACAATTGGGGCTATAGTTTGGTGTAAAATATCCACACTATAGATTGGAGGGCGATTCCTATACCCATTATTCTTCTCTCACCGCGGTCTCGCCATTTATGTGCGTCGTGATGTAGCTTACCAAACTCCACCACAATGTGATCCATGTTCCAATCCGGAATTCAACTTCATGTGGTTAAAATTCCATCTCCGTAAGCAAATTATACACTACTGCTTTATTTATAGAAGCCCCAAACTGGACAGCAATTCAACCTTTAACGAGTTTGATGCGCTGTCTGACTCCATTCAAAGAATTGTATCCCTGTATCCTCATACTGAAATTGTTATTACGGGCGATTTCAATATACACAATTCTGGACAGACAACACTCGAAGGACGGTGTCTTGAGATTTTCGCTGCGGAAAACAACCTAATGCAGCTTGTAAATGAGCCCACGCGAATACCAGACGTTGATAGTCATACCGCCAACACCCTGGACTTGTTTTTAACTTCTCACCCTGATAAGTACACCATTGATGTGCTCTCCCCTCTAGGCTCGTCGGACCATTGTGTCATATCAGCTAATTTCTCGTACACCGACCACACAGTTAGAGAGAAAATTCCTAAAAGAACCGTATGGCAATACGAGAAAGCCAACTGGAGCGGTCTTAACAGTTTCTTTAGGAATTTTAACTGGTCGTTATGCTTCCTCGATAACGACGTGGATGCCGCTGCTGATATGATTACAGACACCATTCTCTTTGGAATGAAATCCTTTATTCCTCATCGGATGAAGAGTATCAAACCAAAAGAAAAGGCATGGTACGACTCGAGCTGTAAAGAGGCCGTCAGGGTTAGAGAAATGTTTTTTCGGTCCTACAAGACCAACCCGACAGAGGAAAACCGAAAAAGGTTCAAACGAGCCAGAAATGACTGCAATGCTCTTATTAGGCGTGTGAAATTCCAATACGACCAAAAACTGAGGCAAAAAATACTGCAATGTCCCAAAGGCAGTAAAAATTGTTGGTCGTTCGTCAAAAACATTAGAAATTCCGCCTCATTTACAATGACATTCCAGCTGTCAGCTCTTTGGATAAGGCCAATCTTCTTGCTGCACACTTTGCGGCCAGCTCAACACTCCCAGATTGTGCTTTGTCTCCGCCTATACTTGAGTGCGTCGAATCTTCAATGGGACTAATCTACTTTCGCACTCATGTAGTAGCAAGAGTACTTAAAGATCTCAACATACATAAATCCGCTGGTCCAGATGGTATATCTCCCCTTCTTCTGAAGAGGTGTTCTTCCTCGCTGGCAAAACCACTGCGTAAGCTTTTTCATCAATCCTACACTTTAGGACTCTTCCCGAGCAGATGGAAAACAGCATTTGTCCAGCCCGTCCCTAAAAAAGGCGAATCATCTTCTCTCTCCTCCTACAGATCCATTGTACTTACGTCCCTTCTTTCCAAGGTCATGGAAACACTGATAAATCGTCAGCTCATGAAATATCTCGAAACACGAAAACTTCTCAATGACCGGCAGTACGGTTTTCGTAGCAACAGGTCCACTGGTGATTTGATGGCATGTCTCACCGAAAAGTTTAACCAAAGCGTACATCAATCTGGCGAAAGCAAGATAGTTGCACTTGATATTTCTAAGGCATTTGACAGAGTTTGGCATCAGGTTCTTTTGTCGAAAATGCGTGCATTTGGGATCGACGACTCTCTTCTTCAATGGATTAGAAACTACCTTTCGGGACGTTCAATTCAAGTTGTTTTGGACGGTTTCAAGTCTGATATTCGCAAAATAAATGCTGGTGTGCCCCAGGGCTCTGTTCTGTCACCGACACTCTTTTTAATTTTCATTAACGATCTCTTGTCTGCTACTTCTAATCCAATATATTCCTTTGCTGATGACAGTACTCTCTGCTTTTCATATTCGTTCCCGGACTCACGGCCCTGCTCTTCGGCTGTAGTACGAAAACGGCAGCGTATGCTAAGCTCATTAAATTCCGATATCAACAGTGTGGAATTTAATGCTTCCAAAACACAATGCTGTCTGCTGTCTTTAAAGCGAAATTTAAACACTCAGCCATTATCTATGTATGGCACTTGCATCGTCGAAACCGAAAAACTTTCCATTCTCGGTATGTGTGTCAATGACTACTTACGTTGGAATGACCACATATTTGATGTCGCCAAAAATGCTGCGAAATGTCTAGGTTTCCTCAAGCGATGTAAGAAATATTTTACCCCCTCTGATCTGGCCTCAATATATAAGGCATTCATCCGTCCAAAATAGGAGTACAACTCCCACATCTGGTCAGGTGCTCCTAAAACATCTCTGCACCTGCTAGATAGGATTCAAAACCGTGCGATAAAACTTATTGACGATACTAATATCAGTCAGTCAATTGATACCCTCGAACACGGACGTAATGTCTCCTGTCTCACTTTGTTTTATCGCTATTTCCACCACCAGAGCTCCACTGAAATCGCCAATAGCATTCCGTCCATTCAAACTTTCAACCGTAACACCCGTCTCGCTATGAATGCTCATCAGTATACCCTCAAGCCCATTTTCGGATGTACTCTAAAATATCGTGATTCGTTCCTAAGCCGTACAACTCGCTTATGGAATGCCCTGCCGATCTCTGTATTTCCTGGTCGTTATAACTTGCAAACATTTAAAAACAATGTACATCGGTACCTCTCTTTTCTTCCTCCCTAAATTTCCTTTGCCCGCGCTGTGTACAATCACCTTAAGGGTACTCAAACCCCTTGAGCGCGCGCTCATAATAAAAAAAAAAAAGAAAATTTTAAGACATCGGCACTAACAAATTTAAGAAGAAACTCACTTCCCTGTTAGGGAAGGCATTTTAAGTGTATTAATACCCACTTGAGTGTTAGGTTAGGTTAGGTTAGGTAAGAGTGGCTGTTGGAAATACCAACCCACTTAGGCCTATTGGACTATTGTGATGCCACGTGGATCTATAATCCTCTTACTACTGGAACCAGTTTGTGCATATGATAAAACGTAGGAGACTGTTAACGTCTATGTTTTCTACATCGTTTAGGTCGTTGAAGAAGAAGGCTCCTAGATGAAGCTTTCTTCTCTGAGAGAGAGCTGGGCATGTGCAGAGTAGGTGGGGGATTGTCTCCTCCTCTTCCTCGTCCATGCAGCTTCTACAGAAATCGTTAGTAAAGGCGCCAAGCCTTCTTGCGTGCTTGCCTATGAGGCAGTGTCCAGTAATGACACCTATTATGGCGCTGAGATGTTTCCTATCTAAAAGGATCAGACACTTAGAACGACTCAGATCCAGCCTTGAACAGCAGTCCACCTAAGGTCTGTTCTTTTATTGGCATCCAGCCTTAGTGTTAGTTTGCACGTAGCGATTGGTATACCTATACTACCTTTGTCCGGTAGAATAGGTAGAGTTGTTCCAATTTTGGCGAGTTCATCGGCTCTACAGTTCCCTGGAATGTCTCTATGGCCCGGCACCCAACAAAGGTGAATGTTGAACTGCTCTGCCATTTCCATGAGAAATGATCGGCATTCAAGGGCAGTCTTAGAATATAATGAGATCGAGTCCAGGGACTTGATGGCGGCCTGACTATCCGAAAATATGCGGATATCCTTTGCAGATATCACGTTTTTCTTCAGCCAGGACAGAGCTTCTTTAATCGCCAAAATTTCCGCCTGGAACACGCTACAGTGATTTGGAAGACGGAAAGAGAGGCTTAGATTTAGCTTATCTGAGAAAACACCGCCACCAACTCCGCTGTCGGTTTTAGATCCATCTGTGTAGAGATGGATTGACTTGTCCTCCATGAAAGCATCCTCCTCCCAGAATGATCTAGAGGGGAAGCTTACATGGAAGTTTGTGTCAAACCAAAGTTCAGGTATGGTGTAATCGGTGTTCTCTGTGAGGATTCCTAATGTATTAAGAATATTGGCGTGGCCAAATGAATTATTTGTCCACTGTTTAGTCGCTTTAAGGCGAATAGCTGCAGTCGCAGCTACTTGCTTGCTAAAAATGTCGAGGGGTGTCAAGTGAAGCAGAATATCTAATGCCACAGAGGGGGTAGACCGCAAGACTCCGCTTGTGCATATACATGCTGTTCTTTGGATTCTGCTTAGTTTAATGCGGTTGACTGCATTTTCCAAGGCCGTCCACCAGACAACCACCCCGTAAGTAAGTATCGGTCTTATGACCGAGATGTATAGCCAGTGGGTTATGCAAGGTTGAAGGCCCCATTTGTTCCCAATGGCTTTCTTGCAAGAGAATAAAGCTATTGTAGCTTTATTGACTCTTTCTTGAATGTTAGTTCTCCAGTTTCCTGTCAAAAATGAGACCCAGATATTTTGCTGTATCGGAGAAAACTAAACTGGTACCGTTTATTGAAGGAGGGTCTACGATTGGAATTTTATATTTCCGAGAAAAGAGGACAAGATCAGTTTTATGGGGGTTTATTCCCAATCCACAGCGATCTGCCCAGCGGGTTAATCTGTTAAGATTTACTTGGAGGAGTTCTTTAATGGTATTTAGATGTTTTCCTGAGACGGCTACGGCAACGTCATCCGCATAGGCAATCACTCTGCTACCACCCGCTTAAGATGTTCCACAAAATTTTTTACATAATGAATTTGCAATCATTATTCCGGGATTTCAATCCCAGCAAATTCATAGTCCACTGCAGTCTGTTTACATTTATAACACTCTTCTGCGATTAGATGGCTACATAGATTGGCCGTATTGGGCTATTTTCTGCCACAATTGGGGCTATAGTTTGGTGTAGAATATCCACACTATAGATTGGAGGGCGATTTCTATACCCAATTCAAGGCAATGATGATCTCGCTGTCGCTTCATTTGATTCTGCTGATGTTTGAGCTATTGGCTTGTGATAAACTTTCATCGGGTCGGCACATTTGGGTTCTGGTTTTTATTCCCTTGATCTTTGGCAGCGTAGCCAGTGTGGGGGCTTGTGTTTGGGCAGTGAAACACGATAGATCGTTTGAATTGGAGCTTTTCCTACCTGTGAATGCACTGCAGTTTGTGTCGTTGCCGCTGACAGGTGGTGTTTGTTCCAATGTAGATTAGTAGTTAGTGTACTTTATAATATAATTTTCGGTGGAATAATGATGCGAACGCCTGAGATTTCGCTGCAGCCGAAGAAAGCCGCTCTGAATTCAGCGATTGACACTTCTATCACTTCCAGGTGATTTTTTTGTTTTTTTTTTTATTCATGCATGAAAGTTTCTTAACAATTTGTATAGTTTTTTGCGAAGCCTTAATGGCTTTTCTGCAGAAGGTTGTTTTTCAAAAGTTTAACAAGATTCATTCATTTTAAATTTAATTTTGCGAATTTAAAAGAAAATATTTAATAATTTTTTTTCTGTTTTTAAAAATTACAATACAATACTGTTGGAACGCTAAATTTGAGCTGCCTTTTACCATAGTTATTGTAGTTACAGGGCACTTGTAACATACCCATAGCACGTCTTCTGGTGTTGATTTCATGTTCGATTGGCCTTTGAAAGCGTATGTCACTATAGTATTCCAGTACCAAAGTCATCTTGAAGATATTTTGCACCTCAAGTACCTTAAATCTTCTTTCGTCAGGAACTGGCGTTACCCCAGGCCAGTATTCCAAACCTTAATTTATATTCAATCATGGCGTAGTATACCAGCACCAAAATTTGTGGTGTTGCATGATTTCTTAGATGCGCGAATGCAAATGAAGTCTTCCTTAAATCAGAGCGTATCTTGTTAATTTGCTTGTCCCAGATGAAATGGCTATCAATAATGACTCCTAGATATTTATAGCTTTCTACGACGTCAATTAAATGTTTGCTTGATTTAGGGCAGGTATCATTTTGAAAAAAAAAAATACTCGCTCTTGCGTAGCTTTATGATGTGGACTTTGGATGTGCATCAATTTTGTTTTCGCCGCGTTGATTACTAAGCCATTGTCGTGACACCATTTAACTGCATTATTAAACTCTACTTGCATTAGTCTAGTTGCCGTCTCCAGAGACCTATGGCGCACAACTATCGCGGTGTCATCTGCATAAGCAAATGGAATGCTATTTTTAAAAGTGCGAAGAATTGGACCCAGTTTCGACCCTTGAGGAACTCCATATTGTACATGCTTCTTTTCACTGTAAACGTCCTTGATTTTTACACAAAAGTCCGGCCAGTCCGCCATCAATCCTCGTATACCAATCCGTTCAAGCACTTCCAGTAACTTTGCATGGTTTAGTGTATCAAATGCTTTACTAAAATCCATAAACGTGACCAAAATATGATGACTTTTATTTAGGGATTCATTGACGCAATTCGCAAACTCTCCAAGCAATTGTCCAGTGCTTTTTTGCTTCTGGAAAGCGTACTGACTTTGGTGGATAAGGGAGTGGTTCTCAATAAAGCTAATTAGTCTACTTCTAATTACATCTTCCAGACACTTTTACATGACTGGCAGTATGGATATCGGTCTATAATTGCCGATTTGACTTTTAACACCTCCTTTGTAAATAGGTCTAACCACAGCAGTTTTCAGTTTTTTCGGAATTTTGCCCTGCATCAGACTGAGGTTAATAAATTTACACAAGAGGGGAGCAAAAATATCTGCATGTTTTTTTAATATCTACCGGCCGTATTCCATCGATTCCGGGGGATTTATTTTCGTCGAGGAAATTAATTATACTGCGCACCTCTGCGATGTTGGTTTCCCTAGCAAAAATTGAGTTGGCTACGAAGGTATTCGCATGATACGATGTGATAGCGTTACATTGATGTATTATTTGGAGAGTCTGTTCCGAGAAAAGCTTAGCACATTCATTAGAAAGGCTGATCATACATTTTTCCGATGAGAAGTTCTTAACAAGCACTTCATCAACACTTAACTTTTTTCTTCCCATTATCTCGTTGATTAAGCCCCAGGTTTTACGAGAGTCATCTTTAATTGCATTCAACTTGTTTCTATAAAAATTGGATTTCTGTGCTTTAATTTCTCTGTTGATCTTGTTTCGGAAATCTTTGTATTCAGTTTCGTACGTTCTGTTAAGCCTATTATTCTTCCACAATTGCAGATAAACTCGAAGGCGAACTAAAATTTTCCTATATCGTCATCTGTAGCCCGTGGCTAGTTGCCATCTTCACACTGATCATTCTTTTTTTTTGTTGTGAGTTTTCGGACAGACTTTTGATAAAAGATTCCAATTATCGATTCAATTATTAATTCGAAATTCATTAAGAAGCTGCTTAAGCGTATAACTTACATATCTCCTGGTTCGGTGTGTTTGTGTAGGTCTGTGAACTGGATTTATTCATTGGGCAATAATATCGTCCCAAGAATACCATGTTGTGTAGTTGAACGATAACGGATTGTATAAGTATATCCCATCAGGGTGATGGCCCATCGCTGGAGTCTTTGTATCGTCATGTGAGGTAGTTTTTTGCTGGGACTGAATATAGTGACGAGAGGCTGATGATCAGTTATCAGCTCGAATTGTCTCCCATATAAATATTGATGAAATTTGTTCACGCCAAATATAATCGAGAGAGCTTCTTTCTCTATTTGGCTGTACTTCTTTTGTGAGTCGTTGAGAGTCTTTGATGCAAATGCAATCGGTTTCTCTGTTGAGTCTGGAAAAACTAGAGATATGACAGCACCGATTCCGTGCGATGATGCGTCCGTAGCCAATGTAATTGTCAGATCATTGCTGAAATGCACCAGTCAGGTTACATTCACAATTTTGTCATTGAATTGCTGAAAAGCACGTTGTTGTTCTTTGCCCCCAAACAAAAGCTTCATTTGGAGAACGCAATTTGTTGAGGGGAGCTGCTAGTTGGGCAAAGTTGTCGATGAACTGATTGTAGTAGTTCAGTTTTCCTATGAAGGCTTCCAGTTCTTTTTATGTTTGTTGGCCTGGGCAAATTGCGAATCGCTCTCAATCGTGTTTCAGAGGGTCGAATACCTGTTGCATCGATTATATGGCCTAAATATTCAATCTGTTCTTGTGCAAATTGACTTTTATCCATATTACACCGTAAGCCATGTCGTTCAAGACGTTCGAGGATCTTCTCAAGGTTGACATATGCCCCACAAAATTCTATGTCAGCTGTCAGTTGATCTAGGTACTGCTGAAAAATACCTGTAGAGCTTCCAGTTCCGAAAGGAACACGTTGATATTCCAGAAGACCTATTTCCGTGTTGACAACACATAACTTCTTGGACTCCTCGTCTAGAGGAATCTGAAGGTATGCGTCTGTGAAATCCAATTTTGTAAAAAAACTGACCTCCTTGTACCTTGTGAAAAAGCTCTTGGGCACGTGGTAATGGATGATGAACAATCATAAGTTGGGGATTGATTGTGATTCGAAAATCCCCACATATACGAAGTCGACCCTTAGACTTTAAGACCGGAACGATGGGTGCTGCCCATTGACTGGTGTCCACAGGTTTGAAGACTCCTAAGCCTATTAAACGATCGAGTTCTTTGCGAACTTTTTCCTTCATGGCAAAAGGAACTGGTCGGTGTTTGAAAATTTTTGGTTGGCTGTTGGGTTTAAGCGTAAGATGACCTTCGAAGTACTTACTGCAGCCAAGCTCGGGGCTGAATACACTTTTGTATTTTTCACAGAGACTTCTTGAGTCAGATTTAAGTTGTTCTTTCGTCTCGGTAGATATGAGTGAAACACACTCGTTATTTGCAAATATAATCTTGCAACCGAAAGCATCAAACCAGTCGATGCCCATTATATTGGCACCAAGGGCACTGTCAATTACCATGAGAGGTAAATTACATGTTTTGTTTTGCCATGTGACTTTAACTTGTGTTTCACCCTTCACAGGCATCCGCACATCACAATAAGCTTTCAAAGCACGGTTTGTCGGCTCGCATTGGGGACTACCAAGTCTGTGGTATCCATCAAGACCAACAAGGGAACATGTGGCACCTGTGTCCAATTGAAAATTCGTATGTTGTTGATTAATTTCGAGTGAAACGAAAATTGCATGCCCTCTTCGCACTGATTGTAGTGGAGCTGCTACTGATAAGACCTGTTCAACCTGTTTTGCTGTTTTTGAGCAAAGTACCGTGGAAAGTGGTTTCTTCTCTATCGTCTCCCGATTCATCTCCTCTACGAGATTAATCGAATGCGCAGTGTTGTGTTTACGATAAAAGTTTTTATTTTTCATGCGCCCACTACTCTTGAAGTTATTTCGTGGTTTCTTTCGCGTTTCAGTATTTGTCCCTTGTGAACATAAGCATACGCTACTGTCCACGTCGATTGCAGTTGTCACAAATCGATTCAAGATATCTGCATTTGCTGCGTTCGTGATGTGTGAAACCACCTGGACAAGATTTTCTAAGAGATGTGTATTCACTAGACTTACTTTGATATTTATTTGCTTGATGACCTCGTGTTGTAATCTGATTAACATCTGCAGATTGTAAAGTTGTGGAAGGACTGCTCCCTTTAAGTATTTCAGATGCTAATTGGGTCGATTCGTAAGCAGTCACCATGTCGACAACTTCTTCCAAAGTGGGATTTTTCTTCTGCTATACGCACCGGATCATGAGGAGTGTAGAAAACAAGCATGTCTCTGATCATACTATCTGCATATGACGTCCTGCAGTCTTCTTTGGTACAGACAAAGTTGCAGTCTGTCAACCTCGAACTGACGAAACTTTGGAATAGAGGTCGATGCGGATGGATTATTTCTCAGCAGGTTTTCCATTGCTTCAGTGGTTCTTTTTAACATGCCTTCGATCCATCTTTGATTGGATTCTATCAATGCTTGCACAGCTTGGTCCATAATTCAAATATCCTCGTCGCCAAATATGTTGTGTTTTAATAAGTGAAACTCAGTGCTCTTATAATATAACAATTCAACTATATTAATAGAACTTCATTAGAATTGTAGCGCACAAACGTTGTAGTTAAAGAGAAGTAATTCAGTACTTACGGCACTACTTTTATTGTGACAGATAGGTATTTCATACTTAAGATCTACTACTAAATATTCTAATACTAAACATAATGTTTTTTGGGGTTCGTTTACATCAGCTTAACACAAATAAAGAAAAAACCAATTGAAATGATGCAAATGCAAAACAGGGCCAACTTAATTTCAACCCTGAAAATATAAAAATATTAATCCCAATACAAAAATGTGCATGTAATTCCATTTTTCCGAAATAAAAGTGCAGAAGTGACTTGCGACTATACAGTTTGACAGCAGACCCATTGAAGCGATATTTTTGCAGCAGCGATTTTTCTTCGGAGATGTGCTAAATCGAGAAATCAAATCGCTCGCAGGAAAATGCTAAAGAAAAACAAAAACTAACTGTTGCTCAGAAGGCCCAGGACAATTTCGTAAGGGAACGAGAAAATAAGAAAAAAAAAAAACGAACAGCAGAGAGGAAGGAAAATGACGTGTGTTTTGTAAATTTTCAATGTAGAGAAGAAGACGGACGGATATCGTGTGTATTTCTGTCAGAGTTAAATTGTAGCTTCTCTGTAATTGCGTTTCTCTCATTCTTTCAAGCTAGACTGACTTGAAAGAAATCTGAAATCGAACTCAGTCTTAAGATTTGACGATCAGCAAAAGCCGGCACAATTCAGCATCAAGAGTTTTTATGTAGGTTGGTCGTTGTATGTAAGCCCGACAACAGAATAAATAACTCTACATAAATTCAAATGTAATTGAAAAGTTAAATATCGAAGATGAACAATGATAATCACACGACTGCATCTGTTGTTGTTGGTTGCTCATCGATTAAAGCGACAGCTACTAAAAATTGGACTGGCGCTGTCGTTGGCAGCAGTGTAGCCAACTTAGGGGTTTTCCCCCTAAATTTAGGGTGAAAAAAAGTGTTTAGGGGTTTTTTTAGGGGGGAAAATAGTTTAGGGGTTTTTTTAGGGGTATAATAATTTTTTTAAATTTAACACCAACATATTTGCTTAATGTGTACCTCACCTAAATTTAATGATAGTTACAACATCTGGTAGTTCAAAATGAGTGGTGTCAACTACAATAGAAAACGTGGAGCAGTTTTTTTCAAATACAGACGAATTTTATGCTGATGTTAGCAATAGTCTTGCTTTGTTTGCCTTTTGCAAATGCAAGTGTTGAGCGCGCGTTTTCCATTTAGGCAATAATAAAAAATAAATTGAGAAAATAATAAAGGGTCCGCCATCTAACGTTTTTTTTTTTTCAACTAGTACTTATTTCGTGAATGGTAACACTTAGCTCATTTCTGATTTGACAGATAATTAGTTTTATCCTTCCGGTTATTAATGGAAAATAATTTCATTCAAATGGCTGCCTCGGCTGGCCTACACGATCGGTCCAATTTTTAAGCACATTATCGATTGTGTGCAGCTGTATTTCACCAATGGCTTCACGAATATTGTCCTTTAAGGCGTCAATTGTCTCTGGCTTGTCGGCGTAACACTTATCTTTAACGGCACCCCACAAATAATAGTCCAACGGTGTCAAATCGCAGCTCCGAGGTGGCCAAATCAAATCAGACATCAGCTCTGCGGCTGATAATGCGATCTTCAAAAACAGGGCGCAAAACATCGAGTGTAGCTTCGGCTGTGTGGCACGTAGCGTCGTCCTGTTGAAACCAAATGTTGCCAATATCCTCCTCTTCAATTTTTGTGAACAAAAATTCGTTCAACATGGCCCGATAACGATCGCCATTGACTGTAACGGCCACGCCTTGCTCATTTTCGAAGAAAAATGGCCCAATTATGCCTCTGGACCAAAATCCGCACCAAACAGTGACTCGTTTTGGGTGTATCGGCTTTTCAATGCCAAGATCAAAATGGGCTTCATCTGAAAAGATGATTTTTTTGGTAAAATCGGCATCTTCTCTAAGTCGATCGCAGGTCCACTTAGCGAAGCTAAGATAAGATAAAACTAATTATCTGTCAAATCAGATATGAGCTAAGTGTTACCATTCACGAAATAAGTACTAGTTGGAAAAAAAAACCGTTAGATGGCGGACCCTTTATTTAAATTCTTTTAAAACTACCTATGTGTAATAAATCATAGTTTATTTAAGGTTTTATGAAGGTATTTTAATTTATTTAAAATTACAGAATCTACACTTAAAAAAACTACAAATTTTATAAATGCCAGTTTAGGGGGTTTTGCCTTAAATTTAGGGGGTTTTTACATCACATTTCAAATGTTGGCGACACTGGTTGGCAGTGGCGGTACAGCTTCAGCTGGGGAAACAGTGAATACTAACGATGTGAAATTAACTCTATCAACTGTAGCAGGTCATTCGACAACAACAATTAGCACTACATCACCTTCGATATATACATCAGCTAGTGCTGCAAAATCAACTGCTGCTATAACTGGACCAAATGACGACAACGCAAACAAAACGGAAATTTAGGAAGAAAGCAGATTAAAAGCATATTCGTATAAAAATCCACGTGATAAGGAGAATAAAAGTAAAATTTTCTTAGATTTATTAAAAAAAAGTCGAAAATGAAAAAGAAGATCAAAAATCAGGATTAACATCACGCTATACACCGCGAAATTCTTCGTCGAATAGCCAAAAGCAAGGTGGATCCTTACAAGATCTAGTTGAGGCGGAACGTAACGAATCCCTCGACTGTGATTATAACTACGGTGGGGCTCAAAATCGTTGGCACAATCATAATTCACGTCCAAAAAAATATTCATCAGTTTCGTGCCGACAACGTGAAGGTGGCAGTTTGCCAAGTAACGTTAATGTCTCCAATTGTAGTCTAAGTATCTACAAAGAACCTTCTATGAGTGAAGAGCAAAGTAAAACAAAACGTAACAAAAACGAAGCACGCATCGTATCAAATACGACAAGTACGGCTGTGTGCTTAGCAGCCGGTGGGAGGACATCACCGGTGACGATAGGAAGCTCAAGTACAATTGTTGGTGGATCAACTACAGCTATAACAACGGAGGGTTGCGGTGTTGTTCCTGTTGATACACCACCATCATCAATAAACGTTTTTGGTCGCATGTCGGTTTTTGATGAACCGCGCCCAAGTGGCCCAAAAACGGTTACCACAGAGGAAATCGTGGACAAAATCTATGATATCGTATTGACGGACCGCCGAGAGGAAAATTCGCAAGTTGGCTGAGACGCATTAGACATATCCTGCACGAGATTTTGGGCATAAGAAAGCTGTCCGCGCGTTTGCTCACACCGGAGAACAAGCGCAATTATGGGACCACTTCAAAGAAGTGGTGCTTTGCCCTGTTTAATCGAAATCCGGAGGAGTTTCTGCAATCTGGTCAAAGAAGAATTGAAACAATAGATTTACCAAAGAAGGCGAATACCGTGCTTTCGGCCGGAAAGGTGTCAAAACAAAACTAAGCGTCGGATTGTCACCAAATTTTGACAGGCTGGGTAAAATAGGTTATACTAAATGATGGTACACTCATACAGCCTTCGTATTATGCATATAAACTGAAACGAGCTCACCAATATCCTGCCTCTGTAAGTGTATATGTATTTAGTTTTCGACTTCGGTTTCTTCCGAATGGATGTCGTCTATGAGCTTAACACTTTTCTGATTTTTTTTTCTGTTTCATTATGACTCTGCGAATCGAACTTTACTTTGGATGCATGCACTTTTGATCACTACCAACTTTCCTATGTGATTTTCTGGTATTTTTAATAAACTGTTACTTCAATAATTGTTGTTACTTTCGAGGTGTTCCTTTTTGTTCTTATAAGTCAACTGACCGACGCGACGTAAGTGAACACATCCCACTTCTGACAACATGTAGTTAAAAAAACAACCCGACACTTTCAAATAGTTATTGAAAATAAGTTTATCATTGAGACATTATATTGTTATAATGTAAATGATTAGATTTAATTTAAAAAAGAAAACTTCAAGAGAATATTAAGTGGACTTTACGTTGAACCTCTTGCTTCGACGTTTCCGGAAATACGCTTTGAAGAGAATAAATGGCTAATACGGCATAAACTGCATAACAGAGATGCTGCTGACCGTTGAAACGGGCATTCTCTCCCCCGCTTTACTTTCTGCATTTATTGTAGTTTGGAATTGGGTTGAATACTCGTAACTGCAGGTAGCACACAAAGTCATCATCATTTCATAAAGCATTACACATACATACGCAAGAAATACGAGTATGCAATCAATCGTTAGGATGATATGCAGAAATTCAAAAAACAATCATAAGCAATTGGATGTGTTATGCCGATATCGGGTAAGCAAGTGGAAAATAACTATAATCAACACCACGGCCACAGTCCCGTCGGAGGAATCTTTCCCTGTCTTCTGAAAGGGAAGCAACGCCATTTCCTACTATTATGCATTTCCTAATCGGTCCTGCAGAGATTTTGTTCCTCCATTTGATTTTGACGTGGAGAGTCTTTTGTATTGTAGCTCCGGCTGCATCTCTGTGGTTCAGTTTTGTGTGTGTTCTGAGGTTTTGGTATTCTGTGTGATGTGACAGGGTTGGTTTCCTCAACACCACAGAGGTTCGGATATCAATCAATAATTTTTCAGAACCCCACAATGAAACCTGTTCGACATAGTCGAATTAAAAACCACCATCCTTTCTGTTTCAACAGAGTATGCATGCAGACGTGTCAATTATCTTTTGCGTGAAGCAAACTTGTGAAAAAAGTTAATACAACGTTGGTATTAATTTAGCAATTAACTAATCTCTATCACAAGCCGTCTATCATTAACAGTATCCAAATCGCGACTAATGACTTTTTTGTCAACAACTGTTCCAAAACTAGTAGAAACGATATAATTATTTAATTAATACCTGGGGCTATGCAACACGACCAGCATTTGGATTTTTGTTCAGAATATATACTCCTGTATGTGTGTCTATACGGATAAATCGGATTACAAAGGAATAAATGAATCAATAAATGCACACCCTGCGTTCCGCAGCACATACGGAGATTCCGTTTAAATTTAAATTTAGTTTATGTCTTTAAGTTGAATGTGATAAAAAATAAAAACAAATTCATGGGGTTTGTCTGAGAGCTAAAAGACTTTCTATCTCAAAGTGGCTTTGAACGTTTGCCTTTTGTTTGCATATACCAAGGTATGCTCTCAGGATTTTGTGGTTGAACTCAGTCTTCATTAAGCGCCATCCTACTGCAACCACATATCTCTGACCCGGGTGATAGTGTTTTTTTTTTGGACAATAAAAACCGAAAATGTCACACAAAACAGTGAAATTTTGTGGGTATAATTGACTCTATCGTGTCTCTTCTAGATTTAGGTCACACCACTAAATAAGAGATGAACCTCGTCACTTTAGGATTCTTCGATATAAACAAGTATAAGCACGACCGCAAAGCCATGATATCGTGGCTTTAGTCCCCCCCAGTGAACGGATAAAGGCTGAACTCTTGCCACATTGAAGGCATTAGTAGAAGGCTTAATTGATGATAAGTGACAAATGAAAGGAATGACCTCCGAAATATCAGCACTGCAACGAAGTAATATAGCTCTCCAATCAGAAGTTCAGCAAATGGAAACCGAATGCACGATGCTATTGCAGAACGATAACTGGATTAGAGATGAAATCGAATGATTTCCGGTGTGGACGCGGAGTCAAGAGCAAAAGGAATGTGCTTGCAGGTCTAATGGAGGATACACAATAACAAAATTCGTTGCAGCGGTATCTCTATACAGAAAGACTACACTGCGGAAATCACATTAAAAATTCATGACAATGAATTGTACTAGGACAGCACAAACAACTTGAGGCGTGAATGTGATAGTGGAATAATAACTCTCCAGCATCTAATCAATGACAGCACTCTGTTGACGGCTACAAGTGAAGGAGATAAAAATAATTATGCTGGTGCAGTGCTCCATACTCATACTCAATTCTCATCGATATAGCCAAGTGTTAAACAAATTGTTTGGCCTCAAAACCCAGACATGGATGTGGAAGGCATGTGGCTTTAACAAGGCATGAACAATTTCCTGGTGTTGTGAACTGGCTACCAAGATTGTGTGATTTGTAGCCGTTGGATTTATTTTTGTGGGGCTATGCACAATTCCCAAACTCTTGGCGCATTCAAAACGAATAGTCGTCAAGCTATGGCCGAGTTATCGCCCGGTACTTAACCATTTCCACTTCCAAAATTTTTCTTTTATAAGCTGTCTTTTGCAACTTAAGCGATCAATGGTCAAACGTGACAAATGATGACGTAAATATATACTTGCAACATTACTTTCTCGACTGGTGGAAAGACGACTTTGTCCATAGCTTTACGGATATCATCAACAACAAGCAGTAATGCAGTTTTGCATTTGTTTCCCATTCCCAAGTTTACGTAGCTTTTTCCAAATATCCTTTCCTGAGTGATTGTTAGGGCAGAGTGAGCTCGTTTCGCGCTTTTTATGCGTACAATAACCAAGTATCGAAGTGATCGGTATGTTTCATAAAGCTGCTGTAACTTATAGCGTTTCCATCGAATATATGCGCGATCGCGTTTTTGAATTAAATCAAGAATTTGATTGCTAAGCCAAGGTGGAGGATTGCTTTTTACAATCTTTCTGATCAGCGGAACGTTTTGGTTAGAAAGTGTCTTTATGTTATGCTGCAGGAAGGCCACTTGCTGTTCAATAGAAGACATAAGGTGAACTTGCTCCCATTCGACGTTAGCAATATTGGTCTGTAAGTGGCAGCATTGAGCAAGTCACAGTTAAGATCTCCACATATTATAACATTGGATGCAGAGCACGAAATTTCCTCTGTGATTCTTGTAATCGGTGCAACGTCTATGTTTTTATTTGACCTATAGATAACTCCAATGAGTACGCGTTCTACGCCACAGTGGAGTTTAAGAAACAAGTACTCAGAGGAACTATATACATCTGATTTGCACTCGATTTCGCAGTATAAATCGTTTCGCAGATAAGCAGCAACGCCTCCTCTTTCCCGGCCAATTCTATCAGCACGGAAAAGTTTATACCCCTCAACCTTGTAGGCGCTGGACCCCTCTTCCTGGGTCCAGAATCAAAAAAAAAAATCGCTTAAGAGCAATTGACGTTTATTTGTTTTCCTTAAGTCAGAGAGCGCTGTTAGCATTTTGTTTCACACCCCTGCACTGGCGAAATGTGATGTGTATCCGTGATGAACTCTTTTCGTTCCAGCATATCACAACGCTTCTGCAACTCCGATACTTCTGCCGTTAAGTTGTTTGTGACAACATTTTCGATGTTACTGACTCGCTGAGAAAGGTCGAATATGGCGGAATTAATGTTTTTGACGTTTTCAGCCAATTTTTGCTCGATGTTTTGTATTTTGAGCAGCAATTCATTGCGAGTGGTTGTCAGTTCGCATTTTAAATATTTTAAAATTGTTTCAGTGTGCTTACTCAGTTCGGCATTGAAAGATTGTTGCGTCAATCCTTTAAATGCAGGCGAAGATGATGGCAGGGTTGGGGCAGTCGTAGGTTTTGCCTTGATGGGTTTGCTCTGGTTAGAAGCGTTGTTTGACACGGACCTGGCGTTGTAGTGTTGTAGATGCGCTACGAAGCTGAGATCTAAATTAAATTATCTGGCAACAACAACATCCTCTCAGGCAATTCGATTGAAATTGTGCATGTGTCACAGATCAATAACACAAACGCAATCAGCTTTGTCCATCGATATTTCCGACCAAAAAACATCGAAAAATGTTATGTTGATCTAAATAAAAAACAGCGAATAATGTTTGCAAGAAGGGAGCACAAAAACAAGCTGAACACACAAGTGACAGTCTTTGAAGTTATCACCCAAATATTAAATAAATTTCACATGCTTGATTCCTAGGTAATGCAACGATGGAACTTCCATTCGCACGCTATACGAAATGCAATGTAATCATTTCCTTTCCCACATGTTTCATAAAAATTGTTTAGTTAGCAACAAGAACATTGTACATATACCATAAATAGTGGAAAATTAAATTATTTGTTTGTTCAGTCGATCAACCTCAGCCAAGGTAGTTGTGGTTTTTTGCTCTCGCGAAACTATTGTTTAATTGGCGCCCGAGCAGAATTCACCCCTGCAAATTATTAGGAAATAATAATAATACAATTTAAATTCTTTTTTAAAAAGTCGCGAAGCGAACCTACCGATAATAGTTATAGTGTGAAGTGGTGTGCGCACAGCAATAAAAAAAGCTAACTTTGCTGAATAAAAACACGTCCAACTATTAACTCTTTAAAATGCGTTAACATAGGAACACTTAAAACGCTGCAACCTGCATCAAGATGAGAAAACCGACAACGAACCATCCAACAGTGGCACAATCTGTGCTCAAGTAAACCTGTCAAACGGATAAAAGAGACAACGCGGACCACCCGATAGGATGCTGGCACGCATTACTTTTATGTAAGCTGTATTATCTCTATGTTGTTTTTTTTTAAATTAAGCTTAAGCTTAAGGATAAATAAGCTTACGTACTGCTAGACGTTATCCTCTACATTTCCTTGCCCTAAAAGCCAAATTCCTAAAAGTGTTAATTCCTGCTGTTGCAATGGAGCAGTTGTTAGAAGTGATAACACAGTTAACAGGTGTTCTGAACGCACTGATCTAGCAGACTAAGCTATAAGAATAGGTCTGACCCTAAATCTTATCGGGGCATCAGTCTGCTTCCGGTACTAGGAAAAGTACTGGATAGAGTTGTGGTGGAAAGGGTTTCGGAGAGCATGGCGGAACCAATGTCCCCCCTCTAATTCGGCTTTACAAGAGGCAAGTGTGTCGAGGATGCATGGTCTTTCCTAATAGACAGAGTCCTCAGAAGCAGGGCCAGGTTATAGGCATCTTTATTGATTTTAAAGTGCCTTTGATAACCTGAACTGGCAGAAAATAGTAATCAGGTTGCAGGAATTGGGCTGTCGGGAAATTGGGCTTTGGGGAAGCTACTTTTCCGACAGAAAATCGAGTGTGGTAAGTACGCACGACAGCGTCGCAATCAATGTTGAGAGAGGTTGCCCCCAGGGGTCCATCTGTGGTCCTTTTATTTGGAACGTGATGATGGATCCACTAAACGAGCTCTAAGGGTGCTGCGCCTACGCACATGACCTGCTCCTCATCCTTGAAGGCTGAGGAGAAAGAGCTCTAGCAGTCGTTGCTGAATGCGGAGAGAGCGTGGGGGTAAGTGTGTCGCAGGATAAGACCGTTTCAACGAAGCCCAAGGACAAATTGAATGTAAGATGTCGGGCTCCTGCGATACGTTTGAACGGCGTTGGCATTAGATGTCTGACTGGGGACTCAACAGGCTTTCTGTTCGTATCATATACGATGGCCTTTTTGTTGCCTGTGCAACATATGGAGCATCGGTATGGTACGACAGGGTTATGACTGTTGATGGTCGAAGACGGATCTTGACTTGTCAAAGAGTCGCCTTGCTTGGCTGTTTACCGGTGCGCCACACTGTCTCCACAAAAGCAATGCAGGTGTTGCTTGGAGTGCCACCTCTTGATCTGGAAGTGATGCGTCGTGCTATTGCTTTCAAGATCAGAAAAGGTCTACCTCTAAATGAGCGCGATTGGGTTTCCCAGGAAGAAGTGGATGGCCTGTCCCTGAAGCAGCGCAAAACGTTGCTCACGCACGGCAGGGTTACTTACGGCTTCCTAAGGGATGTGCTAACCATGCGAATCTTTCCTGAACGGAATTTTAACCTCAGCCTGGGCTTTTTGTTGACCGGGCTTGGCTCTCTTAATGCATTCTTGCATAAGAGGGGGCTTAGCGAGTAGCTCATGTGGAGCTACTTATGAGGACTGACTTCATGTCCTATGTGAGTGTCCCAATTACGCTGACATAAGGAACTTGCAGGCTATGGGCATCACCTTTAATGGTGAGACCTACGATGTCAGTGGAATTATCACTGATACCGTACGGTTCGAAAGAACTCGTAGTTTTGCAAAAGAGGTATTCAATAGAAGGCGCAGTAGGCAGCTAGCGGGAAGTTTGTAGAAATTTATGGTGCCCAACTGGAAGTAACCACAAGGTTGCGAAGCTTTGGTACCACGGGAGGTCAGGAGCCCCCGGAACTATGGTTCCGGCCTAACCTAGGAGTTGGCCTCCTTGTGGGAGAATCATAGTGGCTGTAGGTTTATACCCAAAATCGCGGGAAGAGTAGACCGGATGGAGCTAGAACATCTCATGGCTTAGCATATGTTGTAGTTTGCTACGACCTGTGCTAGACCATGGGATTGCTATGGAAGCAACTCGTCTATTCGATGTGAAGTTGCATTGCCATGACCCACAGAATGGCGGAGGTATTAGATAGGCCTCGACCCTTCACCAAAGGGGACGTTCGTGCCTTACACACGACTTCGAAACTGGTACTGGTGGTAGTACTTGTACTATCCGAAGGGCACTCATCAACGCATTATTTTGATATCTTGTGCGAAGACGCACCGTAGGCTTAAGCCCTCACGGCAGGTATCTACGTAAAACATAAGATACATCTGTACTTTCATGCACCTGAGTGTCAAAAATACAAATTGTCTAATTTTTTTTTTATAATTTACGCGCACCTAAGGGGTTACCCTTTTACTGTTGCCATGGCGCGGGCGGAAAGGTAGAAAGGAGGAGAAAGGAAAATTGTTTTGTAGTGGTTTGAAACTCAGGTGTGTTTGGTTTCGGTATTTGATCTCCAGGGGGGGGTGGGAGTCCGAATAGGACGGAGAGTTTTTTCTTCACTCAGAGTGGAAGGTTATAATTCGCAGTAATTATTTGTGCTTGAAACTCTACAACAGCCAAATCTACGTGTCAGTGTTATGCCTTCACACGCAGAATTTTTCTGTCTGAGTTCCAATTACACAACTGAAAAACTTGAAAGACTTGTTCATGGGCAGGATTCGAACCTAGACCCCTCCGAGTGAGAAGCGATTGCTAGTACCACCACACCATGACCACCCCTAATTGCAAGTGAAGGTATGGTTTTTTTCTTCAACTTACTGTAGTAGTTTATGTTGCAGTGATAAATGTTTTTTGATAGAGTGCATAGACCATTCTAAATATAGTACTTGGGGCTAACTCTTGATTCTAAGATGTTCTTTATATTGTACATCATCTTGATACATAATATCATTCATTCAATATCAGTCTTTTTATTCATTACGGAATTTAGTTTAGTTTCGTATAAACCATTCACATTTACAATAGCATGTTTTAATCTTAACAATTTTCTTAATTAATAATTGGACTTAATGAAAGCGATAACACTTCTTTCACTAATTTAAATGTACTAAATTACTTTCGTTTTTTAATTGATTATCTAGACTATTAAATAATTTAAAACGTTTATATACAAGTGACTTTTGCGTGTTAAATCTTACTATTTCTCAAGGCATATTCTAAAAAAATTTATATAGTAGAGTAGGTATTTTGGCATTAAATTCAGTTTTTATTTATACACCTTAAATTCCTCTTACATGCTAGACAAAAAAATACTTAAAAATTAGCTTAAATAACTTGCGGGCACTCTAAGCTAAACCTAACACTTAAACTATGTCTTTTGATGTAGAAAATATTTTTTAACATGTTACTCATGTTACTACCTTTTCTCTTATTTTATTATAAAACTTAAAACTAAAAGCCTACAAACTACCTAAAAATAAATCTTAATCTACTTAATCTACTTACATCTAACACAAACATAGTTTGGCATTAAATTGTTAATTCAAGCATTCATCATAATTATTTTCTTATAAATATACTCAATGTACACTCCTAGATGTTTTATGATATTTAGATATTTATGCTATCTTCTATTCTTCCCTCGTTAATCACCATCAGTTTTGTGTTTGCATCATTCAGTTTAAGTTTGTTTTATATTAGCCACGTGTTGATGTAGTTTAGATCCTCTTGTAATTTAGTGCTACAGTCTGCATCATCAGCGAACAAGGCAACTTTGCTGTGTTTTATAACACACTTAACGTCGTTTATATAGATTGTGAAAAGTAGAGTCCCTAAAACAGTGCCTTGAGGAACACCAAAATCTACTTCAATTGCCTCAGAAACTTCTCCGTTGGATTTAAGCCTTTATTTTCGATTTCTTATGAAAGAGTATACAACTATAAGTTACAACTACATTAATGGTAGTCTCACACGAGGACCACTATCAAATTATTTCTTTCAAAGTAGTCGTAAAGTTGTTTTTCAAAAATTTTCTCATAATGGCATAGCATTCACAGGTTTATACTTTTTGTATTGGTTTGACCAAAGATTCCTTCTAAGATTCCGTAAACTTGCTTCTGCATAGGGATCCGTTAATTATTTTACACATAATTAGGCCAAAGGTTTCAAAGATTCCAGCATATAGGATTTTAGGTTTACCATTTCATTGATACGATCTCCTTTGATGCTCAACAAAGCGCCATGTATTCCGCCTCAGTACTACTAAGCGCTACTCTCGGTTGCTTCTTAGATTCCCAGGATACCGAATAATACCGAAACCAAAAAGAATATATGACCCGTAAATGATTTTCTGTCAACGCAGTTTTCCTGTAAATAAGCTGAGAACGATTTGTTTTAGAAAGGTGTCTTAGTAAATTTTTCGCTGCGCCTAGGTGTTCACTGTGCGGATTCATATAATATCGGGGTGTGTAGTTAGGTTTATAAAATTGAATGACCCGATTAAACATTGGTATAGTGTTTTATCCACTTTGGAACAGCTTTTGCAGCCATCACGTTTTCTCAACTGCGTGCCTGGATTGATTACACCAATCGAGGACATACCCATGGCAACAAGCCTAGCCATTGCGTACCTGTTTTTAGGCAAATCAACAAGAGTCTAAGTGTGATTTTTAGCATGAGAATCGAACGGTTATCTCATAGCTTGAAGCGAATTATCAGCATATTTTCCCTGAAGGGCTTCCTCTACCGTAGAAGGACATTCATTTTCAGCATCTTTCAAAAAAAAAAATTATCGAATTAGGCACTGTTTTGTCTCTTTTATATGCTTGATTTTCGTTAAAACATCCAAATCTTCAGGTCCCAAAGCATCTGCGAAAACACTTTCAGCATCAGTTTCTGTTTCTGTAATAAAGTAATCAACATCTTTACTTATTGATTCAAAGCTTTGTGTTTCGAACCAGTTTTACGATCATATAAGCGATAGGCTTTGGATTCAGTTGCATAAAAAATCATTATGCAATCGATAGTCCTTGAGCCCAAATTGTCCCTGGCAGTCCTGATCCAATCAGCATGCAGCGAGCTATCTCCAAACGCAGTACCATTTCCGAAGTATGCGTCTCAACCATGGCTTTGAACTTCTTCTTAAACATAGCTAACGCTTATATGTTTTTTTATCACATCCTAGATGGCTTGTCGATCCACTGTCAAAAATCCATGTCGTCGTTTTATTTTTGTGCTTATCTCTGCAATCAGATGCCAAGTGTCCAGGACGATTGCAATTATAACAGGTTGCTGCTGATTTTTCTGCGGGAATTGTCTTTGTTTTCTGTTCCGTACGTACTCGTATTTCTGCTCCATCTCTTCTGTGTTCTTCTTCGAGAAGTTTTATCTTTAGATTCTCACACGTAGGAAAATTATCTCGGGCTTCAATCGCAAGAAAAAAATTTTCACAGCTCTAGGGGAGGCTAGAGAGTAAAATTATTAACCAAAGTTCATCTTGAAGCTCAATACGTGTCTATTTCCATTTTTCGACAATCGATGATTATTCTCTGGCATTTTTAACTGCCAAAGTTCTTTAAAAAGGCTAACTTTTCTCACTGCTCCTTGTGGCTGGTGAGATTTTTGTAGAATAATCCACGCCCCACTTGATGTTTTTGCAATTTTTAATGTAGCTGTAGGATATGCCTTCTCATCCTTGTTGCTCCAAGCATCAGTACTCCCTTGCTCTGGTTTTTTTTTTGCAGTTCCATTTTAATTTGACTTTTCCATGGTTTATAATACTACACTCAACATTTTCATTATTTTTTATATTATTTTGTTTCTTTATGGCTGACACTAGTCCTTCTTAACTCCATTTTTAATTTAATCCAATATACGAACCCTTCTTATTTTGCAGAAATTTATTTTAAGAAAAATTTGCCGAAAACCTCACAACCATTCACCAGTTATTCTCTGTTCCATGACCATAAAATTTTAAAGTGTTGAAAATGTAGGTGGAAACCCCTCAAACGTGGTATCTGTACCCAGGTTCCGTTCTAACTAAGTCGATCATAATTTCAATACATGTTTGTTTCATCAAACATTTAAAACATTGGCTCTTCCAATTTACAATAACTATGACAGCTTAAAAACTCTTATTTCTGACATATAGGTTTAAATTTAAATTTATCTTATTTATTATAGATTATGATGTACATATATATAAACTACACAATAATTATGTTATATATATCAGAAGTTTTTGTTTATTTTTGATAAATTGCATCTTTTACAACATTTTTATATTACAAGGCACCGAATGCCATTTATTGTTCTTTACTTTTAAAATCTTTTAAAAAGATAATGTAAAGTGGTAATAAACTAAACTAAACTAAACTATTGTAAACTACACTAAATTTTGTGTTGCCTATCGTTAAGCTTGTTAAAAAGGATGACTGGTGAATGAGCCTTAAGTCTACTTTTTGACAAACATCAGTTCTGTCATTTGTCATAGTTTGACAGTTTGATTTCATAGAATTTTAATCATAGCATCATAAACGAATACATCAGCTGATTGAAGTGAAAACCTTTTGCAAATACAGCGAGTCAACTGACCAAATAAGCCAACAGCTTCACCAAATGTACAGGGATTTGAGGAGATAAAAATTCGCCAGAATCCAATTAAAGTGTCTGTTAGTGTTCGCGCTATGCTGACGAAAATGAGAAAAAAATAAAAAGAGAACTGTCACCGATGGAGGGTGAACACAGACTGACAGTGACTTTGACATTTGGCACTAACATTCCGCCCGCCTTGGAACGAATTGAAAAATTTGTTCAAAAAAAAGTGAATACATTAGTAGATAAATATAAATGTTCGTTTTACGAAGTTTGAGAAATAACGTCATTTGCGGTTAGAAGTGGAGATATCTTCACGTTAGGACGAGTTAGGATTCCATCAGCTGTCTTTAGTGTTACGACTCTTAAAGTGTCAATAATCCTTCCTAACTTCCATTTGGTCGGAGGTAGCTTCTCATCGCGAATCACCACTAGATCACCCAGATTGACGTTACAGCTCACACGGGTCCACTTCGAACGCTGTTGAAGTTGTAGTAAATACTCCGAACTCCACCTTCTCCAGAAATGCTGTCTCATATTCGTGATAAGATACCATCTGCTTGTCAGGTTTCCCTGAAATCGGTTCTCCGATTAAGAAATGTCCAGCAGTAAGAGCGAGGAAATCGTTTACATCCGAAGACACCGAGCACAGAGGACCGTTGTAAACTCCTCATACCTTAGCAGAATTTCCCCCAATGTTCGGCGTAGGTGAAATTTTACGCGCTTCCCAATACCCACCCATGTGTGGTGATGCTGGAGGGTTGAAATGCCAAATGGTACCGTCATCACTAAGATACTAGGCTAACTGTTCATCCTTGATGGCATTCTTGAGTAAATCGTTAAGCTCCTTGTTTTTTGGCGAGCACCCTATTTTTACTGCATCGCTACTGCTCCGCTTATGGGGTTGGCTAATGTCGCAGATCGCAGAATGCGTCTGCATACTGCTCGGTCCTGTATCGCTTCGCCGGTTAGCCCCAGGAGTTGTTATGCATTTGCCATCTGAGTAATCCAGGAATTCTTTTTCCCACCTAGTTTTCTTTTAGTAGGAGCGACCGTAGTTGATATTGCCTTCTTAACGGGATTTCCCGGAGATCTTCTTTGAACGTGGCAATACCAGCTACGAGGGCGGGTGAATAAGTCCGTGAGTTTTTGAATTTCTGACCTCTTTACTGAAACAGCAACACTGCTCCTGTCAACAGGCATCTGTCAGTTGACTCCTGTCAAAATTTAAACTTGCTGCGTCAGTTAGTTTGTGTTTGACAGCTATTTTTATCAGACTACTCACTAATTTGAGGAGAAAATGGAAAAAAGTGAATTTCGTGTGCTTATTAAGCATTATTTCTTGCGAAAAAAAACCATTACCGAGACCAAGGCTAAGCTTGATAAATACTATGGGGACTCTGCACCATCGATTTCAATGGTAAAAAAGTGGTTTACTGAATTTCGTTGTGGCCGTACAAGCACTGAAGATGCCGAACGTCCTGGACGCCCAGTTGAGGTCTCTACACCCGAAACAATCGAAAAAATTCACGATATGGTGTTGGCTGACCGAAGATTGAAAGTGCGAGAGATTGTGGAAGCCGTAGGGATCTCGCATGGCTCAGTGGTTTCAATTTTGAATGATCACTTGGGCATGAGAAAGCTTTCCGCAAGATGGGTGCCGCGTTTGCTCACAGTCGACCACAAACGCAATCGTGTAACAACTTCACAGGAAGGTTTGGCGTTGTTTAATCGCAATATGGAGGAGTTTTTGCGCCGTTTTGTAACCGTGGACGAAACATGGATCCATCACAACACACCAGAGAACAAACAACAGTCAAAACAGTGGGTTTCTAAGGGTGAATCGGCGCCAAAGAAGGCCAAGGTGGGTTTGTCAGCCAATAAAGTTATGGCGACTGTTTTTTGGGATGCACGCGGGATAATCCACATTGACTACCTTCAAAAGGGAAGAACAATCAATGGGGAATATTATACCAACTTATTGGACCGATTCAATGACGATTTGAAAAAAAACCGACCTCATTTGGCCAAGAAAAAAGTTCTTTTCCACCAAGACAATGCAAGGGTGCACACATGTGCAGTTGCCATGGCAAAAATCCATGAATTGGGCTATGAATTGCTCCCTCATCCACCATATTCTCCAGATTTGGCTCCCAGCGACTACTTCTTGTTCCCAAACCTGAAGAAATGGCTTGGTGGAAAAAGATTTGACTCCAATGATGAAGTCATGTCGCAAACAAAGGCCTATTTTGAGGACCACGACAAATCATTTTTTTTGGAAGGGATAAAAAAATTGGAGAAGCGTTGGACAAAGTGTATAGAGCTCAAGGGAGACTACGTTGAAAAATAAAATTATTTTTTTATCAAAAAATCTGTGTTTTATTCCAAAATTCACGGACTTATTGACCCACCCTCGTAATTCTATCCGGCTCAAGTTGTTCGGTTACCGAATTCTTTATGTGTAGACTTCCTCTAATGTCCGTAGATCTAATGCAGTCGCGTTTCGTGACTCCAGTCGACATCCTCAACATTTTCATCTCTGCTGCCGTCATTTGATTTTTAAACACTTCGTATATTGTCCAGCACTGCGAACCATATGTAAGAGCTGACCGAACCATCGTGGTGTAAAGTTTCCCCATCAATTTAAGTGGAAATTTTCTGTCACAGAAGATTCCCGAATTTTCTCGCGATTTCATCCACCCCACACTTACTCTGTGCCTTACGTCGTCGTCACATTTCGCTTCTACGTTAACGATTGATCCTAAATACTTGAACCTAGTGGTTTTCGGAAGAACTATTCCATCCAACATTATATCTGGAATAGGTCGCAGTGGATCCGAAAATGGGCAGGTCAAATGTTCCGTCTTTGGGCGACTTATTTTAAACCGGTTTTTCTCTAGCGCGTCTTTCCATTTAGTTAGGACGTTTTGTAAATCTACGACATTATCGCTTAGAATAACTGCGTCGTCGGCGAAGAGAATCGATGTTACATTTGCTTCGTGCATGCAATCTTTCAAAAGATAGTCTAGTACCACGTTAAAGAGGAAAGGGCTAAGAATGCTTCCTTGATGCACTCCGACATTTACCGGAAATTCTCTCGTAAGTACGATGCAGATCTTTTGACGAATCCCGATGTTTTCCATTAATATTCGCAAGCTTTGGATTGCGTCCACCGTCGATCTTCCTTCCACGAATCCACACTGGCTATCGTCGAGCTTTATGATTTTGCGAAGACGTTCGTTTAAAACTCTTTCAACGATTTTCATCGTGTGTGACATCAGGGTGATTGAGCGGTAGTTGTTGCATTCTCGCGTGTCGCCTTTGCCTTTGCCTTTGTATAACGGAACCAAAAAGTTACTTCTCCATTGATTCGGCATAGTTTGTCCGCATTTTATTTTATTCAAGAGTTTCGACAGCCATTCACTGCCGATACATTCCATCTTCGACCAAAACTCTGATGGGATGTTGTCTGGTCCCGAGTATCATTTTTCCGATAGCTATACCTATCTCTTCTGTTGAAAAGTCAGCAACTTCTTCTTCGAATGGATCAGCTGCAGGGACGCGATCACGTGGAAACTGTTTGTTAAGCAGGTCCTTACAGTATTCAAGCCACCTATCACAGATGTATTTTGGCGACGTTATTTCCATCGCATTTTTTCGCCTTTTGCGCAGCGAGTTTAAAAATATTTGGCACTTTACTATTGTACGACGTTTGAACTTCTTGAATAGCTTGTCTTCTATCTGCCGATAGTGAGGGTATTTTTTCCAAGTCCTGGTAAAGGTTTTCCACTGCTGCCACTCGGGTTAGGGCCAGGACTCTCTTTGTAACGTTTTTAAGTCGCTCATATTCAAGTGTAAGTCGAGACTTTTCGATATCGTTGCTCCGATCACATTTTATCCACGTTTGAAATGCTTGCTTCTTGTCGGTCACAACTCGTTTGGTTTCGTCATTCCACCACCATGTTTCTTTCTCGATGTGACGATGTCCTGATATCGTTCCTAGAAGAGAATTTGCGTGTGTCATGCATGCCTCGAGCATGCTGTTCCACAAATCTTGCGGGCTAAGTGAGTCTGCGATAACGTTTATATTAAGAAGTACTTCTTTAGCGCGTGCAATAAATCTTGTGCCTCGTTCTTTCGATAAGTTATACCACCGGATTTTAGGCTTTCTAACAGGCTCTCGTGTTTTTGGTGGTTCCGCTGTGAAGAATTCTGTAATGAGCAGCCGGTGTTGGGTAACTAGCGATTCTCCAAGGATTACCTTGCAGCCCTTGACACTGTTTCTCATCGATCTTTTGCAAAGGTTATAGTCTATTTGCTATAGCCTCCGCTGCTATTGATGTTTTATAAACGTCGTATTTAAAACATTGAGACCGTGGGCTTTACATGGTGCAAGGATGTCTTCACCAGCAGAATTGCTGGTTCCAAAGCCTTTACCGCCATGGCAGTCCTCATAATCTACATTTGATTCTCCAACGTGGCCGATTAAATCTCCGTCTACGAAAAGCATCTCCTCGATGGGTATATTTCTGAGCAAATTACCGAAATCTGACCAAAATTTATCCTTTTCCGATTGATCGCAACCGTTTTGTGGGGCGTACGCGCTAACAATGTTCCACATTTCATTGTTTATAATGAGTTTTACACTCATCAAGCGGTCGCTTATTTTTGAAATACCAACGATTGCCGCGACAATAGCACCGACACCGTTTCGTCCATTGACCGTTCCATGGTAAAACATCTTAAATGACTTAGTTTTTAAATCACCACGCAGTGGTGTTGCGTTTCCTGAACGCACATGACATGTAGAGTTCTACGACGCATTATTGCTTCCATCTCCAAGCTTTTTGAGGTCATCGATCCGACGTTCCAACTTGCAAACCGAAATTTGGTAAAATTTAGAAACTTCATTTTGCCCGCCCCCGAAATCCGTCGGGCTCTGACACCAGCATTTCTGCTTGCCCTGTGATCACCCGAATGTGTGGGGTAGTACTACAACTTGCGATCATTTCCATGAAGTTTTTTTTTGTACATTCGTACGAGATTGATTTGACACACGTATGCTCAATTGAAGTTAGTTGACTTTGCTTTTATCCCACCGGTAGTCGCCAGACGTGGAAACCCACTGATTCCATACGAACTTGTGGGAAAGTTTTAAAAGTGTTAAAGTGTCACAGGCTCATTTTTGGTGTTATAGTTGCCTGTCTCATTTTAGTCGCTTTTTACGACAAGCAGGTAAGAACTGCAGCACTGTTCTATGGCACTGGCTTTATTTAATAGATAATTTTATGCCATTAGGTGGTTAAAATTCAAAATACCTGGAGCGCAGAAAAAATTATAAATTTAGGCGTCCCACAAGGTTCTGTTTTTTGACCGATTCTATTCTGTTACTTTACTTGAAACATTGAATGAAAAGGAAATTAACATAAATTAGGAATAGAATCGGTCCCAAAACAGAACCTTGTGGGACGCCTAAATCGGTCATCGGAAATTACCGTGTCAGAATCAAGTTCTGCGAGGACGTTTGAATGATGTTATATTCCACACATACTACTCGCCACAACACAGTCACAGCATTAACATGGATATTTTCAAAATTAAGAACAATTAAACTAAATATCACAAAATGTGCTCAGTTTTGAAATAATTTTTTCTAATGCCATTCTATAACTTACACTAATTATTATTGGCCCGGGTCTACCCCGGACAACTTTATTAAGCTTATTAACAAGCCAAACTTAAAACTAGACTTAAAAACTAACAAAGATATAATGGGGCGAGGTTAAATGGTGGACGGGGGAGATGTTAAGGGAGTGGAATATTGAGCAGCGCTGTTTTTATTTCTTGTTTGCTGCTATTTAGGTCAAAGACTTCGGCGTAGTTGTTCGTTATATGCAACATTCTGGATATGGGTTCAAAGTGACCGTAGTTGGTGCGATGAGTTCGGATCAGGAAGAGTGGGACAGATCTTAGATTACGGGGATTGGGAGTGAATGCAATATTTTGCGTTATTGTCGAGCAGTCGATATTTCCAGTCAGTAACTGGTGGATAAAAAGTACATCAGCGACTTCACGACGTTTTTTTAGGGTATGCATGCTAATTAGTTTTAGCCTATTTTCATAGGGGGGTAATCCATATGGATCGGCCCAAGGTAGACCACGAAGTGCAAAACGGATAAACCTGCGTTGGACTGCTTCTATTCTTTGAATGTGGGTTAGTTTATAGGGTGACCAAACTTGGCTGCAGTATTCGAGAAGAGGCCTTACAAAAGTAATGTACAGGGACTTTGTAACGTAAGGGTTGGAAAATTCTTTTGACCAGCGTTTGATAAAGCCGAGTGAAGAGTTAGCTTTATTTATAATGCTGTGAATATGTGAGTCGAAATTCAATTCTCTATCACAAATTATACCTAGATCCCGTACTTGGGTAGTGGAAGGAATAGGTTCATCGCAGATAAAGTAGTTTCTTGGAGGGGGAGGTAGACGTTTAAGGGAATAGGTTATCGCTTGGCATTTGCTGACGTTAAGCTCCAAAAAGTTTTGCTTGCACCATACCGAAAACTTATTCAAGTCATCTTGCAGGCAATAGGAGTCAGAAGGCAATGAGATGACTTTGGAAATTCTCATGTCATCAGCGAAAATAGAAAGATTAGAGTTAGTTAAAATTAAATTTATATCATTAATTGTGAGGATAAAGATGATTGGACCAAGGTGCCTACCCTGAGGCACACCAGATGTTGCTTTAATGGGTTCGGATATTGAAGATCTGAAGATGACCCTGTATTCTCGGTCTTCTAAATAGGATTTGGTCCATGCCACAAAATGAGGGGAAAAGCCAAGTTTTTTTAGTTTAAAGATGATAAGTTGGTGGGAAATTTTATCGAATGCCTTGCTGAAATCTGTGGAAATTGAATCGACTTCATCGCCGTCTTCTAAAGCATGAAGCGTCCTAGAGACGAACTCTGTTAGGTTAGTGGTCGTTGATTTACCTTTCATGAAGCCGTGCTGATTTGTGCAGATAGTTGGCCTACAGTACGGAAGCAGTTGTTGATAGACTATGCTTTCAAAAAGTTTGGGTATGCAAGAGAGTTTCGATATGGGCCTATAATTATCGACTTCGGCTTTACTTCCTTTTTTATGAATAGGGATAATGTAAGATTCCTTCCATAGGAAAGGGAAAGTACCTGTTGAGACAGACAAGTTAAATAGGGCAGCAAGAGGAGGACCGAGATGGGTAACACACTCTTTTATTACAATAGCCGGAATTCCATCAGGGCCGGACAAGAAATCATCTTTAAGTTTGGTAATGTTTTCAGATACCAAAGTTGTTGTTATATTTAGTGAAATGGCTGACGTCTCAGGATAGTTTCTCATATAGCTAAAGTAGCTAGGATCGGGTTCAGCTGTTTTCTTAGAAAAGGATTTGTTAAAAAGAGAAGCAAAGAAATTTGTAATGGTTTTTGGGTCGGCAGAAGATTCACTAAGAAATTTAAGAGTAGATGGGTAGCCGTCTGACTTTCTTTTGGTATTAATAAACTGGTAGAAGCTTTTAGGGTCCGAGACTAAGCTAAATTGCATGCGGTAGAGGTACTCAAGGTAAAGAGACTCACAAAGTTCAGAAAAACGATTATATACCGATCGATAATTACTGTAGTCGGAATCAGATCGAGTTCTTAAGAATTTGTGCCACAACTTGTTTCTGTTATTACGGAGAGAGCGCAACTCATTGTTGTACCAGGGAGGAGCAGATATGCAGTCCTTTCGGAAGGTATACGAAACCGATTGGGCAAAGCAGGAGAAAATTAACGAATAGAACGTTGATAGGGCAAGATCAATGTTAGTTGTCTCACCAATAAATTCAAAGTTAATGTTGCTGATGAGGTTTTTAAGTTTGTTAAAGTCGGTTCTACGGAAGTCAAATGAGAATGAATTTTCCGAATCGACACATGTGTTGCCATTTTCATATGAATATATAATTGATAAGGGGGGATGAAGGCGGTCTAGTTTAGAAAGAAGATGATCACTCCTATAAACGACACAGTTATCTGAATCGGATGTGAAGACAAGGTCGAGTTGTCTGTTCATTGTGTTAGGTATTCCACTAATCTGAAGCAGACTTGAGTTGGTTAGGCAGTCCACCATCAATATTTCCATTTCAGATGTCGAATTACGAGAGACAAAATGAGACGAATCATCGGAAGGCTCCCATATAAGGTGAGGGAGGTTGAAATCTCCTACTAGAACAATGCAATCTTCAGGTTGTGCATCCTCAGTCAAAAAATCAACTGCGTGAACTACAGGTTGATAAGACTCAATGGGTTGAGATGGGTGAATGTAGCAACAAAGTACGTAAAGACATCGTTTGGGGAGCGTAATGTTGGCGCATACTAACTCAAAGTTTTCAGTGTGGGGAATATCGACAGGAGTTGCGTGAAAGCAGTTCCGGATTGCTAGTAAAACACCGCGGCCATAAGGATTATCAGCTCTTTCAAATCCATCTTTTCGAAAAACGTTGAAATTTGGAGGAAACAGCTCAGGGTTTTTTATGTCTGGAATTAGATTTGTTTCAGTAAGAGCAATTAGGTCATAGGGAAACTTTTGAGAATTGAGATATATCCTTTATGGAATCCGCTACTTCTCCTTGTTTTGTTCGAATTTTTGGTAAACTGTTTATGCAAGGAACTCTTATACAATAGTCATTACTCCTTTTGACGGTCCCCCACTTTTGCCAAATAGACACAATTGCACAAGCCAAAACGAATTAACCGTGAAAAAATATCTCAGAAACACATCTGCCCCACAATTATAAACCGATTTGGTCGAGCAGATGGGTACAACTAAGGCTAGGCAAATGCAACTAGTGCAACAAAAACTAAAGCATAAACAGAAAAAAAAAACAAAAAATACTATTGAAAGGATGTACATTTGTCTGAAGTATGGATACAAGCAATTTAGATGTTGCTGGGGTATCATTGTAAATTTGCGCCGTGGTTTCCTCATAAGCATAAGCATCCATAAAAATCTAAAAAAATTTTATACAATACACATACTCTTATTGTCATGATTGTAGTTGCAAGGGCCCATCCGACGTTAATTAAAAATTCCAAGCATTTAGCTCTTCTGATCGATTGTGTAGCTAAATCTGGAATTTTTATTTGAATTTTTGCTACAACTCCAGAGAGAGAGAGAGCTTAATTTCATACTCTCAACTGCCACAGACAGTCGCATACATTATTGCAAGCGAATTTATTTTTTTTTAACACCTTTGTATCGACACAGTAATAGGTTTGGCTACGAATTTGGAGCCGATGAAACTGGGGGCATCTTAATAGTCCTTATGAATTTGTGAAAGTCCTCAGGAGTTGGTAGTCTTGATAGAGTGACACTCAGTTCCATGGGATGAGGTTATTTTGTGTGAGGGATGTCTCCGGGTATTATTCCTGTTTCAATAGAGGATGTTTCGAAATTGTTATTCAACGTAGACATGGGTTATTAAATTCTTTTAATCTGTTGTTGAGTTTAGGGTGAGGATATACAGGAATATTTGACATCTGTGTGTATTTGTGAAATTCTGGTTAAACGATTTCATTGCTATTTACGGGTTTTGAAGGGGATTAAAGTGACTGATGACAAATACATATAGGGTTATGGCACCAGTAGTCGGCCACATAACTCTTTTTAAATCTTAAAAATCAGGGTAATTGGGTAATTCTATAAGTATTAAGTAAATTTGCTACCTTAAACTAATTATTTATCATTCTTAAGACAAAAGTGTGACTACTACACCCTTCAGTTCCAGTAGTCGGCCTCAATTTGAAAAATTATAAATTCACTCCATTTGCAAAAGTTACAAGTACTTCGGTAACATTTTAGCGTTTTATAGTAAATGAAGAACAATTTCATATAAATAGAAACATGTATTTCAATAAAATGTAAATAAATGGTAAAGTTTTTCCATCAGCACTAAAAACAAATAACAGAACGGTAAGTGTCTCTTTAGGAGCTAAAACAATCCCTGATTTCGGAGAAAGATAGAACGATGTTTCATCGCCATTAAAAATTCTAGAAGCATCATTCTAAGGCATCAATTGCCTCTAGGTAATTTGTGAGCTCCCGGAACCACTTTCTTATGCACTCCTCAGAGACCAACGCTCGTCCTTTCGACAGTCCGTCTGCGGTTCTGAGGGATAATTCTGGGCGAAGTTTCGGAAATCCATAGTAGCAGATTTTCGCTGGTAGCCCATTTTTAAATATGCTCTTCCTATTGTCGTCCAAAGTTATTTTTTGGACTCTATTCAGCAAGTCTGTTGACTTTAGTGGGAATCCGCATTTGGAAAGGTGTATGAGCCTGTTTACAACTGTACCGTTTTGCCTTTACCAACTAGAATTCCGCCCGTTGCCGCTCCACGCAAACTGCTCAAACAATTCTGAACTTCATGGACCCCCTCCGAATGGAAAAACAGACTCGGTCTGTTATCACCATTAGCGAGTGCCAGATGATTTCCCCTGCTGACTCCAATATTTCCTGCAGCGAACCAAATATTCGTGGTTGTTCCCTAATCCTCCTGGTAAGACAACTAAACCTGGGAAGATAAGTATTACTAAATGCTCTGAGGAACGAGAAAACGCACATCTCGAGAGTAATAACACAAATGAAAAACTTGAAAGACTTGTCATGGGCAGGATTCGAACCTTGACCCTCCGAGTGAGAAGCGATTGCTATACCACTACACCACGGCCACCCCAAGCTGTTATTTGCTTGGAAAGGGGAGATATATGGCCGAAATATCGTTTATTAAACACATATCGAGCTAGGTTGTATTCTTCACTTCACAGTAGTATATTAGGATTGGCAAGAGTAAAGCTTTTACAAGTAGCATTTTGGTAGACTTTTCCAACCGTTGTTGCGATATGATCACTCCAGTTAAGGCTTTCATTAAAAACAAGACCCAAGTTTTTAGCAGTACAGACGTATTCATAGCCACAGAAAAAACTACAAGTTGTAGCAAATTTTCACGCGTAACATCTCTGTTCTTGTGAAAAGTCCTTCAGAAACTTTACCAAGAAAAATCACAAAAATATGTCGCTATTCAGTGCTTTGCTAGGTGATTTCGACGATGATGGTTTCATGGGAAATCACATGAACTCCATGATGGGCAATATGATCATGCCTGATCCGTTCAACATGCTAACACGATTCGAAAATGGTTTCAACAATAGCAACAGCCTCATGGAACGTGGGTCAATGCTTGGCGGTAGCAGCCTCTTTGGATTCTCCAGCATGCCAAACATGAATCGTTTGCTAAGCGCAGATATCGGCAACAGTCCGCATCCTTCTGTTCATCAAGCGTAATTTCTATGTCAGGCAACAAGCAGCACTAAAACTGGTCCAGGTGGCATCCGTGAAACTAGAAAAACAGTGCAGGATTCCACAAGTGGAGTTAAGAAAATGGCAATCGGCCATCATATTGGTGATCGTGCTCACATGTGCCAAGTCGAAATGTTGCAGGGTGCTGGTCATCATTCACCACACCATAGACAATACCATAGGGCAGTTCCAGCTCTGCCAGCTCCTCCATCAGCAAATAATAGCGTTCACCCGCATCCCTACAACAACGCAGCAGCCCGTCGTAATTTTGGATCAAAGCACACAAAACACACTCAACAGCATCAAGTGCAGCAGCCATCCGAACCGCAGATCCGGCCGCAGCAGAACGATTCAACAAGTAATTAAGCTTTAGAAACACCCACTTGTATCTTAGAAAAAAAATCACATAATTAGTTTTTAATAAGTTTTGTCTTACATATGAGTATACACTTATGAAAGACAAACCTACATAAATATATATTTGAATTTTTAACCACTAACAGTCGATACAATAGGGAGACAGTGATATAGTGAATGGATACATGGTTGTTTATTATTTTTCATGAAAGATATATAAAAACATTCGTCTCCTTCTTGCTTGTCTACATGACAAATCGGACTCGGCCTGCTACGAAGGGAAAACCAAAACCAGCGTCACGGTCTCCATCCATCAGGAAGACCTCCCTACCGACCCTATCAGTCTCAGGAACCTTTATATCAGGTACCACGAGATTTTTAACATGTCCCCTCAGAAAGTAGCAGACGTCCTTGCTGCATTCGGCAACTACGTTCACTCTGAACGAGTCTCACACCTACAGCGATCCGAGCCGACCACGACCAATTTTTTCGTCCATAACGTACCTTCTTTCCCAGCCCTTAAACTATCCTGCCTCACACCTTCACCCCACAACATCCCTCTTACATTTTACTACCAGAATGTAAGAGGTCTTCGCTCTAAAACCAATGCTGTCTTACGTCAATCGCATGCTCTTCCCTTTGAAATGTACGCCTTGACCGAAACCAATTTGATTCCTGACATAAAGAAACAGGAATTGTTACCACCTACTTTTAATGTTTTTCGCGACGACGATCCTACCCGCACAAATAAAGATTCCCTTGTCGAGGCGTCCTACTGGCGATCGACAACAGTCTTAACTCTTCTCCCATTACAATTTCTTCATCCTCTAAAGCCGGCTTTGTCGCAATAAAAACATCACTCCCTCTCAAGTCTCTATATATTGCTACATCCTACCAGCTCAACCTATCGAATCTTACCAATTTCTTATTGATGCGATCGACCATTTAATTGGCATGTCAGCTACAGTGGACTCCACCAGATGATCTATCGTTTTTTATCGCTTCAAATGCCAACTCAGCTAAGGAATGTCTCTTCTTAGATCGCTTAACAGACTCAAGTCTATGCCAAGTCAGTGGTATATCCAATTATATGGGCAGGCAGTCCTCAGTCTCACTTTGTCCCCTATCTCTCTCAACAATCGATAACTACCAAAGTATTTTGTACGAAGCTCTAAGCTTCCAATGCAAAACACTTATTTCCCCTAGAACACATGGCTTCCTAAAGGGTAGGTCAACCACCACAAATCTCGTTGAATTCGTATCCTTTGCTCTCTCTGCGCTAGAGAATGGCAATGAAGTCGATGTAGTTGCAACCGATTTTAGCAAAGCTTCGATAAAATCTCTCATCGATTAATCATCTTTAAATTGTCTGCCCTCGGCTTTGAACCCATACTGTTAAAATGGATATCCTCTTACCTAGAAAACCGTTCTTACAGTGTTCCTTTTAGGTCAGCCCATTCGGCTCCATTTTTGGCCACCTCTGAAGTTCCACAAGGCAAACATCTCGGTCCCCTTCTTTTTATATTGACCATAAATGATCTCGATATGATCATCAAACACTCGGCCAATTTCTTCAAAACCATTTCCTCTCCCCATGACTCTTTCCTCCTTCAACAAGATCCTGATAGTTTTTCGATCTGGTGTCTCAAAAATTCTTTGGAAATTAATATCGCCAAATGCCAATCCATCACCTTCTCACATAAGCGGAACCAATCTCCTCCCCGACTCTATCTTCTCCATAACCAACCTATCTCCTCCGTACAATCTCTGCGCGACCTCAGCGTTTTGTGTGATAGGGAGCTCAACTTCCGTTTACATATGGATGAGATAACCCTCAAAGCCAACTCTGCACTAGGTTTTGTAAAACGGTGATCCAAAGAATTCACCATACGTGACCAGGTACCTCTATATTACCTTTGTTGGCCCCCTCCTAGAGTGCGCCAGTCAAGTATGGTCCCCATATCATCGTGTTCATATCTCGAGAATTGAAAGCATCCACCGCCGTTTTCTTCGATTTGCTCTTCGAGGTTTGCCCTGGGACGATCCTTTTAATGACCTAGATGGCGCTAAACAAATAAAAAATGCTCAGTTGTTAACTTCAAAAGAGAAATGCCTTTCCGGTGATGAGGCACTATGCCTTTATCTTGATGCAAAATTGGAATGTAGCTCTTGGTGTAGGTCACGAACTGGTTCCTTTATTTTACTGTTTGACGAAAGCCAAGAAAAAATGCTTTCCACCCGAAGAATGTATTCAAGTTGATGAGGTTTCTGCTAGTTTCACACTACAGTCCTTGCTAGATATAACTACCCAGGGAATTTTAGAAGCATTGCACTTTTCAGGGACAGACAAAACACAATCAGCAACGGTGATAAGTAAATGGGGATTTGATGGGAGTTCAGGGCATAGCCAATACAAGCAGAAATTCGACGACAAAACTGCTAGTGACGAATACCTATTTTTAGTTTGTTTCGTGCCTTTGAAATTAGTTTTGGATGATAATTTTAATACCACGCTTTGGGTAAACGTCAAACAGTCATCTACGCGTTATTGTCGTGCAATTAAATTTATTTAAAAAAAAGAGACTTCGGCTTTAGTGCATCAAGAAGGAGAAAATATAAAAAGTCAAATCGAAAAACTAAACCCAACTGAATCTTCAAACCTTCTCGCCAAACATGTCCTTCTCTCAACAATGGTTGATGGAAAAATATGCAACATATTATCGGGTACAAAGGGGATTCAGAAGAAGATTGTTATATTTGTGGTGCTAAGCTCAGTCAAATGAATTCGCCAATTACTTGTGGCAATGTAAAGACACAAAATTATGTTTATGGATTGTCTCCACTTCACACACTTATTACAACTTTCGAATGTTTATTACACATTTCTTACAGATTGCCTCTAAAAGTATGGCAAGTCCGAAGAGAGAATCAAACCGTTTTCCAGGAAAGGAAAAATGTTATCCAACGAAGATTCAAATCTGAATTAGGTTTGAACATATACTTGGTAAAACCTGGGTTTGGTGCTACTAATGATGGGTTGCCTCTGAGGCATCGCGGCTAAGAAAAATCCTCTCCACAAATCCTATGATGCCCAGCTGTTTGAAAAAAACCGATGGCTCTTGGACAACCTCAAGTGATGAGTCACTCAACCTGCTTCTGGACACCCACTTTCCAGGTAGCTCCCAACTCGCGGCCAGTAGCAGCCCAAACTAGCCTACTGCAACCGTGACCAAAATTCATGGTCTGATTACGAGAGACAAACTGCTCTGGGCGCTGCATAGCTTCTAACCATACAAGTCTGCTGGTCCGGACGGTATTATACCTGCCTAGCTACAGAGATCCTCAGATATTATTCTACCAGTGTTGGAAAATATTATGAGGAGCTGTGTAGAACTTATCCACATTCCACTGTTATGGAGAGAAGTCAATGTAGTATTCATTCCCAAAGCTGGAAAATGTTCTCATGTAGTCCCAAAGGACCTCAGACCTATAAGTCTATCATCATTCCTTCTGAAAACTTTAGAACGACTGATTGATATCCATATTCGAGCTAAAGTTGATCCAAGACTTCTGTCTACGGCTCAACATGCTTACTGGAAAGGAAAGTCGGTGAAAACGGCTTTGCATTCTCTGACTAGCCACATCGAACGATCCCTACAATATAAGGAGTACACAATGGTTGCTTTCCTAGAAATAGAGGGCGCCTTTAACAACGTCAACACATCCGCAATCACGACTGCGCTGTCAACTCTGCAGGTAGACGGCTCACTTGGGGAGCTGATTAGGCTAATGCTAAAAAGCAGGATAATCAACTCCAAACTGGGTGAGACTTCTGCTAAAAGATATGTCTGCAGAGGTACGCCGCAAGGCGGTGTCCTCTCCCCCCTTCTCTGGAACTTAGTGGTTAACGAACTACTGATATACCTGGAAGCGGCTGGTAGCAGAGTGATTGCCTATGCGGATGACGTTGCCATAGCCATCTCAGGAAAACATCTAAATACCATTAAAGAACTCCTCCAAGTAAATTTCAACAGATTAACCCGCTGGACAGATCGCTGTGGATTGGGAATAAACCCCCATAAAACTGATCTTGTCCTCTTTTCTAGGAAATATAAAATTCCAATCATAGACCCTCCTTCAATAAACGGTACCAGGTTAGTTTTCTCCGATACAGCAAAATATCTGGGTCTCATTTTTGGCAGGAAACTAAACTGGAAACCTAACATTCAAGAAAGAGTCAATAAAGCTACAATAGCTTTATTCTCTTGTAAAAAAGCCATTGGGAACAAATGGGGCCTTCAACCTCGCATAACTTACTGGCTACACATCTCGGTCATAAGACCGATACTTACTTACTGGCCTTGGAGAATGCAGTCAACCGCATTAAACTAAGCAGAGTCCAAAGAACAGCATGTCTATGCACAAGCGGAGCCTTGCGGTCTACCCCCTCTGCGGCATTAGATATTCTGCTTCACTGGACACCCCTCGACATTTTTAGCAAGCAAGTAGCTGCGACTGCAGCTATTCGCCTTAAAGCGACTAAACAGTGGACAAATAATTAATTTGGCCACGCCAACATTCTTAATACATTAGGAATCCTCACAGAGAACACCGATTACACCATACCTGAACTTTGGTTTGACAGAAACTTCCATGTAAGCTTCCCCTCTAGATCATTCTGGGAGGAGGATGCTTTCATGGACTACAAGTCAATCCATCTCTACACAGATGGATCTAAAACCGACAGCGGAGTTGGTGGCGGTGTTTTCTCAGATAAGCTAAATCTAAGCCTCTCTTTCCGTCTTCCAAATCACTGTAGCGTGTTCCAGGCGGAAATTTTGGCGATTAAAGAAGCTCCGTCCTGGCTGAAGAAAAACGTGATATCTGCAAAGGATATCCGCATATTTTCGGATAGTCAGGCCGCCATCAAGTCCCTGGACTCGATCTCATTATATTCTAAGACCGCCCTTGAATGCCGATCATTTCTCATGGAGATGGCAGAGCAGTTCAACATTCACCTTTGTTGGGCGCCGGGCCATAGAGACATTCCAGGGAACTGTAGAGCCGATGAACTCGCCAAAATTGGAACCACTCTACCTATTCTACCGGACAAAGGTAGTATAGGTATACCAATCGCTACGTGCAAACTAACACTAAGGCTGGATGCCAATAAAAGAACAGACCTTAGGTGGACTGCTGGACAAACATGTCTAGCGACCAAACAGATCTGACCAAGGCTGGATCTGAGTCGATCTAAGTGTCTGATCCTTTTAGATAGGAAACATCTCAGCGGCATAATAGGTGTCATTACTGGACACTGCCTCATAGGCAATGATTTCTGTAGAAGCTGCGTGGACGAGGAAGAGGAGGAGACAATCTCCCACCTACTCTGCACATGCGCAGCTCTCTCCCAGAGAAGGAAGCTTCATCTAGGAGCTTTCTTCTACAACGACCTAAACGATCTAGAAAAAATAAACGTTAACAGTCTCCTACGCTTTATTATAAGCTCAAACTGGTTCCAGTAGTAAGAAGATCATAGATACACGTGGCATCACAATGGGCCAATATGCCTAAGTGGGTTGGTATTTCCAACAGCCACTCTTACCTTACCTAACCTAATGATGGGAACACTACCAGACAATTTTTTGAAGATTATGAAAAAACTGCCGAAATAACTAACCTTGATAGAGAGCTAAAATATAAATTCCATATCTTACTTACTGCACTTACTCGTACGGCTGGGTATGAAATTAATACAGACGAATTTAAAAAGTTTTCGGAGAACATAGCAGCAACGTATCTCAGTCTGTATCCGTAGTATTACATGCCCGTTACAGTATATATAATCCAGCACATGATTTTACCGATTGGAAACTCATCGGAAGAGGCTCAAGAAGCTCGGAATAAAGATTGCCGAAGATTTCGAGAATTTAATACCCGTAAGTGTTCTCGGTATGCCACCAATAGAGACTTACTTACAATGTTCCTAATCTCATCAGATCAAAAAATCAATGAATTTAGAAATGTAATTGAAAAGAAAAACAGCCCTTTACCACAAGAAGTTAGAAAGTTATTGGTTATTCCTGCATCTACTTCCTTATCCACTCAGGCGGAAAATTCACCTATGATACTCGTAAGTGGTGTGATGCTTCATTCTTCTGATGAATCCAGCCATGAAGATATGTCAACCGATTAAACTGGCAGATACCTAACCAATAATAATAAAATATCCAATAAAAACATTAAAATGAATTCGTTAAGCTAATAATATTTGCATAGTTGATATTAGTTAATATCTTATATCATCGCAAAACTTCTCAATAAAGACACTCATTTCCTCCATAGTCCATTTTTTTCGAGCACTCGCAACAAGAGTTGAATTTGAAACACTTTTAGTTGGTTTTGACTTTTTTCCACCTATTTTTGATTTTGATTTTTGATTTTGCGGCCCGGGTCAATCGCGGACAGATTTATTAAGCTTATTGCAAGCAAACATATACTTAAAACTAACATTTTCACTTAAAAACTAAAGGGTGGGAGCGGTTGAAGAAAGATAGGACGAGAGGCATAGGTGGAAATAAGTATGTTCTTGAGGGAGAGTTTGCTGAGATGGTAGTCGAAGAGAGGCAGAACATCGTTAACTTCGCGAAGCATCCTAGCATCCGTAATTCGTTCTGTGAGGATTGAGCCGGAAAAGTGGCACAGACCTAAGATTGCGGGGATTGGTGTTAAAAGAAATAATTTGAAGAAAGGAAGGACAGTCGATATTACCTACTAAAATTTGATGAATAAAGAGAATGTCGGCAACTTTTCGGCGTATAGAAAGGGGTTGTAAATTTATAAGTTTCAGCCGGTCAGTGTAAGGTGGTAAGTTTTGGCTATCATCCCAGGGAAGACCACGTAAAGCAAAGCGTAAAAACCTGCGTTGAACAGCTTCTATCCGGAGGATGTGAGTTCTGTAGTAGGGTGACCAAACTTGGCTGGCATATTCCAGAAGAGGCCTAACAAAGGTTATGTAAAGAGATTTGGTAACATAAGGATTGGAAAACTCCTTAGACCAGCGCTTGATAAAACCAAGGGCAGAGTTGGCTTTTTTTATTATACTATCAATGTGAGAACGGAAATTGAGTTCCTTGTCGCAGATAACACCTAAATCGCGCAACTCATTCACTAAGGGAACAGGCAGATTAAAATATATGTTATAGCCTGACACTTATTGACGTTAAGCTCAAGAAAATTCTTCTGACACCAAGTACAAAACCTGTCTAGATCTTGCTGCAGAAGTAGGCTGTCTGAGGAAGATGATATACGAGTATATCTAAATATTTTCATATCATCTGAATGAATTTTTAATGATACAAGCAACATCATTAATGGTCAGAATAAATAATAAGGGGCCAACGTGGCTGCCTTGGGGTACACCAGAGGAGGCTTTAATTGGGTCAGAAACCATGGACCTAAATAGAACATAGTAAAGTCGTTCATTTAAATAGGATTGAACCCAAGTTATAAAGTTTATCTGGAAACCAATTTTAGAAGGATTATATCATGAGAAATTCTATCAAAGGCTTTGCTGGAATCGGTGGCAATCACATCAACTTCATTTCCAGATTCCAGTGCACATAAAGTGCTTGATACGAATTCCGTTAAGTTGGTGGTCGTAGATCTGCCTTTGAAAAATCCGTGCTGGTTTAGGGAAACAATACATTTAGAATGGAAAAGCATTATGTCATAGATAATGCTCTCAAAAAGCTTAGGTATGCAGGACAACTTAGCAATTGGTCGATAGTTGGAAATATCGTCTTTTCTACCTTTTTTATGTAGGGGAATAATAAACGACCTTTTCCAGGTTGATGGAAATAATCCCTGGGTGATAGAAAGCTGAAAGAGAGCTGAAAGAGGTTGGGCTAGATGCATTTGATCAGGGCCAGCAGAATAATCATCTTTGAGATTTAATATTTTATTTCTAACTTGCTCTAAAGTTATAGACACCGATTCCAAAGTTGTTTGTGGGCAGCTGCTTAAGTAGGAATAGTAAGAATAGTCTGGCTCTTGGGAATGGATGGCGAACGCTTGGCCAAAAAAGATTGCGAAGAGATTTGAAATAATTTGGGAATCGCCCGAGGACCTATCAAGAAAATTTAGGGATGATGGATAGTTATCCGATTTGCTTTTAGTTTTGATGAACTGAAAGAATCTTTTGGGGTCGGAAATGAGTGTGTGGTCCATTCGGTTTAAATAGTTTTCATAGAGAGTTTGGCAAAGCACAGAGAAATTAATTTGGGCAGACTGGTAGTAGAAAAAATCGGTGTCGGAACGCGATTTTAAGTAAGAATGTCAGAGCTTATTTCTCTTGTTACGAAGAGATCGCAGCTCTTTATTATACCAGGGTGGTGACGATGAGGGATTCCTTTTGGGTAAAAAAGGCAAAGATTGTGCGAAACATTTTAAAATTTCGGTATAGAAGGATGCAAGAGCATCGTTAACCGTAAGGTTAGGGTTATTGTAGAGAAAGTTAAAATTGACCATACTGAGGAGGTTGTTCAGTTTGGCGTAGTTAGCCCTATGAAAATTAAAACTGTAAGAATATTCATAGGAAACAGGATTAAGACCATTGTCATATGTCAGCGTAAGAGAAAGGGGAGGGTGGTAACTATCCAACTTAGAAAGCAGATGTTTACTTTCTAAAACGACGCAGTTATCTGTATCAGTGGCGAAGACTAGGTCGAGTTGTCTGCCGATGTTATTGGTGACACCACTTAATTGATATAGACCAGATTCAGTTAGGCAGTCAATGAAAAGATTCTCTTTATCAGAGGTAGGATTTGTTGCAGTATAGTAGCACTGATCAGTCTGAGTCCATAGAAGCTTAGGTAGATTAAAATCATTGGGATCAGCAGCATTAAAAATGCAGTCGATTGCATCAACAGCTAGCTGGTAACCTTGAATTGGTTGAGAGGGGCGAATATAGCAGCAACAAATATATAGGTTGCGTTTGCAAATAGGAATTCTAGCGCAAACGAATTCGAAGAATGCAGTGGACGATTTTTTAAAGGGTCTAGACTCGAGACGAGAGTGTATAGCTAGAAGTACACCACGGCCATATAAATTCTCCTCTTTATCTAGACCATCGTCACGGTGTAAATCGAAGTCTTTGGAAAATAATTCATTATTCATAATATCAGGGGTGAGATTGGTTTCTGTGAGGGCAAAGATGTCGTAGGGCAGAATCTGCGAATTAAGATATATAGCAGAAATCTTAGTTCGTAATCCTCTTACGTTTTGATCATACAGGGATAGATATTTGGGAGGCTTCGGCAAAGAATTGAGTGGTGGGTTAGGAGCGATGGTAGTTTTTGAAACTAGACCGTGTTCTCTGGAGGTGTAGTATCCGTTTGGAGCTAACATGAGACGCGAAAGAAGAGAGATCATTAGCCACGTCATCAGGAGTCATATCTAATTGCTCATGAAAACGTATAAAGAGTTGCCGCAGATCAATATGATTAGTGGGGAGGCCTTCTTGCAGAATGGAAACCATTGCATTGGTTTTCGTTATACCGTCGATGCAGACAGAGTCAGGCTTGTCATGTACGTAGGCGAGATATAAGCGAACATTATCATATAATCTGCGGTCTCTTAAACGAGAGAGAACATATCGACCATCTTCCCCAGAATCGATAAGGTGCTTGGTTAACTTTGCCTTTGGAGGAAGAATGGGGTCTAAGAAGGAAGGTGGTGTGGTATTAGGGTGGGAGTCTAGCTTAGAACATGGGGAGGGATTTAAAGTATGCGAGCGAATAAAGTTGGGGTATGCCGTTTTTGTATGAGTGGAATGAGAAGATGTTGGGTTTTGTAAATGACTGGGAGGAATATAATCGAAACACTGTGCGATGTTGGCCTCAGCTAAGCCGCTCTTTATTAAGATTTTATTTGACTTTTTTTCTATTTATGTTTGACGCAATTTTAAAACGTTTTTTATGCATTTTCAGGAGCATGGGGAAAGCGTGAGCCTGGTTGGAATAACCTCAAGGGAATGTGGGGCAAGCGCTCACCAGGAGACTGGAACAAATTACAATCGGCTTGGGGCAAACGCAGCATACAACAGTAAACGAACATTATTCGAAAATACAACATATATCACCCGGCATTGCACCACAACCTCAACTTAAGATATACATATATATATATTTCTAGTCACAAATTCTAGAAAATCTTATAAACCAAGCTTCACCATACTAATGAACTAAACACGCATACACATATTTTACTTCTTATCTAAGCGCAATCAGATTGATGAAAAAACTAAATAAAAAAATGTAATGTAATAACAAAAACAAAAACAAAAACAAAACTTTGTGTAGATATATATTATATGTAAGAAAGCTGATAACTCCATTTCAATTTATTAGTACAGAATACATATGTATGCTGACACAGATGCAGTAGAATACATGCATTCAGCAAATTTTTGAACGCCGCTAAGCACAATTATAATTACATAAACTTACATATTTTTAGACACATGTACATATGTATGTATGGTATGTACAACCGAAACTCTAAACCTCTAAAATAAAATGAATAGTTTAAAAGTGAAAGATATTAAATGTATTTAAATAAATTAGAGTTGTTGTGAAACAAACAAACAAACAAACAAACAAAGGACAAACAAAAAAACATGGGAAAATGATCAATTATTTTTTTTAGTTTTATGTTAGATTCCTTGTATTAGTATTTTGGGAACTTTAAAAGCTGAAATTTGTAAAAGTAAACAACAAATTCAAGTCAACAATATTAAGCTATATATTTGTCTGTATATATATGTATACATTCCTATATTTTAAATATATGTACATTTAATGAAAATGCTAAATAAATAAATACACATATTTATTCTCGATGAAACTTAGAAAACTAAACATTTGTTTGTTCGAATTTCCGACAGAGAACTGCCTTCCACCATCTGATTACTGTGATTCGACAGTGAATTCTAGAAAAGTTTACAATTGATTGTTTGAACAAGGAAAAATTCCAAACCAACCTCTTTGTTTTTCAAAACTATCCCGAGGAAGAGCCTTAGTCAGGACAGGATATCTGCTTTTCGCGTCTTGGATGAAACATGTGTTCTTTAATGTGGTGTGGACTGTATATTGGTTTTGTGACAAATGTCAACTGAATAGACGTGTTTCAAAAGACATAATCTTCTTCTTTTTTTCCTTTTACTAGCCCTTTCCTCGCTACACGAACTTATGCATAAGGAGTTTCCCATTTTTACTGCATCGCTACTGCTCCGCTTATGGGGTTGACTATTGCTCGGTCGGTCCTGTATCGCTTCGGCGGTTAGCCCCAGGCGTTGTTGTGCATTTGCCATCGGAGCAATCCAGGAATTCTTTTTTCTACCTAGTTTTCTTTTAGTAGGAACGACTGTAGTTGATATTGCCTGATCTTCTTTGAACGTGGCAATACCATCGAACCAGCGAGTTGTTCGATTACCGAATTTTTTATGTTTAGACATAGACAGTCGACATCCTCAAAATTTTCATCTCTGCTGCCGTCATTTTATTTTTAAACGCTTCGTTTTTTTCGGCTTGTTCATTCATTAACCCATTACCGCCCGCTGTACACAAGCAGGTACACCTATAAAAGTACCGCTATTTCCTGGAGTTTGCTACTAATTGTTATTTTTTGTTTTATGAAGTGTCAATACAGACATAAGTTGTTAGTCTAGACAAAAAAAGATTGAGTTGATACGAGTACTCTTGGTTTTTGTGTGTAAGTGCTTATTTTCAGTGGTTTGGTCGAAGTGCGCGGTGCAAATTATTTTTTTTTTTGTTATTTTTATGTTGTCATTGACAATTAATAGAATATTGATTCTAAATCAATAACACACATATTATATTAGCTGTTGAAGTGTCAAAAACAAAAATAAAATAATAAGGTTTGTTTCAAAAAACGTTTTTCTCCTACTGTACCTGGGCAGGTACATTGGGCAGATTTATCATACTTTATATATATAAATAATTTTTTTTAGCAGATAATCCAATCGATTAAAAATGGCCCAAAGACGTAGTTATTTGTTGCAAAACCATTATTTACAATTAGAAGAAGCTGTTAATTCTATCATTTCTGAAGAAAATGATGACGAATATGACTTCCTGATCATTCCAACTGAACCTGGTGCAGTAACTGACGAAGAGGAGGGTCCTGAAAATGATCTTATGACACAAGCAATGCCAAAAGATATTCCGGGGACTGTTGAAGTAGTACAGCGTGGAATATCATCCCCAGACGAGAATAGTAGTGATGATGAACCACTTTCAACTTACGTGTCAACGTCAAAACGTCGTCGTACACCTGAATCCACTAGTGTTAACCCTACTTGGCATAAAACTTTACCAATCTACTCTGCTACATATGAGGTGTCTAACGTCATCGAAGCAAGATTGAACGATGTTTATTGTAGTATAAAAGAATGCACTCCAGTCATGCTATTCGAGAGGCTTTTTGACGATAAAATGTGCGAGTTGATAGTCGAACACAGTCTTTTGTATTCGAATCAGAAAAATAGGCACAATTTTCAATTCGACAAAGAAAGCCTAAAAGGGTTTTTAGGCATACTTTTGATATCAGGCTATCACCAATTACCAACTGAACGTTCTTATTGGTCTCTGGACGAAGATTTAAGCGTGCCCCTAGTTGCAAACTGTATGTCGAGAAACCGCTACTTAGAAATAAAACAAAACATGCATTTTGTAGATAATAATTTAGCGGCTTCATCTAACGACAGGATGTTCAAGGTAAGGTCTTTGTGTAATATCTTAGAGGCGAACTTTTGTCAGTGGGGAGTATTTCACGAAAGTTTATCTATTGACGAGTCTATGATTAAATATTTTGGTCATCATCCAGCCAAACAATTTATTATGGGAAAACCGGTGCGCTTTGGATACCGAAACTGGGCTGTGACTAGCTCTGATGGCTATTGTTACGCATTCGACGTTTATTGCGGAAAGTCAAATGAGCCCTCTACAGAAACTTTGGGATCTAGAGTTGTGAAGTCTCTTTTGAGGAAAATACCCGCAAAGCCAAAGGAACACATTGTCTATTTCGATAACTTTTTTACAAGTTATAATTTATTGAATGACTTGAGAATGGATGGCTTTAGGGCATCAGGAACCATACGCGAAAATAGAACGAAAAAAATGCCCACTTTATACAGTAAAAGAATTGAAGAAAAAACCTCGGGCAACTTATGATTATCGCTTCGACAAAAAGAATGAGATACTCTTTGTACGATGGAAAGATAACAACGTCTGTACTATTGGCACTAACTTCGATAACGTGCAACCGTTAGCTAAAGCCAAGCGTTGGTGTTCAGAGAAAAAAGAGAAGGTGGATTTCGATATGCCAAAATTATTTCAAAACTACAACAGAGGAATGGGCGGCCTGGATCAAATGGATCAGTCGATCGGTCTATACCGCGTTGCAATGAGGGGAAAAAAATGGTGGTGGGTAATTTTTACTTATGTTCTGGACATGGCAGTATCAAATGCTTGGCGTTTACATTTGATTTTGAAGAAAAATGAAAATTCAGAATGTATGGACCAGTTAGCATTTAGAAGAAACATCGCCCGTTCTTATTTGCGTCAATTAAAACCTTCACGGCACCGTCCCTCATCAAGTGTAGTAGTGGACCTGAATCGTAACAATTATGGACATACTCCTGAAAGAATCACAAATCCATTAAGATGTGTTATTTGTCACAATAGAGTACGTTGGCGTTGTCAAAAATGTTTGTCAACATTATGTGTTGAGAAATCTTGTTTTGGACAATTTCATTCTGGATCTGCCCATTGTACTCGCCTGGGTATACCCCTATAACTCCGTGAATTTTTATTATTATTATTTTTTTTTCTATCTTATCTTGCTAATTAAGTGTGTTTTAATAAAGAATTGAAGTAAAATTTATAAAGTTATTATTAGTTTCATTTTGGGCGTTAATGGGTTAAGTTCAGGCGTGTTTAAATTTCGCTCTGCTAATTTATTTTCATTTAATTTTTTTCCTGCCTAATTTGCAATAATTCGCACAACCTAATTCTCATTCACCGCCTTTTGTGTTTTAAAATATCTCAACTGACATACCCATACCCTGCAGTAGTCTTTGTAGCAAGTCGTTCCATGCCCTTTGCATTGGCTTGAGTAAAAGATCCATCGCGTACTTAAAAGATTTTAAAAACAAATTTTTGTTTTATTGTGATGAGTTCGAGGACATCACTCCGTCCCACATATTACTTGCTATTAAGTGTCTCAGTGATTCGGTCAATAACTTTGCGTCAGAAAACAACCATGCCTTGAAAGCAATGCAAAACCAATTTACAAGTTCGAGTACAGCAAGCTCTCGAGACACTTCTCCATGTCGAGAATTGTCACCTTTGGTAACAAATCTAAAACCGCCTATAATTATAAGGCGAGGTCCCCGAGGTTTTGGTTTTATTGTACATACTATTCGCGTGTATTACGGCGATACGGACTTCTATACAATGCATCATTTGGTAATGGCCGTCGATGAAGGAAGTCCGGCATTTGAAGCAGGCTTACGTCCAGCTGACTTGATAACTCATGTTAATGGCGAAGCTGTTCAAGGTTTGTTTCACACACAGGTGCTGCAATTATTGTTAAGTGGGGGAGAGCACGTTACTGTACGTGCAACTCCACTGGAGCACACAAGCATACAGAGTGGAGGACGAAAGCGGGATTTATTACAAAGCAAATTAGCAAAAAAAGGAGTGAATCGTCAGAAAAAAACAGAAAAAGGAGCATGAAAAGAAGCGAAAAACATCACTGTTCCGTCGAATAAGTAGCAAACGTGCTTCAGCTGAAATTCAACAGATTGCGGCCGGAATTTCATCTCCAACAATGGTGACGCCATCCCGTTCATTTCAATCATTTAACAATAGACCGAATGAGACAGCGTTGTCAAATTTACCAAACGCTCGAATGAATTTGTCGCCTATGGAATCGCATTGCTATCCATTTCGTCGCAGTCCAGCTCACCATCGTCGTCAGCACCTAATACTCCTACTGGAAGCTCATCGACTAATAATACTGTGGCTGTAGGGTCTGGAGTTGCCGTTACGCCTACTGGGGCCTAAAGCACAAACTCCATACCAGCGGATGTGCAAGCACAAAAAATCTTCACTCAAATTCTGGTTCGGTTCCGAATCGTCGAAAATCTGTCGGTCATATACCCCTTTCTCCTTTAGCACGCACACCATCACCGTCACCACTTCCGTCTTCACCCACCAGATCACCTTCACCACTTGCGTTTCCTATAGGCCATCAACCAGGTGCATCAAACACCACTCAGTCATACAGTCCAGGCGGAGTTCCAAGTGCGAATTTGAATTCTGGTCAGGTTTTAGCAGCAAAAAAAAGTTTCGCAAGAACCAAAAGCTCAGTGCATTATCACCAGATCGTTTACATCCACGAAGTGCGGAAAATAAATGCACCCTTATATCTCCATTATGTTGTTCGTCTGCAATCAAAAATCAAAGATCTATTGTAGGTGTATGGAGAGCAACTAATTTTTCTGGTAGTGCATCTTCATCAAATTCAAACATTGTTGCTACAAGCTCTGCAACTGGGCATTCCCACTCAAAGCAATTATGTATCCATTCTGTAGCTAATGTAATCGCGGTTCCCTCTGGAACATCAACTACATGTAATACTGGTACTTCATCATCATCATCAACAACCGGAAGTAGTGTTAGTTCTCTCGAAAAATATGTTGAGAATTTTAATATATCCCACGAAGAAAGCCACAAAAAATACGGTTCTTTCTTTGTCGTTACAACCACCCGGAGAAATGCTACCACGCATCGCAGAAGAAAAAGACTCTCCAACTAGTTCTACCAATGAAAATAACTCTTCTTCCTTACAACAAATGGATGAAGCTTTGAATGAAAATACGAAAGATAACAGTAGTACACCTAAAACATCGAAATGTTCCCCTCATACAACAAGTGGGTCAATATCCAATTCTACCACCTTCGAATCATCCACCAATACAGCATCATCCTCTGGAACTTTTCCCAATTTTAAAATAGCTCGCAGTTTAAATACGAAGAAGAGTTCAAATACCAAAAATAAAGATGCGCGTAAATAAATTATCTTGTAAATCTGTTCATTTTCGCTCGGCTTAGTAAAAAAAAAAATTCAAAAAAACAAATTAAGATGAGCATAAATTCTTTCATTCACTTTGTTTGTTTTCATTATAAAATTCAAGTGCTGACTGTATTATTTAAATTGTATTATTTCAAAATGTATAATAAAGTTTGTTATTTGTAAAATATTAACACAATCCAAATACCATATATAATTTCATGACAGCACATTATTACATCTTACGATATTAAAATGGAAATATTTATTATTTAACTGGATGAAGGTCGATATGATAAATAAAGCTAAAGACCTTACATACGATTCTGAATCTCAACATAACAAGAAGATTATTTTGCGTCGAAAACCCCCGAATTCAGTGAAAGCCTTCATGTGAACATAAATACTAAAAACAAAATTACAAAATATGATGACCTTCTGAAATCAGTTGAAGATTTGTCAATTTCACTCGAGCAATCTGCAATCTATAACAAGACTCAATTTAGAAACCTATCCATGCAGTTGGCTCAAAACAGTGACTTAATAAAACGAAATGACAAACATGACTTTAGTGAAGATTCAAAAAGCTTTCTATCCCATAGTGTTAAATCAATAATAAAATCTTACAACCCTACAATAACAGACTCTTTAAGTGCTCTACGGTCTTCCCTCGATTTTCATCTCCAAAGTACATCCAGAAGCAGCGTTCCCTCTCTGCCTAATAATAATCAGTTGCTCATAAACATCATGTGCCAAATAAGCGATTTAAGCAACGATATATCCAAATCACGCGAGCTGTTAATCGAAATTGCTGATCACATCCCCACCGACTGCATACAGTCACAACACCTCGCTTCTTACTGAGATGCTTGAATCTGCAATTATGGAACCACCAGTAACTCCTGGATCATCTTCTCCTCCACCACAACCCTCTTCGGTAAACGATGCTACTACACCAACTCCTGAACCCACAATCTCAAGATTCGGAATCTTATGGACACATTCGGAGTCGAACACGAGAATAAAAAAATTCAACAATTTCAATAAAGCTGAGTCAGTTGCCTTTTTAATAAGAGATATACTCCTCGATCGAAACAGGCTAACTAGTCTCTTCAAATCTTAATTTAAAATAGATGTCAGTAAGGTAAACATTCCGTCAAAATATGAATGGATGTTTATCAACCCTGCTTCTAACCCTATACCGAAGCCTACCTCTTACAAAAAAAAAAAACAACTCCTAACAAAAAAGCTCCTGATGCAAATTGGAGTTTTAAAGTTGGGACATTCCCTCTCTTCACTCCTCCTTCAATTCATACTGCCAATTGCGTATATACGAAACGTTCTACCACCGTGTCCAACTCAATTCCTAAACGCGTATCTTTCAATCTAGATCCTCCTCCCAGTCATTTACAAAACCCAACATCTCCTCATTCCACTCATACAAAAACGGTATACCCCAACTTTATTCGCTCCCATATTTTAAATCCCTCCCCATGTTCTAAGCTAGACTCCCACCCTAATACCACACCACCTTCCTTCTTAGACCCCATTCTTCCTCCAAAGGCAAAGTTAACCAAGCACCTTATCGATTCTGGGGAAGATGGCCGATATGTTCTCTCTCGTTTAAGAGACCGCAGATTATATGATAATGTTCGCTGATATCTCGCCTACCCACATGACAAGCCTGACTCTGTCTGTATCGACGGTATAACGAAAACCAATGCAATGGTTTCCATTCTGCAAGAAGGCCTCCCCACTAATCATAATGATCTGCGGCAACTTTTTATACGTTTTCATGAGCAGTTAGATATGACTCCTGATGACGTGGCTAATGATTTCTCTTCTTTCGCGTCTCATGTTAGCTCCAAACGGATACTACACCTCCAGAGAACACGGTCTAGTTTCAAAAACTACCATCGCTCCTAACCCACCACTCAATTCTTTGCCGAAGCCTCCCAAATATCTGTCCCTGTATTATCAAAACGTAAGAGGATTACGAACTAAGATTTCTGCTATATATCTTAATTCGCAGATTCTGCCATACGACATCTTTGCCCTTGTTAGAGAGAGAAGAAAAACCAACTTGCACACATTGACAACCAGCTGCCTCGATGGAGAGAAGTCAGTTGAATTTGATCAGTCGAGACGGGCAGAAGACACACAATCAGGAAACTTGATAAAAGGAAGAAAATAATTCGTAGTTATTTATATTTTGTAACGTAAATTAATTATAATAAATAAAAGCATAAAAGAAAAGTGATTAATTGTTTGCCAGCCGCCGCCAACATTACATGTTTTCCTGATTTCGTTCGTCTGTCTCCAGTCGAACGCAAATTCACAGCCGCCAAGATAACGATCTTAACAGCCAATCAGAACCGCCGTTCTATCCAAAACTTAAAATTTGTCGCTTGGGTGACAGATGCCAACAAAAAAGAGTAAAGATAATTTGCGGAATAGTGTCGCCACAGAAAGTGTAAGTGAGAGTGGAATCGAGGAGTAGTAAACGAACCAGCGATGGAATCAGACGCGATTACAACCATTCTTCACAGTTTAAACGTACTTCGCACATCTGTGCAGGAACTAAAAAATAGTGCAAATGAAAGTCAAAAGGACATCGAAAGATTAAATATTAAACTCCAGGAAAGTAGTGAATCTAGTGTTCTTGCCGCCACCGATTCTGCAGCTAATGCCAACGCCGCGGAATCCTTGCAATACCCTCGAGATTCTTCAGGACTTTCTGGAATAAGCCAAAAAAATTCCGGCGCCACAAACTTTCCACCGACCGCCATAATAAAACTTCACGATCTGCCAACATTTTCGGGAAACGTGGAAGAATGGCCGCTATTTTTTGCCAACTACAGGGACTCCACAGAAGATTTTAAATATAATAATCGTCAAAATTTGCAGAGACTCCAGAAGAGTTTAGTCGGACTTCTATGTTAATAAACACACAAGACGTACCGGATATAATCGACGAGTTGCATTTTCGTTTTGGGCGACCAGATGTACTTGTACGCGCCCAATTACACAAAATCCAAAAATTCCCAGCCATAACCGAAAACAAAGTGGAACAACTTCTTACATTCTCTACGCAGGTACGTAACGTCGTAGCATTGCTGAAATCTTCGAACAACGAACATAACCTCACAAATTCTTCCATCTTGGATGAGTTGGTCCTGAAATTGCAGCAGGAAAAGCAATACGAGTGGGTAAAGCATTCATTGACCATCAAACCATATCCGAACATAGCTGATTTTTCCAAATGGTTATGTCAACTTGCAAGGATTGTGTGCCTGATGCCGCCAACATCGAATTTGAACAAGGGTCCTGGAACAGCAAGACCGCAGTCTCAGCCAAGACGTATTTTGCACATAAATAGAAACACTTCCGCCTTACAAAGTGCACAACAACTAGAGTGTTACCAGTGCGGTGAAAATCATTTCATCTCTAAGTGCAACATTTTCAACCACTCTCTTAGTGTTGAAGAACGTTGGCAAAAGGTCAAAACACACCACTTATGTTTCTCATGTCTACGTAAAGGCCACAACACTGCAAATTGTCGCAGCAAGAAAGTATGTGGTATTCGTGGTTGCTGTCGCTATCATAACCATAGCCTACATGATGAGTCACATCCGGCCAGCTCCACAACTGCCCAGCCATTATTAAGCTGCCGAACAACTCCGTCTGTCGGCCCTTTATTCAAAATTATTCCTGTCACTTTACTTGGACCGAATGGAAGACTCGATATTTTCGCAATGTTTGACGAAGGCTCAGCGGTTTCTATCGTGGATGAGGATGTGGCAGCTAAATTAGGACTCAAAGGTCGATCGCAGCCATTGACTCTTCAATGGTATGGCCAAAATACTACAACGGAACCATCCACATTGGTCAACTTTGAAATAAGGGGTTAAGGTGAGTCAATTTAATTTATTATTAAAAATTGTCGCACAGTCCACAACTTGAACCTGCCAGTCCAGACGTTTAACAAGTCCGAGTTCAAACACTTCGAATTCTTACCAATGAGAAGCTACAAAGAGGTCAAACCACTAATACTTCTCGGATTAGACAACGTCCACCTAGGAATCCCGTCCACTATTGTCAAATCTGGGAATAAAAGGCCAATTGCTGTGAAAACAAAACTAGGTTGGACAGTCTATGGCCCAAATAACAATATCGCAACATCAACACCAGTTGCACGATTTGGTGAAGGAATACTTTACTGCTGACAACTTTGGCATTAATCCATCGTCTACAGTTCTAGAGTCAGAAGAAACCAAGAGAGCTCGCCAAATTATGCAAGAAACAACACGTCGTATAGGGAAGGGTTTTGAAACTGGTTTGCTCTGGAAGAGTTCTCAGCCCAATCTGCCACACAGTTTTAAGATGGCGGAAAACCGTCTATTCGGAGTCGAAAAGAGGATGTCTCGAAATGCAGAATTTGCCACCAAGTACACAAGTGAAATGTCAAAGTATATTAGCAAAGGATACGCCAGAAAACTTCATCAGTGGGAAATCGAGGATACGAGTAAGATAGTTTGGTACCTACCGCATTTTGCTGTGCAAAGCCCGCACAAGCCTGAAAAACTTAGAATAGTCTTTGACGCTGCAGCCACAGTAGATGGGAACAGTCTCAACTCTGCTCTACTCAAAGGACCTGAGCAAGCCAAACCATTAATGAGCATTTTGTTCAAGTTTCGGGAAGGATCAATCGGAGTAGCTGCAGACATCAGGGAAATGTTTTCCCAAATACGAATTCGCCCAAACGACCAGCAAGCACAAAGATTTTTGTGGAGAAATGGAAACACAACTCAACCTATTGATCATTACGTCATGGTTTCAATGATTTTTGGGGCTATTTGCTCTCCATGTAGTGCTGAATTCATCAAAAACTTAAATGCTCACGATTTTCAACAGCAATATCCCGAAGCCGCTGAAGCGATCATCAACAAGCATTATGTTGATGATTACGTCGCAAGCTTTCAACGCGAAGAGGAAGCCATCCGGATCTGCAAAGACGTTGTGAAGATCAATAAGGAAGCCGGTTTCGATTTGAGAAGCTTCATATCGAACTCCCCTAATCTGCAGTCAACTATGAACGATGAAGCCACAAAGTGTATCAACGAGGTGAATATGGAACGTCAAGCAACATCAGAAAAGATACTCGGAATGTTTTGGAACACTTCTACTGATAGCTTCGAATTCAGAACAAAATTCCATCGTATTCCAAAAGAAGTTTTAGAAGAAATTCGGCCACCAACTAAAAGAGAACTCTTAGGGATGGTGATGGCAATTTTCGATCCCTATGGATTCCTAGCAGAATTTCTACTATATTTAAAAATTTTGGTCCGCGACACTTGGACAAGTGGTATAGACTGGGATGATCCTTTAACCACCGACATGAACAAGAAATGGCAAGCATGGTGGAAAGAATTCCGAAAAATTAAGGTATTTCAGGTAAAGCGTTGTTATTCATTGCACTTGTTTCAAGCAAGTGCAATCGAGTTACACGTCTTTACGGACGCAAGTCAAATCGCCTTTGCCGCCGCTGGTTACTTCAGAATCATCCATTCACAAGGAATTGACGTTGTTTTTGTTTGCGGAAAAACACGAGGAGCACCGCCAAAAATTGCTGTCTGTTCCAAGACTAGAGTTACAAGCTGCTGTGCTGGGTAAACGTCTCAGCAAAATGATAGTTCAAAATCATAACATCAAAATTTCTCATACTACCTTCTGGACGGATTCAAAAACATTATTATACTGGATTAACTCAACTGGTCGGAAATTCAAAGCCTTTGTGGGACACCGTATTGCGGAAATTTTATCAGTATCACAACCATCCCAATGGCGTTGGACTCCTACCTACAAGAACAGTGCAGATGCAGCCACTCGTGCAAAGGGTTCTCCAAGACTTAAATTAGATAGCGTGTGGCTTTTGGGTCCAGATTTCCTTCAACATCCAGAAGAACGCTGGCCAGCCACAATAGTCAATCCGCTCTCAGAGGATGAAGAATTCGAAGAAGTTAAGTCATGTTTGTTGGTGCAGTTCCAAAAAGGTAATTACTTAATAAATTTTAATCGATTTTCGTCTTTCTCAAAGCTAAGAAGAACAATGGCCTATGTTCTGCGAGCCGCCAGAAGATTTCGGCATCAAGGGAAAGTTTCGTCAGAATATAAAACAAGCAGTTTCCTTACTTTAACTGAGATCAACAACGCCGAAAACCACATATGCCGGATGGTGCAAGAAGACCAGTACCATAATGAGATCGCTGCCCTAAAGTCTTCAAAGCCAATTTGCAAACGCAGCTCAGTATATGCCCTTACACCCTACTTAGACGAAGAAGGCCTTTTGAGGGTTCAAGGTCGAATTGATGAAGCCCGTTATCTACCTCTTCAAGCCAGACGCCCAATTCTATTGCCACAAAAGCATATCGTTTCTGAGCTCATTATGCAGCACTACCACAAGAAATTCCATCATCAAAATTCAGCAGTTATTCTTAACGAAACCCGCCAAAAATTTTGGTTTCCACATGTCAAGAGTCTTCTAAATTCCATACAACGTAATTGCATGGAATGCAAAATTGAAAGGGCCAAACCAATCACGCCGCTTATGGGTCAGCTACCGGCCGATCGTCTAACTCCATATGTACGTCCATTCACTTATACTGGAGTCGACTTATTTGGCCCTCTCAATGTTGCTGTTGGCCGACGACGAGAAAAGAGATGGGGTGTCATCTTTACCTGTTTAACGGTAAGGGCAGCGCACCTAGAACTAGCCGAAAATCTGTCCACAGATGCCTTTATAATCTGTCTTCGTAACTTCATAAATCGAAGAGGTGTACCAGTAAAAATTAGAAGCGATAATGGCACAAATTTTATCGGTGCCCAACGTGAGCTTAAGGAACAACAGCATTTGTTCGATATTGACCGCATACGTGATGAAGCCGCAAACCAAAATATCGAGTGGGTATTCAACTGTCCTTCCAACCCAAGCTCAGGAGGCTGCTGGGAACGCCTCATTAGAATAATAAAACGTCTGTTAAATAAGGAGGAAGAAGCAACTAAGGTCGAAACATTGAGAAGTGTTCTGATTGAGGCGGAGAACATTATCAACTCACGCCCGCTTACAGATATACCAATAGCCATGGTAGATGATGAGCCTCTAACACCAAACCATTTCCTGTTAGAATGCGTGAACTCAACACAAACGCCACATCCCATAAACGAAAAGGTATGCCTCAGAAAACAATGGAGGATAGCACAGCAACTTAAAGATCGTCTGTGGAAGCGGTGGACCGTAGAGTACTTACCTCAACTCTTGAAACGACCCAAATGGCATGATAAGGTACGCCCGTTACAAGTCAATGACTTGGTTATTATTTGTGACTCCAACCAGTCCAGAAGTCACTGGCGTAAAGGCCGCATCATAAAAGTTTTCCCGGCTAAGGATGGACAAATTCGTTTCGCCGAGGTTAAAACCTCCAACGGGTCCATTAGGCGTCCAGCTTCAAGACTTGCTGTTCTTACAGTTGATAGTGAACCTAGGGAGGATTCACGGGGGGAGGAGTGTTAGAGAGAGAAGAACAACCAACTTGCACACATTGACTACCAGCTGCCTCGATGGAGAGAAGTCAGTTGAATTTGATCAGTCGAGACGGGCAGAAGACACACAATCAGGAAACTTGATAAAAGGAAGAAAATAATTCGTTAGCCACCATCTATTGTTTCGTGAAATTAAGTATTTATATTTTGTAACGTAAATTAATTATAATAAATAAAAGCATAAAAGAAAAGTGATTAATTGTTTGCCAGCCGCCGCCAACATTACAGCCCTCACAGAAACCAATCTCACCCCTGATATTAAGAATAATGAATTATTTTCCCAAGACTTCGATTTACACCGTGACGATGGTCTAGATAAAGAGGAGAATTTATATGGCCGTGGTGTACTTCTAGCTATGCACTCTCGTCTCGAGTCTAGACCCTTTAAAAAATCGTCCACTGGCTTCTTTGAATTTGTTTGCGCTAGAATTCAATGTTACCAGCTAGCTGTTGATGTAATCGACTGCATTTTTAATGCTGCTGATCCCAATGACGTTGTTACTTTTTTAGGTGATTTTAATGTACCTAAGCTTCTATGGACTCAGACTGATCAGTCCCCCCCCCCCCCCCCCCCCCCCCTAGTGCTAGTTTTTAAAAGAGACTTCAATTTATACGTGTTCCTATGTACAATTTTGTTCTTATGTAAATAAGCTAACAGAGGTGAAAAATAGTGTGGATGACAGTTACTGCATTGGTTATGTTTTGCTGGCGAATGTATTAGAGTAAATAAGTAATTACATATGGTACGACATGATATTCAACAAAACCGAATGCAGAAATTCGGCAGCAGCCAATACATCTTCCGAAATTGATTTTTCCTCGTTAATGTTTGCATCCTTGGAAATTATGTCGTTAATAAGATGGGGTGGGTGGGGCAATGAAATATGTTCCCTATTGCTAGGTGGCAATTCTCTTTTATAATTTTTTATCACTCAACTCATTAAAAACTGACAAATTTGATCAATTATTAGATGAGGGGTTGAAATTTTGCATACCTTGTTCCTGGGCGGTTTTCAGTACAGCGATTTGTGGCGATGTGGCTGGTCTATTCGGACTGATGCATTTGAAAAAGTTTGATAATGTGGCAGAAGTTCGTGCAGCAATTGTGTTAGTGTGGGCAGATGTTGATGGTGATGATGTTGATGGTAGATATTGTTGCTTAAGTCTGTTGATTGTAGATGCAATTGACAAAGATTCGGATGAGGTAATCGGCTCTCGGGGAGATATTATTGCCTAAACTGCGACGTGATTTCACTGTGAAAGAACTTCGAGAATTCGATGGAACTCAACCAGTCTTAATAGCAGTTAATGGCAATGCATTTGATGTGACTAAAGGAAAGAAATTCTACGGACCAGGTAGACCATATGCATCATTCGCTGGTCGCGACGCATCTCGAAACTTGGCTACATTCAATGTTACACCAAATGATAGAGATGAATATGACGATCTAAGTGATCTCAATGCCATACAAATGGACTCCGTCCGGGAATGGGAGTTGCAATTCAAGAAAAAATACGAATTCGTTGGACGTCTTTTGAAGAATGGCGAACAACCTACAAACTACAACTACAAATGACAACAAATGATAAGCCAGCAGAATCTACATCTGCTCCTGCTCCTGAAGTTGCTGATACTGAAGGAGTTAGAAAACGCACTACCGCTACAGCTAATCCAGCAATCAGCAGTGAGCATTCTGCTGCTGAAGAGGTTAAATAAAAAAAATGCCCGAAGTCTGAAGCTGGGTGGCCAACAACCGCCAATGGCTTCGTTTAAAATTTACTTTAAGAACAACAACCAGGAAAAAAAAACTAGCGAATTAAGTTAAGTTTCATTTCTTGGATAGAAAGCAAAATTTCCTAAATTTTATTACAACTAGAAACCTGAGGAACTAAATGGTCTTTTTTACACATTAAAGACATCATAACCATAAATCATCTTAGAGCTTTTTAAATGATATTCTTTTAACATCTGTTCTTCATCTTTAGTAAACGCTTGAGAGACAGTGTATTTAGTCGTAAACTCTTCAGATTTAAGCGGTATATCTTTTTTTATATTTCTTGATTCGATAATGCAAGGTATTGTGTTTAATATTGCAGGTGGCAGCAGCCTGACTCAGTTTCATTTGGCCAGTAATTACTTCACATCTTGCTCGTCAACTTCACTCTCTCTCTCCTTTTTTTTGTAACTACGAACCATTTTTACCTTTAAAAACCAGATGCACAGTGTAAATACAGCAGTTTTAGTACTTATTTAAGGAAATATGGTGCAGCTTTGAACAAAGTTGCGTGCAGTCAAGTTGGGCGAAAGTCGAAGGGTTTCCAGGTGCTGGAAGCATGCATCGTGTATATCCCCCTCCGTAGTGGAAAGCGGTTGTACATGGTGTCTGTGTCTATGCGCCTAAGGCTACTCAATCCTCCTTATTTATCTCAGAGCTCGAGACACTTTTTCGATTCCTAAGACTGGAATTGGAGGAGAACTACTTTATTATCGGCGGAGATTTCAACGCCAAACATAGTGATTGGGGAAATAATACACCAAATACTAGAGGGAACCTACTATTCAATTGGTGGGGTCAGCACAGTGTGATGTATCGACTCGGGCTCAAGGCGACGGATAGTCCGTCGTTTCCCAGACACGGGTCCTATTTGGATCTTTTGCTGTTCGATTCACGAACCAACAAACTACAAACTGTCTACGCACTTTCATGTATGACAGTGACCATTGCGGTCTCAGCACCGAAATAACTGTTCCAAACGAAATTGCGGAATTGGATGAGTTTGTCCAAAGGCATTCCTATAATTATAGTAGGGTGCGTTGGACACACTTCACCAGAACACTGACTAGAGCACTCTCCTCGAATTCGCTCTACCCACCGTCCAACAGAAATCTATCAAACGAGGAGACAAGGCAATTAAACGACAAAACGATACTTCGGTTCCAACACACTGACGAGGGAGACCTATTCCGCAACGCAATTATTGACGCACTGCACCGACATAAAAGTGGACTGCTGTCAAGACTATAAAAACCTTGTACAGACGGTTTACAGACAGACATAACCCGGAGATCATGACACTGAAGTCGTCGATTAAGAACCTCCAAACATTAATAAAGGAAAATTACAGAGCATCTGTAAGTTTGTATTGGAACAATAAAATTCGGGCTGTAAACACCAGCAACCCGAATATGTTCCCGCAAATAAATAAATTATTTCGGAGAAATAATCAGAACGACCTTCAGTGTCTTAAAATCGCCCGAACGACGAACAACGAACAAATACTGGTAGCAGCGGGCATAGATCCAAATGAGGCTGTTGATGATGATAACTTCTTTGTGATCGAGGATCCGCAGGAGCAGGTAGAGGCTATAGGAGCGACTTTCCAGGAAGTATATAAGGCGAATGACATCATTGGCCCGAACCACGACCTGGAAAGTCGAGTCCTTGTGCACAATTTCTGCCTTCGAAATGAAATAGTGAATTGGCGATTCGAGAGCTCGGGTTTCACCCAGTTCAGTGACGAGAATATGGCAAATAATGTCATCACCAACGATAGGGTACTACCCCCGTTCATTTCGAAGGAGGAGCTCCAAATGATCTTCGATTCACTTAGAAGTAAGAAATCAGCGGGAATCGATGAAATACCGAACATTGTGCTTCGACATCTCCCTCTAGAAGCGGTGAACATTTATACCACCCTGTTTAATAATGCAATGAATAATGCACATTATCCAGCGCATTGGAAAACTGCGGTGGTACATCCCATCCCCAAAAGGGATAAAGACACTTCCAATCCGGCGAATCTCCGCTCGATCAGTCTTCTTCCAAACATCAGTAAAGTGTTCGAGAAGGTGATCAATAGAGTCCTGACTAAGTGGGTTGAGGACAAAAATATAGTTCCGGATAATCAGTTCGGTTTCAAGGCGGGGCATGATATCATTCATGCTGCGTCGAAACTGGTTTCTGATATCCAATGGAACAAAGCCAAAAACCAGTGCACTGATGCCTGATTGACTTGGAGAAGGCCTTCGATACCGTATGGTTAGAAGGACTCTTTTTCAAGCTGGACAGGTTGGGCATTAGTAAGCCACTGCTGTATATTCTTTTTGATATGCTCTCCAGTAGACAGTTCATCGTGAAGAATGGCGATGTGACTTCTGCTGGAACTTTTAACATTAAAAACGGTCTGCAACAAGGTGCGGTAAATTCGCCGATCCTATTCAACATTTACACGAGTGATCTGATAGGTTCACTTCACCATGCCATAGCGTACGCAGACGACATAATCGCGTACAGATCAGGTCCAAAGATTGAGGTCATTAATATGCTTTTGCAGCGTGACTTCGACAAAATTAAGCGATATTGCGATGACTGGAAGTTGAAAATCAACTTTCAGAAGTCGGAAACCATTCTGTTTAGGACGCTTTTGTCTGGGGCCTCTAGGGATACCAGAAAGAATTGGCAAAAGTTTTCTATTGTCGGACAACACGGACAGTCACTTGCTTGTCGGAATGTAATCAGATACCTTGGGATCTGGCTAGATCAATATCTGTATTTTAACAAACATATAGATGTTGCTCTGGCTAAAGGTGCTTTTGCCCTTACAAAGAGACTGTTCTATAACAGTCAATTCGATGCGAGGGTGAAGGTAATCTGCTACATGGCCCTTATCAGGCCCATGCTTGTATTTGGATGTCCCGTGTGGTTCAACGTGAGAGCAAGTTTATTGGAAAAGATTCGGGTGTTTGAGAGGGCTTGTCTTAGGACTTGTCTTCGCTTATACAGAACACCAGAGTCTGAGTACATAAAATTCTATCCTAGGTCCTATGAGGTCTTATACAATAGGGCGAACCTAATAAGAGTGGACAATTTCGTCATTAAGTTGACTCGAAGGCACGTTGCAAGAGCAATGGCCTCATCGAACAACCTGATCTCCGGGGCTTACTACCCCAATTATATGTATCACGAGAGAGTTCGCTTTGATGGCTTTATTCCTCCGGAAGCGTTCCTCTATCTAGATAGCAAAGGTCTGATCCAGGACAGATTGGCTGTGCCGCTAATCTTCCACGTCGCTAGAACAGCTGCGGACAGGCGCCTCAACTACGACAGAGACGTCGCACACGGCAGTGCGGAGCATCTCCGGTTCAGTAGGGCGGTAGGGAGTCGCGACATGAGGGATGTTGCTCAGCAGCACCAGCAAGTTTGGTGGCTAGTTGAAGGGAAGGATGCTTCGTCGTCGAATTCCTCCAGTAATACATAGCTTCATCTGAGGCAAAGTGGGTCAGCCTAATTTTTTTTTTCTAGCCATGGCCGGCTTACATAGTTTTAGGTAGGATTAAGTTAGTTTTAAGAAAAAAAAAAATATAAAACCAAAAAAAAAAACAAAAAATATATAAAATGAAAAAAAAATATATATATATATATACATATATTTATATATGATGTATATATATATTATGTATATATATATTTATGTATGTCTATGTTTGTGTTAGATGTAAGTAGGTTAAGTAGATTAAGATTTATTTTTAGGTAGTTTGTAGGCTTTTAGTTTTAAGTTTCATAAAAAATTAAAAAAATGTCCGCTCACTAAGTTTTTGCTTAAAATTTATTTTCTTAGTTTTAATATGTAAAAATAGAAATAAAATCAGACTGTAAGGTTCGTCGAAAGACATAGTTTAAGTGTTAGGTTTAACTTAGAGTGCCCGCATGGGGCCAGTAAGTTAGTATAAGATAATTTTAAATTAATTAAGCTAATTTTTAAGCATTTTTTTGTCTAGCATGTAAGAGTAATTTAAGGTGTATAAATAAAATGCATACAAACTGAACTGAAACTGAAAGTCGAAGCGTTTGACTTATTACCAATTGATGTTATTCTCGCGACGCAAGATCTAACTAGACAGCAATTATAAATATGTGTAAGTGTGTCAATCATAAATGGCAGTATTAGAAAAATATTCCGTCCAATCCTATAGCAAAAGATTTGATTTTTTGTTTGAAATGTTTGTACACAACGCGTGCGAAGGAAATTTTGGGAGGCAGAAAGAGAGGTACCGATGTGCATTGTTCTTAAATGTTTGCAAGTTATAACGACCAGGAAATATAGAGCTCGGCATGGCATTCCATAAGCGAGTTGTACGGCTTAGGAACGAATCACGATATTTTAGAGAACGTCCGAAAGTGAGTGTTACCGTTGAAGGTTTGAAGGTTTGAAGGGGCAGCCGGCATACTACTGGCAATTTCAATGGAGCACTGGTGGTGGATAAAATAAATAGCGATAAAATAAAGTGAGACAGGAGTTACCATTTCGAAAACAAATCTGGGACCTAAATATATGGAAGAGCTGCAACCACTCTCAGATTCGTCAAAATGAAGAGTCCTGTCTGACACAGATGTAGCAAAGTAATTATTTAATAAATTCGGACTTCTTATTGACAATTATAGTTGAAATTAAGTTTAACACTATTGTAATATTGTTTACTTTCGAACAAAACTAGTTCTGTTTAAAGACATTGGATAGGTTTAAAAAAAGTTATCCTGATCTGAAATGTGTAGGCACAGAATTTTGAATAATATTCAGGCCACAGTTGGTAGGGAACTCTTTGCTCTTAGTCATTATTTAATAAGTTTTTATTGAAATCGCCGCATAATATAATATTTTTATAAGACGAGGTTAAGTAAGATACTTCGGCCTCGAATTCAGTAATAACAAAATCACCGTGTGGGACATAGGCACAGCAAGTAAGACATTTATCATAGTTGTCAAAGATTTCAATAAACAAAAGCTGACATTGCATTTCTCCTCCCTCCTCCCCTAGTATATCTATAGCTCCGATGTATTTTATAACCCCAAAGTTCTGTACACACATCTTCGTCCCCGCTATCATCATAGCTACCAGGAATCGACCAAGTCTCAAAAACACAAATTATATAATAAATTCGTCTATGCTCGGTTGGAGACTTTGCACATTAATATGTCATACTGTCAACCCAGAATATCAACAAGACAATAGGAAGAGACAAGTCTGTGTGAATATCTCACATTCCAACCGTCAACCCCCTGGGCAGAGAGAGCACAAGCAAACAATAATCCAACATACAATTAGCAAGAAACAGGTAGGTAGATATTCAGATATTAAAAATAGTAAAATAAAAGAATTTCATAGCCGGGTTGAACCAAAGGAATCTCCTCCACGACAAAACCCCATGACACCCAAGTGGTTTGAGGGGATGGAAAATGATTGAATGTCGATTTCTTGTTCGATGAAGCAACTGAATGTATCCTGGTAAACTTAGTCAAGCATTATTAAGGAGCGACAGATATGCGTTGCCTTATAATGTCTTCGATACGATTCGTTCTTCTATTTAATTTTTATTTAGTTAAGTTTTTCACTTATTTTTGAAAGTACAAGTACGATTGGCTTATAAACAATTCGAAGGAATCATAATTAAAATAATTTCACTCCTCGCAACATACATTTTAAGATTTCTCATGCTCTCTTCGTTTCGAAGGACATTTTTGTGACGGACGAGAATAATGTGTGTAAACACGTAGCAGGCAAAAATTTTAACTACTATTTAACAATATGTATAAACAACAAAGGCTTGAGGTGGTTTAGTCTTCCAGATTCCTGAAGGCTTGTTGTAAGTCCTCGTACAGTTGATCGAAATCGGCCTTGATTTTGGCTTCACCATTCTTGACGGGGTCCTTGAACTTCATAGAAGACAGCTGGTACATAATGTTGCCCATGGGACTGAGCAGTGGATTCAACTGAATGACGGGCCATATCGTAGAAGGCAATAATGTTTTTCAGCATACCGACTGTCTTGTAGAATGAGCAGAAACGATTGTATGAAGAGTAGGAGTTCTGTTGTAGGAAATCGTCCTCGAGCAGCTTGGCAACCTCGAGAGTGATCTTATCGGTATCACCCAATGAAGCCTTACCGACGAGTTGTACAATTTCTGAAAGATCTTCTTCCTCTTTTAGGATTTCCTTGACTTTAGTCCTAAGTGGTACGAATTCGGCAAAGTTCTTGTCGTAGAAATCATCTAGGGCACGCAAGTATTTACTGTACGAAATGAGCCAGTTGATGGAGGGGAAATGTTTGCGGTGGGCCAGTTTCTTATACAAACCCAAGAAGTGACAAGATCTGAGAAATCACCACCAGGAGGTGATACAGCACCGACAATGGAAACGGAACCTTCACGTTCTGGATTACCCAAACACTTGGCACGACCGGCACGTTCCTAGAAGGAGGCTGGGTAACCGGAATCGGCAGGCATTTCAGCAATACGACCTGAAATTTTACGAAGAGCCTTAGCCCAACGAGAGGTAGAATCAGCCATCATAGATACGTTGTAACCCATATCACGGAAGTATTCGGACAAAGTGATACACCACTGTAGATGGAAGCTTCACGAGCAGCGACAGGCATGTTAGATGTGTTGGCAACAAGAGCGGTACGTTTCATGATCGATTCGGTGACACCATCGATTTCAACTGACAACTCGGGGAAATCACGAATTACTTCAGACATTTCGTTACCACGTTCTCCGCAACCGACATTGACGATGACATCCGAATTGGAGTACTTGGATAAGGCTTGTGAGATGACAGTTTTACCACAACCGAAAGTTCCGGGAATGGCAGTGGTACCACCTTGTACACAAGGAAACAACGAATTACAGGCCATTCTTGCAACATACTGTGTTTGCTGATCTCTCCATCGAATTCGATTTCCAAAACAACATCCTCGACATGGTAGTTGCCAGCTGGTGCAATATAACGAACTGTACCCTTGGCGCGAGTTCCAACGATCATCTTGTGCTTGACCAGAGTGTTTTCATGTACCAAACCGTACAAGTCACCTCCGGTAATGTGTGATCCAACTGGATAGAGCGGGCACATTAACACCCTTTGGAATGTAAATGGAGCTGGTCAGCTCGTTAATGTCTTTCAATGGACGTTGGATACCATCGAAAATGCTGCCCATAATACCGGGACCTAATTCAACTGAAAGTGGCTTGCCAGTACGCAACACTGGATCTCCGACAGTGACGCCAGATGTTTCTTCGTATACCTGAATGGTAGCCATGTCACCTTCGAGACGAATGATTTCACCCACTAACTCGAAGTAGCCGACACGCACCAACTCGTACATAGCTGATCCAGACATGCATTCGGCTGTTACGACGGGACCGGATACGGCAAAGACACGTCCACAGATGGACTCCTTCTCCTCATCATCGAAGCACTTCAAAATGGACATTTTTTGGACAGGAAGTTTTTTTCTCTTTTTCTTTTTTTGTGAGTCTACACTTGCAACGAGAAAACGTTGCGTTTGACCAACAGAACAAATACCTGTAAAAGGCTCCACAAGTAACTCCTTCTCTACTCGTAACTCCTGCGAAACCTCCGTGTTGAAGAGAGAGAATAGTACGAGTGTTGCCCGTCTCTCATCTTTCTACTCGATTTCAAAGGAAAATGACCAAGCATCACCATCGAAATATACACATTGGTCAGTACCACTTACTGTTTGGAAACTTTTAACAAGACATGTGTTCAACATGGAGCACTTTAAACCGATTAAATTGCCACACCATTCGACAAAACTCATCAACCATGTGAGGGGTCATAAGCTCATAGGCAATCTGTTAACGAATATACAATTCATCTTATTTTCACCTAATTAGACCCGGTACCTTCTAATTTACATCCCCCTAATAAAACCGTTGCCAACATTTACCATTGACAGCATTAAAGTCGCAAATTTCAAAAACGATGTAAGTCCTCATACTGGTCTTACGAGTACGAGTATTGTCTAAAAAGGGGTTGTAAGCTGAAAGCCAACTTGCTAACGAATATACAATTCATCTTATTTTCACCTAATTAGACCCGGTACCTTCAAGTATACATCACCCTGTTAAAACCGTTGCCAACATTTACCATTGACAGCATTAAAGTCGCAAATTACAAAAATGATGTAAGTTCTCATACTGGTCATATTATTGTCCAAAAAGGGATTAAATCGTCCCAAATGTTTAAGAGCTGTGCATTTGCTTGTGCCGGACGCGGTGATGGATAGAATAACAGGGAAACGAACGAATCGATAAATGCTGAGGATGCATTTTGTTGCACACACTTAGTCGTAAATGGACCAGAAGGATGTATAATTTGCGCGCGACTCACATATATTTGGGAGCGATGCCACCAGATTTATTTATTTTTATTTTTTAAGAAAATGAATTTTGATACTAGATACTAGAGCATAGTACTATGGCGAATAGTTTATTGATATGTGAATCTTGGTTGGGTTGTACGAGTACGAGTATGTAACTCGCGCGCTCAAAGGATTGAATTACCCTTAAATTTTGCACACAGCGCGAGCGAATGAGTACAACAGTAAGTCTGTACCACTAATCAGAAAAATGATTCAATCACTTTTTTTTTCTGAATTCATATTGGACGTTCTCCAAGTAGTTGAATGCATATGCTTGCACCGCCCTATGTGCAAACATTGTGATAAAAAGTAATAAAAATCTCATCAGTGAGCGACAATTATAGCAAAAGCAAAAATGTCCTGGGGCTAGTGTTGCAAATAAATCAGGATGTATATTTCTATGCTTACATACATGCAAATAAATACATGCATCAATAGGTTTTCATGCTGCATTAATTTCATAAGCCCATCGGCACATTCGTTTACGTGGCAACGACACCCTTTAAAAGATTTTCCGACTAAAAATTAATATCGTAAATGGTAGTTATGAGGCATAGCATATTAGTGGTGGGCAGTCGTAAAAGTCATTTAAGTTAAAAAATGAAAAAAAACATCCCTTTAGCCAGTAAAACCTCCCTGCTGCAAGTATAATTTGTAATGTACAGTGTATATGTGTGTGCACACAGAAATTCAATTATTTTCTTTTTCAAATTTAAAGTCACAATGTGCATCCGAATAAAATCGAAAATCAATAAATGAAGATGCAAAACCGAAACGTTTCGTCGAAGTCAAATGGTTTCTTCCATTCGAACAGAGCACTTGTATAAAGAACTAGTTCATGGTGCTCCTTGCAAGTTCCTTTTAATGAAATCTGTCAGTATTTCGAAGAAAGATGAGTAGCACCCAGCCTCAAGCCTAAGACGGAGAGTCGCTGCTACGTTATTTAGCTCACTAGCAGCTTCGTTATTAGGAGCTGGTTGTGAACTGGGAAGTGAGACTAACCTGGATAGGCTCTACTTTCTACTCAGCGTAGGTGCCACCACATTTTCTGAGTGGTTCCAACCTGGTTGATCTCCCTCTTTTAACATCCGAAACCACAGATGCTTTTATTCCTCAACCATTTTTTCTGTATGGATATCATTTGGTTTAGTATTCAACACAGATAGGGATGGAGTAGCAGACGTTTATTTGAGTACACAAAATAGATGAGTAGATGAGCATCTACTTATGTCTACAAGTGACATCTATGCAATGTTACCGCGTTAAAAGATGTTGACTTCATTTGATCGCAATCATGGAATGGGGCTCGCTTGAGAATCTTATTGTCGTAATTGGCGAAATCTTTCGGATGTTGCGGGAGGTTACTGGTTGAATAATCGACCATTGCAAAATTAGGCCGTCTACGCACTGTACGAATACCACAAGTCATTAAAGCCATGGAGAATCGAATTCGTCGAAATCCGCTGTGCCAGCAGAAAATCATATCTCACGAGATGAATATCGGCAAGCAGCAAATCATCCTGAACAAGAGTCACACTTACAGATCCAATGAAATAGAAACGTAAGTCAAAATCGAAACCCTTGCTTCGCCAGTACGCGAAGAACGACCACAGATGAATCAGACGAATTTTCACGGTTGAATAATCGTTCAGCAAACACAACGATGCTCTGTCTATGTCATCATGCTCTGTCTGTCTATGTCATCATGCTCTGTCATCAAACCCTTTTCGTGAGTTCAACGTGGCCACTACCCAGTGATGGCCTTCGATGGTCCCATCAAGCTCCATTTCAACGAAAAGGGTGTCAAAACCACGGCGAAAGTGAATCAAACGGACGTTTTAGAGCCCATCTATAAAAAACCATTCGCAATTAAACCGTTCCATAAGGCAAAGGCGATTCCAACGGGGATTAAAAACTCAATTTCCACGGATGATTGGCCACCTGGTATCCCACAAAATTCTAACGTTGGATTACCGAAACAAACTGTTTGCACCTTGCAATGTCCTTATAAAAATAGGAAACCGTGAATCAAACAAATTCTCACCAACAACCCACTGTTAATCAATTGCTGCATCCGAGTACACTTATTGCTCTTGACATATGACGACATCACACAGCAGTAACTTCGTGCAATCATCAACAGCATCAGACCAGAGGCAGGATATGTGGATGTGGATGGGGATGTGGATGTGGATGTGGATGTGGATGGGGATGTATAGGATGTCAGGACTGTGTTTTCGTCTTTTTGGTTTTTTTCATTTTTTTGGTTGAATTCACTGCACTGCATTTGGCGCTGTTGCTTACTTCGCGTGCGGTGGTTAAATCCAATTGATTTGGTGTGGTACAGTGTTTATTTTGGTTTGGTTTCGTTTTCTTTTTTATTAACACACGATTAAGTGCATTTTACGAGTACACCTGTCTAGTGTGTGCACTCGTCCCAGATCTGGTCGACACGTAGTATTTTAGTATTTTAGTATTTTTAGTAGACTTACGAGTAAGTAGACATCTTTAAAATTGTAAATGGTGAAACTTATGGAAAACGGAAATGATAAATAATTTAGGCAAGAACTCGTATTTAGTTTAGTAGAAGACTGCGATGCATTAGATATACACCCTTGCACTCAGTAAGAACAAGACCGAATGCCAGAGAGCACGAATAAACTATCAGTCAGTCTTGTTCGGACTATCTTCCTGTATATTCGCTTCTTAATATTTTTTTTTTTTTTTTCGTGGGAAGGTGAGAACTCTTCATAGACACTATAGGCCCGGAGACTATAGTAGTGTGAGATTCTTACTCACTAAAAAGCACCTCCCTTATGCAAACCACGACTGAGTTCACACTCAACAAGCAGTTCTTCTATCGCATTTTATTTTGTTTTTATAAGATATCCTGCAGGCGATTTTCCATTGAAAATTCCTGTGTACTTTAGAAAATTTGGCGCTGCTAATCACCGCGCTAGATCGAGAGGCTTAGTCCTTTTCAGACGGCGCAATAAATTTGTCTCGTCGAGGATCTGCTGAACAGAAAATATTCGTATGACCTTCGTATGACGTTCTGAACGTTTTCGACTCCTAAGTCTCTGTGGATATCATCGTTCCTAATGTACCACGGCGCATTAACAATACCTCGAAGAACTTTGTTTTGGAATGTCTGTCATTAATGTTACTATTTTTAGCAAATACAACCCCAAAGTTGTACACCATATGTCCAGACCGGTTTTAGCAGCAGTTTGTTCTCTAAGCTAAGCTTGGAATACTTTCCAATGAGCCAGTAAATATCTCTATATACGAGTATTTCATTTCAAGCTCTTCACGTTTTTTCTTAACGTGTGCTCTCCATTTTAGTTTAGCGTCGAGTGTCATGCCGAGATATTTGGCCTCGTTCGCGTAAGGAATTGGTACTGCGTTGATAAACACCGATGGATTCTCAATTTTCTTGAGAGTGAAGTTCACGTGGACAGACTTGTTTGTCCAATTGTTAATTCGTGTAAGGGCACGTTGCAACTTGGCAGTTGCTTCTTCGACTGTTTTAGTCGTTGCCAAAGTGGCAGTGTCATCAGCAAATGTGACTAGGACAGTGTCGTCCGTTTGCGGTATATCGCAGGTAAAAAGAAAATATAGCAGAGGGCCAAGTACACTTCCTTGCGGCACCCCCGCCTTTATTGTCTTAAAAGTGGAATATTCGTTTCCGTGTCTCACACGGAAGAGTCGGTGTTCCAGGTATGAACCTTGTCGAAGTTTATATTTTAGGCCTTCGTGCCATACCTTATCAAAAGCTTGCGAAACGTCAAGGAATGCGCTTGAACAGACTAACTTACACTCAAATGCTCGTTCAATTACATCGGTTATTCGATGCACTTGGTGAACTGTAGAGTGTTGACTTCTAAAGCCAAATTGATGATCAGGCAAGAGGGAATTTGTGTCGGTAATTGGTTTAAGACGATTAAGAAGGATTCGCTCGAATCGAAGACCTTCGATGTAATCGGTAATGTCTATATGACTTGACTTGACAGTCAGCGGTTTACCGGGTTTCGGAACCATAATAACTTCGGCTACTTTCCACTGGTGCGGTACATGCTCTAATCTAATGCTTGCATTTATAAGATAAACCTTTTTTCGGCAACGCTTTAACTATCTCTCCCGTTATTAAGTCATATCCCGGGGCTTTATTGGGCTTAAGCGTGTCTATAACTTGTCTAAGTTCCCTAAGTGTAGCCTTTTCTACTGTAAAGTTTGTCGTCACGTCTAGCGTATTGACATTCTCTGGAAGCACTTCCCCGTCGAATGGTTTAAACGTTTCTGCAAGATGGTCGGCGAAAACATTAGCTTTTTACGGCACTTTTAACGGCTCTCCATATGGCGTAGTTGGTATCCTTTGTCGCTGTGAGTCTTTCAAGGTAGTTATTAATACCTTGGTTATTGAAGTCCTTGATCGATTTTTTCAACAAGTTGCAGAACCTATTGAAGGACGTTTTATTTTGTGGTGCCCGGGTTTCATGCCACTTTTTCTGCGCCTTTCGTTTCTTCTTTATCATTTCTCTGATTTCCGGTGGGTATCTTATGCCGACTTTGGGAAGTTTGTTCGATTCGTGGGGAGTATTATTCCAGGCCGCTTACTGTATGACTTCAATTACTTTTTCCTGAATGAGAATATTTAGTTCATGAAGCCTGTTCTGTTGCCCGTTGGCATTCCACGCAAGTATATTGAGCAAGTATATTCGAGCTTAAAAAGCCGTTCGACTATTATCTTATTTATTTTAATCTGTTCTTCTAGTCTCCCGAGAATTACTGAGAACACACTTGAGGCAGGATCCGGTGATGTGCAGTTAGTCATATTTACTCGCGCCGCTATTTGCGCCTAAGTTTTTCCACTTTCCACTTGCGCATTGTTATTTTTGACGTTGTTGTTATTGGTGATTTTAGCGTTTGTCACCATTACCTTCTTTAAAGGCTTTGGAGTAGGACCCCTGTTGTTATTTCTCATTCTAGCTGTCCCTGCGTTTTTCAAAGGCTTCGTTTTTGATTGATCTCGCAGCTTTTGCAACTCCTTCGCGACTTCGCAGCCTCGATAGTTAGCTGGATGTTTTCCCTTGCAGTTAATGCATATCGCTGGGGACTCTTTCGCCGCATTGCACTCTCGAGTCAGATGTGTTTGCCAGCGCATTTTACACAGCGAGGTTCCTTCTGGCAGTAGGCCTGAGTATTGCTGTATCCCTGGCAACGTGTACACGGAGGTTCAATTTTGACAACAAGTCCCAAAATTGAATTTATGGCATAAATTCTTTCTAGGCTTTCGGTTTTATCGTAAGTTAGCCTAAAGAGGGGAAGACCGCGTCTTGGGGTCGTCCTCTCGCTTTCAACATTGCGCTGTTTTTGCGCAAGTATATTAACTGCGTCGATTATCTTAAAGCCTTTATTTTTAAGGTCATTCACGATGTTTTTTTTTAAGGCAAGAGGGATGCAATTCTCTATTTATCCTTATTTTCGTACATATGCCATTGAATCTTCTCGGCATTTAGTTTTTGCGAAAGCGAACGGTAGTTGTCTGGATTAAGGACATTGATAGTCCATGTATCATGATTACGAGATCTTACTTTCTAATCGGTTGAGCACAGTGATTTCAGGATTATGTGCAACTTGTAGTAGTTCGAGATTCCAAAAACGTTTATATGCGGCGGCGGTCTTTGTTTGGGTTGCTTTGTTGCCTTATCGACCTCAGCAGTGTTAAAGCTGGCTTGCTTCTTTGTTTGTTCGATATCAGGCGAGGAAGTAGTTTTGCGCTTCTTACGTGGCTTTTTTTTGTAAGTATCCAGTCCGTTTCGCGGACTAGCTCTTCTTCGTCCGTGTGAAAACTCGAGTTTTCGGGGCGGTCAAGTAGCGAAACAGACTCAGACTCAGATTTAGATTGCGGCTTAATGGCATCTAGTTGCTTTTTTAGTTCGGCACAGAGCAATTCCATATATTGGAGTTTGGCACGGAGATCAGAATTTTCGCGTTCGAGATTTTGTAGCCTATTCGGTGTAATGTTATTGCCCTGAGCTTCCTAGTGATCCGCGTGCTGGAGATCTCGTGACTCTTGAGCACTTTTAAAGGGGTCCTGGTTTATATTTGTATTATTTTGAAGATTATTTGAACTCATTTTAGTTCCCACGAGTAGCGGAGAAAGGGTAGTCCGTCTGTCCAGAGATCCGCATTAGAAAGATAAGGCTGGCTGATCCGGAGGTCGCCAAGTATTCGGATGCTCCCTTAGAGATTGAGCTATTTTTATACTGAGTCCCCAACCTGGTCGATTCTGGCACGGGTCGCTTAACACCTTAATCCGGCCCAGTGGATTTTAGTCGCCTCTTACGACAGGCATGCCTTACCTCGGGTATATTCTAACCCCTAACCCGAAGGGGCGCTTCCTAATCGATGTTCTCTGCGAGGATTCCTAGTATATTAAGAATATTAGCGTGGAGAAATAATTTATTTGTCCACTGTATAGTCGCTTTAAGGCGAATAGCTGCATGAGTAGAACGTAGGGCTTCGCTCATGTATAGACATGCTGTTCTTTGGATTCTGCTTGTCTAAGGCCGTCCACCAGATAACACCCCCGTAGGTGAGAATCGGTCTTATGACCGAGATGTAAATATAACCAGTGGGTTATGCGAAGTTGAAGGCGCCATTTGTTTACAATTGCTTTTTTTTGCAAGAGAATAAAGCTCTTGACTCTTTCTTGAATTTTTTTTTTTTTTTTTTTTTATAATGAGCGCGCGCTCAAGGGGTTTGAGTACCCTTAAGGTGATTGTACACAGCGCGGGCAAGGGAAATTTAGGGAGGAAGAAAAGAGAGGTACCGATGTACATTGTTTTTAAATGTTTGCAAGTTATAACGACCAGGAAATACAGAGATCGGCAGGGCACTCCATAAGCGAGATGTACGGCTTAGGAACGAATCACGATATTTTAGAGTACGTCCGAAAATAGGCTTGAGGGTATACTGATGAGCATTTATAGCGAGACGGGTGTTACGGTTGAAAGTTTGAATGGGCGGAATGCTACTGGCGATTTCAGTGGAGCGGTGGTGGAAGTAGCGATAAAACAAAGTGAGACACGAGACATTTCGTCGGTGTTCGAGGGTGTCCATTGATTGACTGATATTAGTATCGTCAATAAGTTTTATCGCACGGTTTTGAATCCTATCTAGCAGGTGCAGAGATGTTTTAGGAGCACCTGACCAGATGTGGGAGTTGTACTCCAATTTTGGGCGGATGAATGCCTTATATATTGAGGCCAGATCAGAGGGGGTAAAATATTTCTTACATCGCTTGAGGAAACCTAGACATTTCGCAGCATTTTTGGCGGCATCAAATATGTGGTCATTCCAACGTAAGTTGTCGTGGACACACATACCGAGAATGGAAAGTTTTTCGGTTTCGACGATGCAAGTGCCATTCATAGAAAATGGCTGGGTGTTTAAATGTCGCTTTAACGACAGCAGACAGCATTGTGTTTTAGAAGCATTAAATTCCACTCTGTTGATAGTTCCCCAATTGGTTATGCTGTTGATATCGGAATTTAATGAGCTTAGTATACCCTGCCGTTCTCGTTCTACAGCCTAAGAGCAGGGCCGTGAGTCCGGGAACGAATATGAAAAGCAGAGAGTACTGTCATCAGCAAAGGAATATATTGGATTAGAAGTAGTAGACAAGAGATCGTTAATGAAAATTAAAAAGAGTGTCGGTGACAGAACAGAGCCCTGGGGCACACCAGCATTTATTTTGTGAATATCAGACTTGAAACTGTCCAAAACAACTTAAATTGAACGTTCCGAATGGTAATTTCTAATCCATTGAAGAAGAGAGTCGTCGATCCCAAATGCACGCATTTTCGACAAAAGAACCTGATGCCAAACTCTGGCAAATGCCTTAGAAATATCAAGTGCAACTATCTTGCTTTTGCCAGATTGATGTACGCTTTGGTTAAACTTTTCGGTGAGACATGCCATCAAATCACCAGTGGACCTGTTGCTACGAAAACCATACTGCCGGTCATTGAGAAGTTGTCGTGTTTCGAGATATTACATGAGCTGACGATTTATCAGTGTTTCCATGACCTTGGAAAGAAGGGACGTAAGTACAATGGATCTGTAGGAGGAGAGAGAAGATGATTCGCCTATTTTAGGGACGGGCTGGACAAATGCTGTTTTCCATCTGCTCGGGAAGAGTCCTAAAGTGTAGGATTGATGAGAAAGCTTACGCAGTGGTTTTGCCAGCGAGGAAGAACACCTCTTCAGAAGAAGGGGAGATATACCATCTGGATCAGCGGATTTATGTATGTTGAGATCTTTAAGTACTCTTGCTACTACACGAGTGCGAAAGTAGATTCGTCCCATTGAAGATTCGACGCACTCAAGTGTAGGCGGAGACAAAGCACAATCTGGGAGCGTTGAGCTGGCCGCAAAGTGTGCAGCAAGCAGATTGGCCTTATCCAAAGAGCTGACAGCTGGAATGTCATTGTAAATGAGCGTTGGGATGGAGGATGAGGCGGAATTTCTAATGTTTTTGACGAACGACCAAAAATTTTTACTGCCTTTGGGACATTGCAGTATTGTTTGCCTCAGTTTTTGGTCGTATAGGAATTTCACACGCTTAAGAAAGGCGTTGCAGTCATTTCTGGCTCGTTTGAACTTTTTTCGGTTTTCCTCTGTCGGGTTGGTCTTGTAGGACCGAAAAAACATTTCTCTAACCCTGACGGCCTCTTTACAGCTCGAGTCGTACCATGCCTTTTCTTTTGGTTTGATACTCTTCATCCGATGAGGAATAAAGGATCTCATTCCAAAGAGAATGTCTGTAATCATATCAGCAGCGGCATCCACGTCGTTATCGAGGAAGCATAACGACCAGTTAAAATTCCTAAAGAAGCTGTTAAGACCTCTCCAGTTGGCTTTCTCGTATTGCCATACGGTTCTTTTAGGAATTTTTTCTCTAACTGTGTGGTCGGTGTACGAGAAATTAGCTGATATGACACAATGGTCCGACGAGCCTAGAGGGGAGAGCACATCAATGGTGTACTTATCAGGGTGAGAAATTAAAAACAAGTCCAGGGTGTTGGCGGTATGACTATCAACGTCTGGTATTCGCGTGGGCTCATTTACAAGCTGCGTTAGGTTGTTTTCCGCAGCGAAGATCTCAACACACCGTCCTTCGGGTGTTGTCTGTCCAGAATGTCGAAGCCACCCAGAATTGTGTATTTTGAAGTCGCCCGTAATAACGATTTCAGTATGAGGATACAGGGATACAATTAGGTTAGTTAGGTATTCAGTTTAATTTCCTGTCATAAATGAAAGCAGACATTTTGCTGTATCGGAGAAGACTAGACTGATAGCGTTGATTGTGAGAGGGTGTGTGATTGGAATTTTATATTTCCTGGAAAAGAGGACAAGATCAGTTTACTCCCAATCCACAGCGATCTGCCCAATGGGTTAATCTATTGAGATTCACTTGAAGGAGTTCTTCAATGGTATTGAGACGGTTATAGCAACGTCATCAACATAGGCAATCACCCTGCTATCACCCGCTTCCAGGTACATATATTAGCAGTTCATTAACCACTTCGATAGAAGGGGAGCAGGACAGTTTTGTGAAGTCTGGGTTTTTTTGTTCTCTAGATATTGCAAAGTCAAGAGTTTTCGTGCAGGAGTAGAGACTTAGATAAATGAGACATCTTGAATATCGGTGGCAAAGGACACACCCAGAAGTGTACTAGTTGAGCAAGTAAAATGTGTAGGAACTTTAAGATTTAAAATGTTCATATCCATTGGGTTGCGCCGCCTACGCACACATATAGCTCAAATACTGCCCTGCCGATAACACGCAATACATAGTCTCTGGTTTTTAACCTAAACATCTGTCGGGCAGACGTAAGTTTACGGGATGGCCATACATCCATGGGAGAAAGGATACGCCTTGCCATCGCTCTCCGTCATTCCATTGATACCAATTCGGAATTGTGTTGGAGGTCGACCTAAAACCTTTTACTGATCTTAGGGTCACAGCACCCAGTACTTATTGCAACTCTACATTGGGTCAAAACCAACAGGCAGACCCTTCCCGCGACCGGCAACTTATAACTGATCAAATCGTAGCAACCTTCGGTAGGGTAATTTTTTATTAGACAACGTCATTGATGGGCGAAGCCTTGATAATTGGAAGGGGCCCCAAAACGCAATACAGCCAAAGATCTCCCATTACTCAAAGGCCCTCATTCAACTGTCCAAAAATCAGCAATAAACGCATCTCCTTCTATAGCCGCCGCCGTTAGATGATCGCCTTGGTAAACAAAATGTGGCCACATTGAAGCCCCTACGAAAGAAATTGAACTAGCTGAACTTCAGAGAACCTGGTCTACTACTCAGTTAGAAAATGTCACCTCAACTAAACCAAACGAACGGAGTGTATTGAAGCGAACACCGCAAATACTTTTTTAATTATGTAAGTACTTGTAGTTTTGTATTTCCATAGTCCTAGCCCTATTCCTTTTTTTCTATTTTTAATTTTTTCCTTTTCATTCATTACTCAGACTGATAGTGTTACTAATTTTTTCTATAATAAATGGTTGTACTCACATGAATATGGGTAGTCAGTTAGGTGGTGGGGAATCCACTCTTGTTGGAGTTAATGGAAATTGTACTGATGTGATTCGGGTTTTACAGGGCACAACACGAAGGTTTACACATCTGTCTACTAAATTATCAAAGCCTACTTCCTAAAATAGACGAATTTATGCACATATTCGTTAACTCTAAAATTGATGTCATTTGTGTTTCTGAAACATAGTTCCATGGAGAGCTGTCTAGTGAAGAATTTATAAAGTAGATGGCTTCGAGTTTTTCGGTCTGATAGGGTCGGTCGCATAGGAGGTGGGGCTGCAGAAAAACTCTCAAATACAACTTTTTATGCAGTCTTCTAGATATTATATTAGGGCATAAAATTCTGCTAGGGGACACTTACTGATTAGGTAACTCTATTACCCTAGAAACACTCTACAACGTCCTAGAGGAGTTGGCCTACAGTTACACTGACATAATAACTTGTGGTAACTTTAGTTGTAAACATCATTCAACTGGTTTTCTGGTTCACATGAAATCGTTTGACCTTATTCCTGCAAATACATCTGCCTCCATTCACTTTACATGCACAGCGTCGACTCTCATCGATGTAATATTAATTGTATCCGATAAAGAAAAGGTTTTGCTCTACAGCCAACTTTTTGCGCCATTTTTCTCAAACCACAATTTCCTTTTCCTGACACATCAAGGCGAAAACCAATATACGGTCAAACGACATTAGCACAAGTGGCTAACTCTGAATATACTGCAGCTCATAAAAATGCTCCTTTCGAACTTCATTACGATGATTAGAACCGCAAAGCGGGCCTTCTACAGCAGAAAACTTTGCAGTTGTACATCAGGTAAAGAAGTGTGGAAACAAATTCGGGAACTTGGACTAGGAAAACAAAACCCTAAAATAATATTAATTGCAACCAGCTGAACCTGAACTTCTTAGCGCCAACTACTTCTACTAACTTATTTGCTTCTGACCAGCCACTTGAAGATGTCAGAGAGTTCTGGAAGAAGATGTTTTGGAAGCACTACTGTAAAGTTACCTTTTGTAACTTTCATCTCTAACTCCATACTAATGATGTCGTTCTTTCCGTCGCTATGGAAGGAAGCTCAGGTTATACCTATCTCAAAGAAATCAAATTGAACTGTGCTGGAATACAGACCAATATCAATTCTGTCATTCAATTCGAAAGTATTTGAGAAAACCATCTCATTGCAAATGTAAAAATATCTTTCACGTAGCTTCTGTGTGAAAATCAAGCTGGCTTCCGTCCAAAACGTTGCTGCAAAACTGCTGATGAAACCCATGTTACAATCTCAACACTACTCGATTTTTCTATAACATTCGATACAGTCAACCACTCCATTCTTTGCTCAAAACCTAGGAAAGACTATACTTTTTCAATATCCTCTACGAGGCTTGTAAGCTCTTATTTTCAAAAAGTAGCTGCAAAACTGCTGATGAAACCCATGTTACAATCTCAACACTACTCGATTTTTCTATAACATTCGATACAGTCAACCACTCCATTCTTTGCTCAAAACCTAGGAAAGACTATACTTTTCCAATATCCTCTACGAGGCTTATAAGCTCCTATTTTCAAAAAGTAGCTGCAAAACTGCTGATGAAACCCATGTTACAATCTCAACACTACTCGATTTTTCTATAACATTCGATACAGTCAACCACTCCATTCTTTGCTCAAAACCTAGGAAAGACTATACTTTTTCAATATCCTCTACGAGGCTTATAAGCTCCTATTTTCAAAAAGTAGCTGCAAAACTGCTGATGAAACCCATGTTACAATCTCAACACTACTCGATTTTTTTATATCATTCGATACAGTCAACCACTCCATTCTTTGCTCAAAACCTAGGAAAGACTATACTTTTTCAATATCCTCTACGAGGCTTATAAGCTCCTATTTTCAAAAAGTAGCTGCAAAACTGCTGATGAAACCCATGTTACAATCTCAACACTACTCGATTTTTCTATAACATTCGATACAGTCAACCACTCCATTCTTTGCTCAAAACCTAGGAAAGACTATACTTTTTCAATAGCCTCTACGAGGCTTATAAGCTCCTATTTTAGAAAAGTAGCTGCAAAACTGCTGATGAAACCCATGTTACAATCTCAACACTACTCGATTTTTCTATAGCATTCGATACAGTCAACCACTCCATTCTTTGCTCAAAACCTAGGAAAGACTATACTTTTTCAATATCCTCTACGAGGCTTATAAGCTCCTATTTTCAAGGGAGACTGCAACGAGTTGTAGCAAGCGAACAGTTCTTGGTCTCCTTTCCAGTTAAATGCGGGGTGCCACAAGGATCGATCCTCGGGCTTACTTGTTAACTATAGTTATATTTTTATCTACGAGTATTATTAGTACCTACCTCATTATTGTAAAGACAAAGAATCACAAAAGTATTCAAACTACAAAAAGTCACGAGGACGTTCCTTTACCTTAAGTGGGGACCACCCTGATAATGAACTCACCGAAAGAGTTTATATAAGTTAACGAATAATTCTATCAACAGTGCAAACTGAGTCAGCAACACGCGCACCGATATTTAACACGCGCAACCTACAATTCTGCAATTCTGAGTTCCGTTCGTGAAAAACTACGATGCGCTGATTTAGCAATAAGAAAGTATTTAAGATTTAGATTTTAAATTCTTTGTAACATTGTATTTTTGGAAGGCAGAAACGCTGCCCGAAATAAAGATTTTTGCTCCCAGCCTTGATTATAATTATAATTTTGGTTGCAAACCGATATGTGAGCAACAAGATTTGCAGCTTCATCGCGCAGAAAGGAATTCAGATAGTGGAATTTTTGCGTATCGGTTAAATGTGTTTAACTAGCGATGGAGCTCTGAAATAAATCCTTGAATGACGGCCAATATTTATAGGAACCAGCGAAAGGTGCGATAATAATTTTTGGCAAATCGTATTCTTTAATAACCGTGGTTATGGTTAACTCTTGTAAAAACAAAGCTTGCTGTTCCACTAAACGATTGATTGCATCACTACTGCTTTCATTACGGCTTGCTGCTAATGGTGCTGGCAAAACAGCATGACGAGCACAAGTTACAACCAACATTAGCCCACGTGCCTTAAAATATTTATTCTTGTAGACTTCGAAATCGAAATCTGGATCTAGGTAATCAGGTTCTAATTGAAACGTGTACATTGGGTTTTGAGTTTTAATAAACTCATCCCAGGTCTCTGTGAATTTTTCCCACTTAACTTCAATAAACTCGAGGGGATCATCATCTGTTAACTCTTCAGCAAAGGTTAGCACATACGTGATAGTGCCCTTCAAATGACTTCTAGTTGCAAAGAATGCATATCGTAATAACTGGACTTTCCTCACGATATATGTAAAATGAAATATAAGTAAAATGTCAAAGAAATGTCTTCACGTTGGTTTTAATAATCAACTTCTTAAAAATTCTTGTTATTCCACCTGCAACCTGCGCCTTTCACTGCTGTCCGATGCTCCAATTGCTTGCTTTCCTTATGTTTCGATGATCCAAATGATCTTCAATGTCGCTGCTTTCTGCTGTGCTCCGATGATTCTTTTCTTCAGCTTTTGGTTACAACTGCCGAATGCACGAATGCCAATGCCAACTCCAATCTTTCACACCACGATCAAGCAAAGTGTTTTTTTGGCTTATGGTTCGACTTCAACTGAACACAGCATGATACAGAGTAATAAAAGAGCATGTAAAGTAAGAAGTATGTGTACTAAACGTTCACCAAACAGTGTCATTATGCCAAATGATAGAGTTTGGCCTTCTGTCGCTTGGTCTTATGTCACGGCACCGGATCAGTGTAGAATTTTTGGAGTTTCTTGTTGAAGGTCTGAGTCATAGTTCACTTTTGAAGCCAATTTTCCAGCCAGCAGAGATCCGAACAAACGAAATTTTTCATCACTCATTACCATTCGCTTCAAAAATGGCTCGATTTCGGTCCATTCACCTATGGAAATCCGATCATCGAGCTTCGTTCTGAATGGTTTAAAATTGTTTTTTCGTTGATCTTAAATGTGCCGACTTTCCTTAACTTTTTTCATGATCTCATCGACTTTTTCAGTGATAGACCGACCAGAGCGAAGTGAATTTTTCACATCAAAATTCCCTGAACGAAAGCAAGGAAACCATCCCTTTTCACAGAAATTTCACGCATTTTTTCTCTCAAATCAAACCAATCCCAATAAAATTGATCATTAATGATCAGGTGATCTGTCAACTTCCAAACATGGCATGGGGCATAGTATGCATAGTGTGCATTTCCACTCTTCCTCTCCAATTCTTGAAATTTTTCTATGGAAATGATATGTCAAGGTCACTTACAAAACAACTTTTTAACAACCAGGATAAGGGGCATTCTGGTCTTCATCCTTGCGTATTCACCAAGAGCTTTCGAAACCTTCTTCTTAAACCTCAGGGGAAAAAGAAAACTACTTAAAATGTTCCGTAGGCAGTCTTCTCACTTTCTCAGAAGAAAGATTTTGCTTCTGCATTCTATTTCAGAATGTACTAACACATATAAATATAAACGTCAAATATTTAGTATTATGTGTCAAACTATTGTTTTCGAGTCTCGTTGTTGGAATCTTTCACAATTTTGTAGTTTTCTAATTTAATAAATATCATAGATTTTCCGCCATTTTGCCAAACAAAGAAATGGCAAAATAAATATTTGACATTTAACCAATAAATGTAAAAATTTTGACAGCAAATTCAGAAGATGTCTTAAGTGTTCCATTGGAATCGGAAATTACTAATTCCCGGAGAAAGAAAGCCAGTACACTTGTAGTGGAGACAAACACTATTGTGTTTGTATACTAGTGGATACCATTTGTACTCAAGTTGAGAGATGAATTTATGACAGCTCCTTGTCGGGAACAAATCCATGTGTAAAGTTAAAATTCAGAGCGAATAAAATTAATAGATTTGTTAAAGTAATTGTTATCTTCCAATACGTCGAGAAAAAATATGTAATTTTTGAAATATCATACATCTTGTCAAGTGTTTAGATATCTCAGTTTAACTAAATCTAAACAGAACACTTGAGGAACACAAAGTAATTGTTGTGTTGTTATAGTATAAAGTGTTTTTATTAGTTATATTGTTAAACAAATCAGCTGAATATAAATGGAATCCTACTAATATTAAAGCAGAGTATTTCAAAGGGAATATTTGCGTTGTAATTGAAGCGGGATCAAATTCTCTCAATTGCAAAAAGCGAAGCATGTTCTGCCTTAATAAAAGGTCTTTCAAAAGTCGCGTCTAGATGTCAGTAATGAATAATCTCTGAACTCTACCTTTTTTTATGTCATCTTTGACATTTGTGAAGTAGACGCATGTACAATTTTAACCATGGAGTCGACAAGTTAAAGGTTCGTGAAAAACTTTGAAAAAACTGGTTCTGTCGAGCATCATATCTGGCAGATCAAAAACTGGATACCCTATAAGAGCATTGCCGCTGTAGCACAAAGTGTCGCTGATGCGAAGATGCATATGAAGGAGCTGTTACTGTCAATGGAGAGCGCTATAGGCAAGTGATTGAAGATTGTTTGTAACCAAAAATTTAAGAAATAGAAACAGATATCTTTATTTCCAACAGGAAGGAGCTACAAGTCACACAATACGTGCAAATATATAGCTATTGCGGTCTATGTTTCCAGGTCGATTCATTTCACGTAATGGTGGCATAACATCATTAGATTATACTCGTACTTTCTTTACTGTTTTTTGGTAAGTAGAGTCCTTGTGGATAAGCCAACAACAACTGCGCAGTTGCAAAACAATATTCGGACCCAAATTGATGAACTTAATGCGGGAATGAGTGAGCGAGTCCTTGAAAATGTTGATGGTCGTATGACAGCACATAAAAACACTTGAATGAAAAAAAAAATTTTTTTTTAATGTTTTTTTATTTTATTCAATATAGTCCGCTTTTAGCTTGATACACTTATTCCAGCTATTCTCCAACTTCTTGATCCCGTCCGAAAAGTAATTCTCCGGAAGGCCTGTAAAATACTCCTCCGTGGCGTCGATGATTTCCTCGCGTGAGATGAATTTTTTATTGATGAGCCATCTTCTGAGGTTTGGGAAGAGATAATAGTCCGAGGGAGCCAAATCGGACGAATACGGTGGATGTGACAGCAATTGGAGCCGTAAGTCATTGATTTTAGCTGTAGTTGCGATGCTCTTGTGCGCCGGCGCATTGTCTTGCAAAAACAAAATTTCTTTTTCGATTCATGTGAGGCCGTTTTGCAGCGATTTCGTTGATTTTTCCTTTTCCGAGGTAGTCCACGAAGAGTATGTCATGAAAATCCCAGAAAACCGACGCATCGAACCTCCCTCGGCCGCTTCGGAGCACTCGTGCCGGCTTCAGTCCATTGCCGGGCTCTCATTCTGTTCTCTGGTGTGTAATAGTGGATCCAAGTTTCATCAACGGTTACCAGTCGACGCCAAAAGTCCGCCCGATTCCGCATCAGCAAGTCCAAACACTCTTTGGTCAGGAGAGAGCATGTGCGGCACCCGGCGGCAGGATAATTTTTTCGTAAGCAGAATATTGCCCAAAATATGGCGTGTGCACTCAGTACTAATCTTTGTGGTATCTGCTAGCTCGCGCACCTTTACTTTCCGATCAGCCAACACTATTTCATGTATTTTTTTGATATTGTCCTCTGTAACCGCATCGGAGGGGCTGCCACGAAACTCTCGAAACCAATATTTGACCGTGTGATCTGACGGAGCATTAGCCCCATAATGTTTATCCAACTTTTCTCTTGTTTCCGTCGCCGTTTTGCATCTCAAAAAATAATGTTTTATGAGAGAACGAAAATCGTTTTTGTCCATATTCAACATGATGCCAAACACGTCAACAACAATCAGCTGTCAAAACAAAACTAAAGACAGTATCGCACTGAAATTTGGCATTTCTGTCTAAATATAAACGGGCTTCAAGGCACCATAACCTTTTTTGCAGTAGCAGCGCATTCTGGCGGTCAAGGAGCTTACTTTTCACCCCACCGAGTACCTGGAGGCGCAACTTTTAAAATAACCTTTATTATAGCACTGATGCCTCTACAGCGTTCGATTTGTGCTGTAAGTAAAACACATTGAGATGTGTTCTGTAATGTGAGATACGAGACGGAGAAATACAATAAAGTTATAATCTTGAATGTTGCACTTTCCGCTGAAAAAAATTCTCAAAAAATAGATTACGTTTACAATGTAAGAAACAGCCCAATAATGTTCAATTCCGCAAAGCATATGTGAAAAGAACTAAAGAATTTTCCCTTCAGGTTGTAAAGAGGGTTTCTACCATACATAGATAAATTTTAAATGAGCGTGTCGTAAACCGCCCATTCGGTTTATATCCGCTCCCACACCTGATCGAGATTCTTTGGGGCTTCATCGTCGTTGGCGCTTAAGGCCAACTTGTGGCTTCACCCTAAAGTATAATAGTCTGACATTTTATGTGTTTTGGTTTCTTTTTGTACTACTCCTTTTCCGGTATTAATAAAGCAATCTTTTTTCATGTCTTGTAAGGCAAGCACGCGTGTTTCATTTTAAACATTCTTTTTTCTCTGGCATCTTTCAGTCTTATTACTAAAAAAAACCGGTAAGCGCGCAAACAATCGTACTCTGTCCGACGAGTTTTTTTTAACAAATGCGCCCATAAATTTTTAATGGCGTTCAAATCCGGGCTTTGGACGCCTCAAGCCACTTTTTAACAATTGTAGCCGTATCCTTAGGGTTCCCATCTTGTAGGAAGATTAATTCGGTATCTCTCCGCAGTATCCGGTTAATTTTTTAATCAGCGCGCGCTCAAGGGGTTTGAGTACCCTTAAGGTAATTGTACACAACGCGGGCAAAGGAAATTTAGGGAGGAAGAAAAGTGAGGTACCGATGTACATTGTTTTTAAATGTTTGCAAGTTATAACGACCAGGAAATACAGAGATCGGCAGGGCATTCCATAAGCGAGTTGTACGGCTTAGGAACGAATCACGATATTTTAGAGTACGTCCGAAAATGGGCTTGAGGTTATACTGATGAGAATTCATAGCGAGACGGGTGTTACGGTTGAAAGTTTGAATGGGCGGAATGCTACTGGTGATTTCAGTGGAGCACTGGTGGTGGAAATAACGATAAAACAAAGTGAGACAGGAGACATTACGTCGGTGTTCGAGGGTGTCCATTGATTGACTGATATTACGGTTTTGGATCCTATCTAGCAGGTGCAGAGATGTTTTAGGAGCATTTAACCAGATGTGGGCGTTGTACTCCAATTTTGGGCGGATGAATGCCTTATATATTGAGTCCAGATCAGAGGGGGTAACATATTTCTTACATCGCTTGAGGAAACCTAGACATTTCGCAGCATTTTTGGCGATATCAAATATGTGGTAATTCCAACGTAAATAGTCATTGACACACATACCGAGAATAGAAAGTTTTTCGGTTTCGACGATGCAAGTGCCATTCATGGATAATGGCTGGGTGTTTAAATTTCGCTTTAACGACAGCAGATAGCATTGTGTTTTGGAAGCATTAAATTCCACTCTGTTGATAGTTCCCCAATTGGTTATGCTGTTGATATCGGAATTTAATGAGCTTAGCATACGCTGCCGTTCTCGAACTACAGCCGAAGAGCAGGGCCGTGAGTCCGGGAACGAATATGAAAAGCAGAGAGTACTGTCATCAGCAAAGGAATATATTGGATTAGAAGTAGCAGACAAGAGGTCATTAATGAAAATTAAAAAGAGTGTCGGAGACAGAACAGATCCCTGAGGCACACCAGCATTTATTTTGTGAATATCAGACTTGAAACCGTCCAAAACAACTTGAATTGAACGTTCCGATTGGATTACAACCGCTGTAGCTTAACCCTAAACTTAACAAGCTAAGTATCACTATTGTAAAATATATAAAGACTTTGATTGAATCTTCATTTATCGCTCATCAATGGTTTTCGCATCAATATGCCCACTGGTTGTTTGATGGCAATATATAGAGTGACCAAATAAGAAGAATAGAAAAAAAACAATTAAAACAACAACGGTGTGAGATATAAAAATGATTCCGACTTCATTTTGAAGCTACGTTCATGCCATTATGTGTGGAATAGCACATCATTCAAATGGCCACCTCGGCTTCAATTTTTGATGAGGCGGTCCAATATGTGTCGAATGTTAGCGTAGACCATGGACCCTCGCCGTGAGATGACTTAGTCGCCAAATTTCTCCTTCACAACTCCGAGCGTTGCGTCGCTTGTATGGCATGCAGCGCCGTCTTTTTGGAACCAGAGCTCGGATATTTCGATGTTGTCGAGCTCTGACCACAGAAAGTCGGTCAACATCGCTCTATACTTGAAACCATTGACGGTAACGGTGTCTCGCTCCTCATTTCAAAATAAATGAGGTACAATGATGCCGCCATGCCATAAACCCCACCAAACAGTCAATCTATTGATTCTTGACCGAACACTTGTGGATTGTGTTCGCCGCAATAACGGAAATTTTGCTTGTTGACATAGCCGCTCCTCCGGCCAACATTTCTAGTGCCCAATTAGCGAGCTCACGGCGTTGTCTATGGTCAACCGACTTCAATACTTCCGTCAGCACAATCTTATATGGATGTAGGCCCCTCTATGATTCGCGCCGAATTTACATTTCTTGGTCTTCTTCGATACTGTCCGCTACGGCGGCCATGTTTTCTTCAGTTCGCACCAATCTCTGTCTGGTTGGTGACCTCCTTGCTGATTTCTGTTCTACAAGTGCTCTCTTTACAATTTTTAAAGCACAATTCTGTTAAAACTAAAATATTTAAACACTTCACAAGCACGTATTTCAAAACTTACATATTTTTCCGCGACATAATTTTATTCCGCGCTGAATTTTAACTGTTCGAAAACAGTCAGTAAAAATACAAATGTCACGATGTTTCTCCATATGACAAAGTAAACCTTAACATACACGGCGGTGCTACCCTTTTAAGACACAAATATGAAAAAAAAGCTCTAAGCAAAGGTTCTGGTCCCAACTTTCAGCAAGGAAATTAAGGCTAGTGGCAGGAGATGGCGGAATATTCACCCAGATTCTAGGGCGCGTTATTGTTTACATTGTTTCCTTTTTGTATATTCTTATTTTTATTACTATACAGGATGGTCCGGTTTGGGATATATGTAGATATTTTGGGATCTAATTCATTGATTCATGTTATGAACAAATCTATCCCAAACACACACTGAGTTACAAGATGTTTAAAAATGTTCCTTCAGAGAAGTAAGTACTAACAATTATTTAGTTATAACTTCCAATGTATAAAACCTAGGGCAAACAAGCTATTTGATAACCAATTAATCAATGGTTAATTCATGTCTAAACACTACTATCATTCATGCTTTCATTTTCAAGATATTGTGCTTCAAATCAAATTTTTGTTAACTTTCTTTAATAAATTTTTGGGAAAATCACATTTACCTAGGAAAAGTGTCATACAAATTCACTGCATAGAGTTTTTAATTACAATTTTCAAGGCATAAGTCTCAATAATAAAATAATAAAAAAAATTATTTTTGTTAGTACTCTAAAAAGACTAAGTCTTACCTGTACTCAGTAATCACTTATATAAATTAAATTGAATTTAATTGAACTGTGACATGTTAAAAATGTATGTAATTTTTGCTTCACTTACCTTTACTATTTAATGCCGCATGGACTTCAGGGTGCGTACATGATCCAGGCTAGGTTGATGTCGTTGTACAGGCCGTAGAGTTTGTCGTTGTATCTCCTCCTCTATGCAGACATCACTGAAAATCACCCGAAGAAATTTCCTCTCAAAGCAACCAAAAGCACACTTATCTATTTTCGATAAAGTCTCTAACACTCTGTGCCACACCAACCTATCTTTATCTGATGCTGTCTCCATGTTTTATTTTTACAGTGAAAAATTTAATTCCATTTCTTTTTACGTCCCCTTTACTCAGCGTAAAGCAGACTTTGCTCTGTACACAGAGCAACCTACCTTCAATTCACCCAGCTGTTTAACTGCCTCTATCAGCGCAGATCAGCCTTATCAACGACACTCAGACATTTCGTCAACTACGAAAGAAAATCAGACGGTTATCCCCCCTCTCTCTCGTTCAATAATATATTCCATTTGCAGACAACTTCTTCATACCTGATCTCATACATTTCAAGTACCTCCCTAATTTCTCCATTGGCCCCTCTCTATTTAAATCTTTTGATCCTACCCTTATCGAAGATAATCATCATCTGAATGATGAATTTTTACCCAGGCCAGACGGGCTCCACGCAATATTTCTTAAAAAGTCCAATCTTTCGCACCAACTTTCCTCCATATTTCATCAATCCCTCACACAAGGGGAATTCCCCCAAGTTTGGAAGACCTCTTTCATTACCCTGGTCCGCAAGAAGGGATCATTGCTAAGCTTTCTCACGTACCGAAAATGTTCGGAAGTTTTTTTTATATATAACCCAGTCAGCATGGATTTGTCAAAGATAGATCAACTACTAGAAACTTAATTGAATTCGTATCCTTTGCGCTACAGATTTAGCTGGAGCCTTCGATAAAATATCACATCAATTGATCCTTTTCAAATCCATCTCCAGTCAACGTCTGGCTCTTGTAGCGTTTACATTCCGTTGTTGCCTGCTGTGTTATCTGCTCACTCTCAGTTCTTGATTCTTTCCCCAAAACCTTTTTCCATCTACCTCGTGCTTGATTAATTAATTACTCTCCCATAGTTTATTAACGGCATGGGCCCATCAGGGCCAAGACTAATTGCCGGGAATCAGTTTGACATTCTTTCTGATTTGTCATCTGAATCCCAAAAGGAAAAAAATAAAAATAAACGTGCGGTTGAATACCCAGAGTTACCCGTTGTACGAAATATAAAAAATCCTAAATTTGTAGTGATATCAGCAAAAAGTGATGATGAAAACTTTCGTCTGTAAGTATTTTTGTATTAAGCAAATCAATTGATGCTATCAGTAGCGCATTCTCCTATTAGCAAGAAACCAACGAATTGCTGATAAATTCTTAAAAACAAACAACTAAGCTCAAGTCCCCGTGACAGTTACTCTCCACAAACAACTAAATTCCTCTAAGGGCATCGTATTTGCGCCTTGGTTGAATAACGTCAATGAAACAGAAATTATTTCACAAATGAAATCACAGGGAGTAACCGAAGTGTATAAGTTCACAAAGAAAATCATACCATATTCCCGAAACCGTAGAAATTGGATGGTACAATTGCCAACTACTCGGGCATACTACAAAGAGATGCACCAGACCAAAAGTTTGCGTCAATTGCAGTCTACCATCACACGAACCCGAAACCTGTACCAAATAAATGTGTGCAAATTGCTTAGAAAAGCACTCTTCATCCTCAAAAGAATGTTCTAAATTCATTCAAAATAAAGAAATATTAATTATATAAACTAAAAACAAGTGCAGCTAGATCCACATACAACTCTCAACATCCAGAGCATATTTCTAAGCCTATTTCTCTCGCCGAACGCTCTTCCCACAATCTTTTCCCAAACTAAGCCTACCGATAATCAACAAACACCACCTACAAAAACAACCTCTGACCCATCACTACGAGTACCATCCACATCTTATTCAACAGAAGAACAATATGATCTAGAAATGCTCTCCTCTCAGTAAACCAAAAAAAAAAAAAAAAAAAAACCATAGACTCATTACAAACTAAACCAACCTGTATCGAACTTGATAAAAAATCTACCACGACAAACACGAATTATCTCACCTCGCTCTCTAACAGTAATAATAATTTATCTCTTTCTCAAACAGACAAACCTCTTACTTATCCTCTAAACACTAACTCTTACTTACCCAACTCTCTTAATAAAAATGGAAACTCATAATAACATAACTACGGAAACCTCAACGTCGATGGCACTGCTTGCGGACCACAGAGCTACTCACCACGAGTGGTAGAAACTGCGGTCGCCTCCGTAAGTGTGGCCATCGACACTTAATAATTGAACGCCAAAACAACAGACAACAAAAAAAATTTAACTCCCTCGATATTTTACAATGGAACCTTAATGGTTCACGTACAAAAGCAAATTATTTCAAACATTCTGTGTACTGCCGTACAAGTAGATGCTGGTATTAAAATTACTATTGTCTGCGTTTACATTCTACCTGGTCAAGCTTTTACCCAATCAGACCTAGACAACATAATTAGGCAAGTACACCCTCCTTATATATTTACTGGTGACATAAACTCCTGGAGTCAGTTGTGGGGTTCCCCAAAAACTAACAAAAGGTCAATCATTGAAGATTTTATAACAAAATCTGACCTAACAATTCTAAATGACGGTTCCCCAACGCACCTCTCAACTCATGGCACACTTACTCACGTTGATGTGTCATGTTGTTCATCTATCCTCTTCCCAAAAATTAAGTGGCACGTATCAAATGATCTGCACAACAGCGATCATTTTCCAATTCATATCTCATTGCGTCTATCTCCAAAATCAGATACTGCCAAACATACCCCAAGGTATAAAACGGAACTGGCCAACTGGGATTTATTCAAAAATAGAATTGAATTAAACATCGCAAAATCACCTTCGAACAATTGTATAAACAAGGAAGCTTCAATTATTCTTAAGAGCATTCGCAGCGCGGCAAACGACTCCATTCCTCAAACATCCCCAATTACTTATAATCGAATTGTGTGCCATGGTGGAACCTTGAATTCTCTAGGCTTAGAACTATAAAATTTAAAACTTGGAGGACTTTTATGAAAAGCCCTACTCAAGGTAACCTCTTAGCCTATAAAAACAGCTGACGCTCTTTTTAGAAGTAATCTAAAAATGAGAAAAAAGAGTGAGAATAGCATGCTGTAGAGAGCTTTTGGAGATGTGTAGTGAGAATGCGGACGGTGTTATGGATCGAATTGTTACTGGGTCCACCACTATGACCCTGAAAGCAAACAAGAGTTCATGCAGTGGCATAAAAAAGGAACAGACCCCCCGAAGAAGTTCAAAGTCACTCCGTCTGCCGGGAAGTTCATGGCCACAGTTTTTTGGGACTCAAAGGGAATCTTGCTCATTGAGTACAAAAGTACAAAAAAAAGGTGAAACCATCAACGCCACATCCTACGTTTCCACTTTGCATAATTTGCGGGAGGAAATTAATAAGAAAAGACGGGGTAAACTCGCAGCGGGTGTGTTGCTTCTCCATGACAACGCTCCTGTTCACACGGCGCGAGTTTCCAAGGCTGCTGCGCGAGATTGTGGTTTCGAAGAAATCCAACACCCCACCCTATAGTCCAGACCTTGCCCCTAGTGATTATTTCCTGTTTCTGGATTTGAAAAAATGTCTTCGTGGAAAAAGATTTTCGGATGATGAAGAACTCAAGTCGGCAATAAATGGGTATTTTGCAGAGAAAGAGGAAATTTATTTTTTTGAGGGTTTAAAAAAGCTTATCTCAAGATGTAACAAATGCATTGATGTTAGGGGAGATTATATTGAAAAATAAAAACAATTTAAATTGAATTCGCATTTTCCTTCATATCGATACCGAGAATATATTGATGGCCCTCGTAGATTACTTTCGACTAACTGCAATTTTTGTTTGCAATTATTTTGTGGGTACACAAATTTCACAGTGTGCATACATTCCTCAGTATGGAATTCTGTAAATACCACTGTGACCCTTTCACGATCACCAAAATGTTCGTACGAAATGAGTTGAGTCACACGACAGGGAAGCTTTGATTCAATGAGTCCATAAAATGATTGAATCAAAAGTAATTGGAAATTTTTAAAGTGTGCACAGTGTGATTCTTGACTGTTAACACGATTTAGTGTGCACTCGTGCAGGGCTCTAATTTTTTATACAGCTGAGATCTGGTCCCCAAGTGAGTTTCTGTCTAGGGCTGTAACTAGATACTGAACTTCTGCACCACAACCCCATCTATTAACAGGTCGGAGAGATTCATCTCTCTGGAACAACTGTGGTTTTGCTGGGATGAAATAAAACCAGTTCCAGGTAGTTGTCAGGAAATCTTGCTTTTTAGATCTCTGATGGCAATCGCATGGTTGCCCCTAATGATAATAGAGTTATCAACTGCATATCCTCTAGTTTTGTATCCTTTGGAGTTTAGGGTTTGCATGAGGTGATCTTCTTCATCTTTACCCTAAAGCCAGCACTTTACAGTATAGAGATATTCAATTCTCTATCGTCTCGATCTGCGTTTATTATGTTGTGTAGCATGTAGCATGTTGTTGTGTGTTGTGCTGAGTTTGTGGATTTGCCAAATTATAAACTGCAAAGCGGATGTATAAGTCAATCAGCTTTTTCATAGGCCTTAACATCAAAGCCGTGGTTTCTTGATTTAGGTATGAGGATTAGAACGTTTAAACTCTCCTAGTCAAACTAAATATATCTGGTTGCCTCCTGACAGCAATTCTGCCAACAAAAGTCCGTATAGACAAGCTAATGGTTCGTCAAAGATGGTAATCTACCTGAGTTGAGTATACGAGTACATTCATTTCTTCCCTTGCAGGTTTCGTATTGTCTCTTTTGAATGCTCACTGCCTATTTTCAGGCGCTTGACATTATTCGATTTTCGACACACATAGGTATGACCTCATCATAAGTGCTAAACTTATGGCAACTCTGTCCCGTAATAACGCATTATAGACGCTTTCGTCCCCAATTTCAAGATGCGGACTCTGTTTCCCACATGAATTTGCTCGCCCCCGGCAAAGAGTTCAGCTCTGGCAAAAATGTTCCTATTCGCCCCCGAATCACTCTTCCGCTGTGCCATAAAAGTCCCAGCAGAGGAATACTGTACATACACGTTCACTTATATGATGCCGTACTTTCGTTCTATTCCCCCCTTTCATCCGCGTAGGGACCCACAACAAGTCCCTAGACGTGCGGACCCAGCGACACAGAATTCGGAATACGACTCTGAAAAAAGGAAACGAACCGCAGCAATATTCAATAAATTTGTAGTTATCTCTGCTAATAGAAAACAAAAAAAACTGCCAAGCTTTCATCTCATCTTCGAGGGGTGAGTGATGAGTAGTCATCACTTCAATCCGTATCGAGTAGTAAGCAAGTTCATAACATAAACAAACTAGTGTTCATATTGGAGCATTCCATCTGAATGCCATGAAAAAAGGAAAACGAAAAAGCAATTCATTTTTATGAGTACATGTCTTCACGCCACTTGGTTTTATTCCCTGAATTTATGAGTATATTGGTTTTGTTTTTTTTAAAAATAAAAAAACAATTACAAAAAGAATTATGCTCAAGACTAAACAAATTAGGAAAACCCGATCTAAGTAATTGTCACTGTGCCTTTGGCGAATATTTCCCGAGACTATGTCGTTTCGAAGCTGTTCCTCCGCAGTTCTTCTGCCAATATTTCGGTTAGGTGCCTGCTCTGATGGGTCTGTTTCCATTTGTCTAATCATCTGGTTGAAATACTGCAGAAATCTCATAGCTTCGATCCTTGCAATGATTGCTGGAGATGTTCCTTCTGGAGAGATTTCCTCTGGAGCGGTTTCCTCTGAAGATGTTTCTTCTGTACTCACCCCCTCGATTAAACCCAATTCCAAGTCCATGTCGCTCGAATTTATAGAAATATAATTTTATTTTTTCCAACAAAACAAAATTTTAAAATTTTAAAATTCGCGCCTCGATTCGGATTGTATGTATGGAATCGTACGTATTACTCAGGCAACAAGCAACATCGGTCTGATGGTAATCGCATGAAGCGGTGCACTCTCTACTCGTATTGGGGTCTCATTAGGCTGGTAATGCAGTGCGTTTAGTTTTAATTTGTTTACAGTTGTAAACTAATTTGTTCTATTGGATCATAGGTGGAGCTGGATCATTAATTTTTATTTTTGCAGCTTTCAGCTGTTAATACATCTGTCCTTAAGGATAAATATTGACCCAGTTCAACAAGACGAGTGTTCGAAAGGAATAGAGGTATGGAGATTGTCACGAACTCGATGAATTACTCCCTCATCTTGATCTCTCTTCCGTCATACTGATGTAGAGAAAATGTTCAAAAAAAATTCTCAATTTCAACTTATTCCGTGAAGATTTGAGCCAACTGATCCTTTTCAACTGTACAACTTACGGCACTACACATGCACCTTATTTATCCATAAGAGTGCTAATTGTACAACAACTGGATGATGATGAATCGCAAAGATATTCAAATTCATCTAAGGCTCCCAAAAGATATATCTATGTTGACGACATAAGAAATTAGTCCTCTAACTGTCGTAAGCTTTTGTCCGAGCCATCAGGAGACCGTGTATTGTCTTTTGACTTTGAAGGAAATTCCTTCGTAAATTTCCCTTTCAATGCATACTCGTAAGTCACATACAAAACGATCCTTGCTATAGATAGATTCCAGCCGAAATCTATGTGAAAATTGTCACTCCACACTTTCTGCTCAACAAGCTATCCAAATACTGTGGTGCGTGGATTTTGTGAGGTTTGAAACTCTGTTTTTACTCAGCAGTTTTATTGTCATTCTATCCAGGATCAAAGTTGCATCCATGCCGCAAATCTCATTACCTCAGCCAGATTACATAAAAAAATTTCTAGGATCACCGCAAACACAATCCTACCTGTGGACTGATTCAAAAATAATTCTTACTTGGATTCATAAAACTAAAAATAGGAAATATTGTATGAAAAGTTCCTTATTTGTGAAAGATTCTCTTTTCTTAGGATTTCACTCTTGCTTGGAACTCAGTTGGCTGTAGCAAATGATTGGTTGTTGGTTGTACTTTGGTACTTTGGTACTGCCCATCCCATGGATATGTGTATACTCGTATGAATGTGTAATATCTATTTATACCGCAGCACGATCATATCAAATACCTGTTTTACCAGTTCTCCGTTCGGTCTATACACATGGACTATTGGCACGATCACTGGTGCTCACTTGAGCAGGTGAATATATAAGTATCTACGGGTAATTTTATTCGTCGAATGTAGTCATTTGTGGCAGCCAATGAGGTATCGCTTTATGACCCACTAAGTGTGCTTATATCAGTGCTTATATCCAACCCAAAGCGCACTTATTGGAAGATATTTATCGGAGTTAAGACGGATAGCAACAATACTTCCAGGCCCATATTTCCATTATAACTTGTATGGCCAAAGAAAAAGCCTAAACTTGTGTTACTTTTAATATTTAATATTTACACACAACGCGGGAAACTTAGGGAGGAAGAAATGAGAGGTACCAATGTACGTTGGTTTTAAATGTTTGGAAGCTATAATGATTAGGAAGTAAAGATATCGGCATTGTCGAGTGCTCCTAAAACCACTCTGCACCTGCTAAATACGATTTCAAACCGTGCTGCAATATTCATAGGTGTTGGTAATATCACCCAATCTATCGACAACCTCGAACACCGACGAAATGTCTCCTCTCTGAACTTTTTTGTCGTTCGTCAAAAACATTAGAAATTCCACCTCATCCTCCATCCCAACGCTCATTTACAATGACATTCCAGCTGTCAGCTCTTTGGATAAGGCCAATCTGCTTGCTGCACACTTTGCGGCCAGCTCAACACTCCCAGATTGTGCTTTGTCTCCGCCTACACTTGAGTGCGTCGAATCCTCAATGGGACGAATCTACTTTCGCACTCGTGTAGTAGCAAGAGTACTTAAAGATCTCAACATACATATATCCGCTGGTCCAGATGGTATATCTCCCCTTCTTCTGAAGAGGTGTTCTTCCTCGCTGGCAAAACCACTGCGTAAGCTTTTTCATGAATCCTACACTTTAGGACTCTTCCCGAGCAGATGGAAAACAGCATTTGTCCAGCCCGTCCCTAAAAAAGGCGAATCATCTTCTCTCTCCTCCTACAGACCCATTGCACTTACGTCCCTTCTTTCCAAGGTCATGGAAACACTGATAAATCGTCAGCTCATGAAATATCTCGAAACACGAAAACTTCTCAATGACCGGCAGTATGGTTTTCGTAGCAACAGGTCCACTGGTGATTTGATGGCATGTCTCACCGAAAAGTGGAACCAAAGCGTACATGAATCTGGCGAAAGCAAGATAGTTGCACTTGATATTTCTAAGGCATTTGACAGAGTTTGGCATCAGGCTCTTTTGTCGAAAATGCGTGCATTTGGGATCGGCAACTCTCTTCTTCAATGGATTAGGACTTACCGTTCGGAACGTTCAATTCAAGTTGTTTTGGACGGTTTCAAGTCTGATATTCGCAAAATAAATGCTGGTGTGCCCCAGGGCTCTGTTCTGTCACCGACACTCTTTTTAATTTTCATTAACGATCTCTTGTCTGCTACTTCTAATCCAATATATTCCTTTGCTGATGACAGTACTCTCTGCTTTTCATATTCGTTCCCGGACTCACGGCACTGCTCTTCGGCTGTAGTTCGAGAACGGCAGCGTATGCTAAGCTCATTAAATTCCGATATCAACAGCATAACCAATTGGGGAACTATCAATAGAGTGGAATTCAATGCTTCCAAAACACAATGCTGTCTGCTGTCTTTAAAGCGAAATTTAAACACCCAGCCATTATCTATGAATGGCACTTGCATCGTCGAAACCGAAAAACTTTCCATTCTCGGTATCTGTGTCAATGACTACTTACGTTGGAATGACCACATATTTGATGTCGCCAAAAATGCTGCGAAATGTCTAGGTTTCCTCAAGCGATGTAAGAAATATTTTACCCCCTCTGATCTGGCCTCAATATATAAGGCATTCATCCGTCCAAAATTGGAGTACAACTCCCACATCTGGTCAGGTGCTCCTAAAACATCTCTGCACCTGCTAGATAGGATTCAAAACCGTGCGATAAAACTTATTGACGATACTAATATCAGTCAATCAATGGACACCCTCGAACACCGACGAAATGTCTCGTGTCTCACTTTGTTTTATCGCTATTTCCACCACCAGAGCTCCACTGAAATCGCCAATAGCATTCCGCCCATTCAAACTTTCAACCGTAACACCCGTCTCGCTATGAATGCTCATCAGTATACCCTCAAGCCCATTTTCGGACGTACTCTAAAATATCGTGATTCGTTCCTAAGCCGTACAACTCGCTTATGGAATGCCCTGCCGATCTCTGTATTTCCTGGTCGTTATAACTTGCAAACATTTAAAAACAATGTACATCGGTACCTCTCTTTTCTTCCTCCCTAAATTTCCTTTGCCCGCGCTGTGTACAATCACCTTAAGGGTACTCAAACCCCTTGAGCGCGCGCTCATAATAAAAAAAAAAAAGAAAATTTTAAGACATCGGCACTAACAAATTTAAGAAGAAACTCACTTCCCTGTTAGGGAAGGCATTTTAAGTGTATTAATACCCACTTGAGTGTTAGGTTAGGTTAGGTTAGGTAAGAGTGGCTGTTGGAAATACCAACCCACTTAGGCCTATTGGACTATTGTGATGCCACGTGAATCTATAATCCTCTTACTACTGGAACCAGTTTGTGCATATGATAAAACGTAGGAGACTGTTAACGTCTATGTTTTCTACATCGTTTAGGTCGTTGTAGAAGAAGGCTCCTAGATGAAGCTTTCTTCTCTGAGAGAGAGCTGGGCATGTGCAGAGTAGGTGGGGGATTGTCTCCTCCTCTTCCTCGTCCATGCAGCTTCTACAGAAATCGTTAGTAAAGGCGCCAAGCCTTCTTGCGTACTTGCCTATGAGGCAGTGTCCAGTAATGACACCTATTATGGCGCTGAGATGTTTCCTACCTAAAAGGATCAGACACTTAGAACGACTCAGATCCAGCCTTGAACAGCAGTCCACCTAAGGTCTGTTCTTTTATTGGCATCCAGCCTTAGTGTTAGTTTGCACGTAGCGATTGGTATACCTATACTACCTTTGTCCGGTAGAATAGGTAGAGTGGTTCCAATTTTGGCGAGTTCATCGGCTCTACAGTTCCCTGGAATGTCTCTATGGCCCGGTGCCCAACAAAGGTGAATGTTGAACTGCTCTGCCATCTCCATGAGAGATGATCGGCATTCAAGGGCAGTTTTAGAATACAATGAGACCGAGTCCAGGGATTTGATGGCGGCCTGACTATCCGAAAATATGCGGATATCCTTTGCAGATATCACGTTTTTCTTCAGCCAGGACAGAGCTTCTTTAATCGCCAAAATTTCCGCCTGGAACACGCTACAGTGATTTGGAAGGCGGAAAGAGAGGCTTAGATTTAGCTTATCTGAGAAAACACCGCCACCAACTCCGCTATCCGTTTTAGATCCATCTGTGTAGATTGACTTGTCCTCCATGAAAGCATCCTCCTCCCAGAATGATCTAGAGGGGAAGCTTACATGGAAGTTTTTGTCAAACCAAAGTTCAGGTATGGTGTAATCGGTGTTCTCTGTGAGGATTCCTAATGTATTAAGAATGTTGGCGTGGCCAAATGAGTTATTTGTCCACTGTTTAGTCGCTTTAAGGCGAATAGCTGCAGTCGCAGCTACTTGCCTGCTAAAAATGTCGAGGAGTGTCAAGTGAAGCAGAATATCTAATGCCGCAGAGGGGGTAGACCGCAAGGCTCCGCTTGTGCATAGACATGCTGTTCTTTGGACTCTGCTTAGTTTAATGTGGTTGACTGCATTTTCTAAGGCCGTCCACCAGACAACCACCCCGTAAGTAAGTATCGGTCTTATGACCGAGATGTATAGCCAGTGGATTATGCGAGGTTGAAGGCCCCATTTGTTCCCAATGGCTTTCTTGCAAGAGTATAAGGCTATTGTAGCTTTATTGACTCTTTCTTGAATGTTAGGTTTCCAGTTTAGTTTCCTGTCAAAAATGAGACCCAGATATTTTGCTGTATCGGAGAAAGCTAAACTGGTACCGTTTATTGAAGGAGGGTCTATGATTGGAATTTTATATTTCCTAGAAAAGAGGACAAGATCAGTTTTATGGGGGTTTATTCCCAATCCACAGCGATCTGCCCAGCAGGTTAATCTGTTAAGATTTACTTGGAGGAGTTCTTGAGTGTTAAGTTCTTTTAAAAAAAAAAAAAAAATAATAATAATAATCTCCCCCATAATACTACGTCCAAGCAAGGTATTGGGCTTCTGATTAGGAACAACATCCCATATAACCCCATCCCTATCACTTCCAACATCTCAGTTTTGGCTCTTGAAATTACGCTCAAAAGAAAATTCACTTATGTGGGACTCTACATTCCTCCGGAACAAATCATTACAAAACAAGACCAAAACTCCTGTCATCTTTGGTGCGGATATAAATGCATGGAGCCCTCTATGGGGATCAACTTCAACTAATTCATGAGGTCGCATATTCGAGGAATTTTTAACTAACTCTTATCCTTAATGATGGGACCCAAACACATTTCTCCAGCCACAACACTTTTACCCACATAGACCTTACCTGTTGTTCCCCCCAATTGTACCCAAGGGCGCATTGGGCTGTCCTCGATGACCCTCACAACAGTGACCATTCTCCAATTTTAATTTCTATTACCCTTAACAATTTAAAAAAAAAATCACCCTCTAAATTTATAACACGTTTAGCAGACTGGTTCATATTCCAAAACTCCTTGTCTATTGTGAAAATGTTTGATCCTATTGGCAACGTTAACAGAGCTTCTGCAATTCTCCTAAAATCTATTAGTTCTGCCGCGAACGTTTCAATTCCCCAATCAGTTCCCAAACCCAAGTCAAGTCTACCGCGACCTAGTGGAACCCGAAACTAAATGAATTAAGAACACCAAAATGGTCTTGTGGAGAAAAAATGAGACGTCTTAGTGGTCTGCCTTCCTCATCACGAACCATTCGGTACATCAAATCTAATTCCACTTTTTTAATTACACCTCAAGAAATCAGCAATCATTTCGCCCATACATGGAAAATCAGTTCAGAAGACAACAGTTTCCATCAAAATTTCGTTAATGAAAAATTAAATGTTCTCTCACAACCCTACTTTTATCCTCATAACAAGGCTGCGTTTATAATTGAAAAATCTATAATCTGAAAGGGAAAAGTCCAGGCAGAGATTAGCTGTCATATCCCATATTTAAAAACCTCCCTAATGAAATAAAGCACAATTTACTGCAACTTTACAACCATGTTTACTCGAGCGGCACCATACCTCAAATTTGGAAAACTGCCACTGTTATCCCTATTCTTAAACCAAACTAAAACGTTCATGTTGTTAACGGGTACCGTCCTATCTCTCTTTTGCCTTGTATATCGAAAATCTTGGAGAAAATCATTAGTAAACGGCTTCTTTGGTACTCGTATATAGTTAAAAAGAACTTAGTCAGTCATAATCAAGTTGCTATCAAGCCCAATCAAGGTGGCATAGATGCCTTGTTATATATTGACCATCTCATATCGACTGCATTAGCTGCCAGAAAACCATGTTACTATCCTGTCACTAGACTTTCTTAAAGCCTTCTGACAGAATCGGTATCCATATGGTTCTTAATAAATTAATAGAATGGGTTGTAGGCCCAAAAATACTCAACTTTATCAAAGCTTTCCTTTCTGACAGAAAGTTTTGTGTTAAGATTAATAATACCTATTCTCGAACGGTTCCTCTGCAAAATGGAATCCCCCAGGGCTCACCTTTATCAGTGGTATTAGTCGAATAATCTTAGCATACAAGAACATCTACCACTGCATCTACGCTGACGATGTTTTTATTTTAAGTAAAAACAACAGCAACACTGACACTGTAACTAATTCTTCACACATTTCGGAGGCAAGCCTGTCAATGCTGTTAAAACCAAGAAACCTACAACCAGTCCACGCCACATGGAAATAAACTCCTGTGCTCCTATAAAAATTAAAGTTATTTGATCAAGACAGACAAGTGTCGCAAATACCTAATCGGTACAATTCGTTTTGCAAGTGATTTCATTGAGGAAAAAAGAAATTCCGAAAAATCGCCAACTGAGTTATGGACAAGGTGAATGAACTGAACGAAAGAGCATAGATTCGCTGAAGCCGTCGCTGCCTACACAGAAGCAATCAATTTGGATAACAAGAACTATGTTCTCTATAGCAATCGATCTGCAGCATATGCTAAAGCCGGCAAATTTGCTCCAGCACTCCAAGATTCTAGTGAAACAATTAAATTAAATCCCACATGGGCGAAGGGATATTCACGGAAGGAGTGCGCCTTCCGGCAGCTCACGCAACATATACTGAAGGACTTAAATATGATCCAAGAAATACTGTGCTACTGCAAGATATTGAAAACATAAAAAAGCTCCTTGAAGGTTATGCGAATAGAAGAAATATTCCAACTCATATGGACGTTGACATTGACCCACTGGACATTAATCTTGACCCACCTAAACCGAAAAAGGAGGTGTTATATACTGGCAGCACTGCACTAACTGGATTGTCAGCTTTGACACCTGTTGTCATTAAATAGCATCCATCTTTTATTCCGCCTTTTTGACTAGCTCACTTTGTCAATCTTTCCACCTATTAAATAAATTATGAATTAGAGTTTTATTTAGATTAAAAGTTAATCTGTGTTTTGATCAGAACCCCAAACATAACAGGAGGAAAAGCCTAAAGAGCCACCAAAGCCAGCCGAAACAAAACTTGAAGATATGAAAATAAGCCTCTTGTTACAAAAAAGCAAGATTCTACATATATGCAGGAAAAAGTATGCTCGGCTTTGTCTGTGCAAATCAACGGAATCCAACTACAAATACAATTGGAAAAATCATTGCATAGAATTGAGAAAGTACCTTATTCCCCGAATTAACGTTATAACATTCTTTTCCTCGAGCAAATGTAAAATCCACGTTAACACCTTATGCTATCTAACCAAAATACATATTAAACAAATTAGACTACGGTTTGTGCATCTATGGCAACTGTCCTAAATCTGTTTTGGAAATTTTGAAGCCATCCTATCACCAAGCACTTCGTAGATCTGTCTTTGCTTTCCCTACTACCCCCATTAAGAACATTTTGCCTGAATCCGGTTTACCATCTCTAGAAGAAAAACACTCGAAATTCCTCTTCCCTCCTAAGTCTATTGCTGGCAATACCATTATCACTTCTCTTTGCTGCCGCCGAAACAAAAGGCTTCCTTCTGCAATAAATCGTAATTGGCACCTCTTAAAAGAATCCAATTTACCACAAAAAGTTTTTCGAATTTCAACCCCCTGCTTTCCTCCATGGTACATAGATCCCACAAATTTTATCTTATCTCTAGCAATCTACCCTAAAAATAATACCCCTTCAAGATTATTTCGTGCAACTTTTGAATCTATTTAAACAGATCTTATGGCAAACGGCTGGCAATTTATTTTTTTCGATGGCTCCAAAAATCAATATCAAACTAGTTTTGCTGTAACCACTACTAATGGAAATCTAATTAAACATGGCTCCCAGAATTTGCCTCAATTTTTACAGACGAATCTACAGCTCTTACGGAAGCATGCTATTACGCTGTAAAGTCTAAAGTACAGTGGGTGCTCTGTACTGAAAGCCTTTCCGTTATTAAAGCTATTCTTAACCCAAACAATACCTCGCACAATAATCTCCAAACTAAAAGATACAATTATTAGACATCATAATTCATTGAAAGTCATGTGGGTTCCTAGCCACGTTGGTATCTTGGGCAATGAAATTGCAGATTATGCCGCTAGTAGGGTGATTCTCTATCCGACTTTAACCTTTGACTGCATAAACAAAGAGCAAACTACGTGACAGGCATATTCCCACTACTATAAATCCACTAATCCCAATAAAAATCCTCCAACCTATCCAAAAAAAAAGCCATAGTTAATTTTGTCCGATTGCGTCTGACCCAGACACTGAATTAACTCATCAACATCTACTTAAGAATGAAAGCCCGCCAAACTGTCCAAAGTGCAACCAAACTTTTAACCTTCAACATCTTCTACAACATCTCGAGGAATTGCACACCCACAACATTCAAGACTTGCTAAAAATAAACATCACTGCCGTAAATATAATAACTACCCGCGATCTCGTTAATACCCTTAACTTCATCATATGAATCTGCCACAGCTGCTAAATATTAAACCTAATTACGAGTAGTTATTTTAAATAACTAATCTAGAGAATCATAATAATAATAATTCTTCACAAAACTAGCCCCCTCCTGCTTCCGCATATAAACTGTCCCATTTTTAGTCCACACATAGTGGTACCCCTTCTCTCCTTTTAACGCCAATGCAGCATTTAGAAGTTGTCGTGTGTGGTACGTTAAACAATCGTTTACGTACACCTTCTCCGAAATGCCACAATGAGGGCTCCTGTTGCCACTTTCTGCTTGCACTGGCGAGAAACAAATCTGACAAAGAGAATTTGCTTCGTTGATTGTACTCGTACATTGCTACTGCTAGTGGTTGCGGTGCGAGTACTTTTTTGCCGTTTTGGTTATGTGCTTTGTGTGGCAGTGGTTAATATCTTCCTTTGTTATGCCAACACGCAGACCGTCGTTGAAGATTTTTAGAGCCATATCAATGTCAGAAGTGTCGCTGCAATCCAGAGGAATTTCCGATGAGTTGTTGTTCTAGGTGGTTTACGAGTACTTTCTTCTCGAGCTGTATTTTTAGTTCACATACGTTGTTCTTCATTTGAAGTGCCTCAATTTTCTTTTTATGGATTTGTTTTAGTTCTTGTATTTCATCGTAGATTAGCTCCAGTGTGACGTTGGGCCATTGTGTTGCGACAGGTGGATCGCTCACACGAATTGAACAAGAACAAATCGGAATTCTTTTTAAATTTAAATAATTACATTTTATTCTATTAAATAAATATCGTTCTCAATTAAAGTTTAAGAATAATACAAGTATTTCCCAATATACATATCAACACATTTGGGCTCGACAAACAATGGAGATAAATTGCCATGCAACTTCCTGGGAAGAGATGAAGACAAACGCTCGTGTGAGGAACTATACGCCGAACTACGGGGAATAACCTTTAGAACAACCAGCATAGAGTTTTACAATAGTATTAAAAACAAACTGAGTAGACTGAATAACAAAACACTTTTAATATTAGGTGTAGGGTTAGCAACAAATGAGTGCGTTCGGAACAATATGAGAACGGTGCTCAACATTTTCAAAAGTAAGATACCCGAACCAATGAAAACAATTCTTACCTCCAGAAGCCCTAGTAGTCTCGAAAATGCTATCGATATTCTCTTCCAGGCTGGATATGCTTATTATGGATCCAATGGCCAGATTTACAAACCACCTCAAACAAATGAGCATAAAAAATCAATAAATAATAGACAAAAAAAAATCCTCAAGAACGCACATACCATAATCAACAAAGGCAAAACCATCGAGCAAATAACTCTCAGCATGACAGAAACCATAGAAAAACCGGACGTAATGAAAACAGAAATAATTGTCGCCATAGTAATCGCCATAGTAATACCTCCTTGTCGAGATCAGCATGAAACAATGCAACCACCCATAGAACCAATGGACATAAACAACCACGAGGCAACAGAAAACTTCCACATATAATAATTAAAACAAAACTAAACCCCTTCAAAATGATTAAAAATGGGTGCTACCCACTCTATTATCAACCCTAATACTCGTATACGTCACCCCAAATGGCATATCCCAACAAACGCAATTAGAATTAAAACTATTCAAAACGAATTTATAGCCACCGAGAAGGTTAGAATACCAATGTTGGAAAAAATCCCAGATCCAGAAAACAAAAAATAGATTTCCTGGTGGTTTGCAAATTTCATAATGCGTATGACGGAATAATCGGAAATGACATCTTAAAAAACATGGGCGCGAAAATTGACTAATTTCAGTTTATTAAGATGGCTTACACAGTAAGATACTGTAAGAAGAGTTTGAAGAAGAAACAAAAAAAAGGCAACAAATGCGAGCGTTATAATCCGTTTAATGAGTGCCGCTTCTCCGTTGGCAGATCTTTTATACACTTGTTATATACAAAAATGAGTGAGAGTTCTCAGACCGTTCACCTGATCGGATGATCGAACACACATAGGCAATTACGGCTAGTTAATTGAGTTACAATATGCCTCCAATATGCAAAACAGTTGTGCACAAAAGTGCTCGTCTCAAATTTCCCTACAGCTCGACCATCCTGACCAAGTAATCGCCCCGATTACAGTTCATTTTAAGACATACAATTCAGTTTAAGATACACAATTCATTTAAAATTACATATTTTCAAAATAAGAATTCATTAATAATTCGAAAGATAAACAAAATAAGTATGATACAAGTAACTCAACTGTTAAATTCATGGAATAGATAAGAAAAACAAGCTTGGATGTTAGGAACATACGAGTAAACATATTACATGTACTCGTAAATATTTAAGTTTCTTCGCAGAAATCGGGATCCTCTACATGTTCTTCGGCTACTCCCACGTCGTCATCACCTCCAGAAATCTCTAATTCGACTTTATATGGTCTCATGTTATTAGGAGAAAATACACCTTTGTATGGTAACCGAGTAAGCTGCAAACCTTCAATATCTGAAACTAAATATCTGTCATTCGGTAATACCTTTTTAATCTGATACGGACCGCGATATTTCGCTAAAAGCTTTTTATTTACCCCTGGTGCAGTCAACGTATTCTTTATCATTACATATTGGCCTAATTGATATGCCGTAGGATTTTTATGACGACTATCATAGTAATACTTATTGCATCTCTGAGTGCATTCTATGTTTTTAAGCGCCCTTTCTCTAACATCTTCTAAGCTAACTCGTTCTTTCCTAAATTTTTCGGTAAGAAACTCCTTAACGCGATCAGAAAGGTCCCCTTTTTGATTCACACCGAATAAAAGAATACTTGGCGAAAAACCAGTGCTCCTATTGACGGTATTGTTAAAAGCGAATTCGATTTTCGCTAAATGCTTGTCCCAATCACTAGTCGTACTCGATTCGCATTCCTTGGCAAGCATAGGAACTAGAACTCGATTCAGGCGTTCCACCAGTCCATTTGATTGGGGTGAGCATGTTGCGACTTTAATGTGCTTAATATTGTTTTGTTCCACGAAGTCACAAAATTCTTTTGACGTGAAACAAGTTCCACGGTCCGATATAATTTGATCAGGTCGCGAATAATTTTCGAAAAAAGATGTTAAACACTTAATCGCCTCTTTACTTTGCGTCGTTTTGACGGGATAAAGTTTAACAAACTTAGTAAACCCATCGACAACAAGCAGAACGTGCTTTCTTTTCCCATTAGAATTCGGCAAAGGACCAAGGTGATCTACGTGCAAAGTACAAAAGGGAAGATTGCCTTTTGGTATACAATGTAAAGTCGCTTCCGTTTTACCAGAGTGTGGTGAAAAATACATACACTTCAAACATTTCTCGATGTAACTTTTGATCTTGCTTTTCATTTTTGGAAACCAGTAGCTTCCAGACAAATATTGAAAACATTTTTCAACACCTAAGTGGCACATGGCCTCATGGTTTGTACGTATGACCTGTTCCTCCATATGAGATGGGACAAAAAAGAGTACCTTGTCTTTATATTTCCGATAGATTAGTCCATCTATCATTTCATACAAATTACTTTCATTCTTTTCTAAGTGAGAAACAATTGCAAGTATCTTAGGATCCTGTTTTTGTGCAGCCGCTAGAATGAACTCGAAGGATTCATCATCAACGTGCAATATATTGAATGATCGACTCAACGCATCGACATGAGTCATTTTCTCACTTTTCCTATGTTCGACAACATAATCGAAAGTCTGTAGCTCCAAGGCCCATCGAGATATTCGCGGATTCAACAATTTCTTCCTAAGGGTCAAAGTGAGTGCTTGACAATCAGTTACGATTTTGAATGATATTCCTATTAAATAAATTCGGAATCTTCGAAGAGCATAGATTATAGAAAGCGTTTCAAGCTCGTAGCTGTGATATCTGCTTTCAGTTTCGGTTGCCCGTTTTGAAAAATAAAATATAGGATGGAATTTCCCATCCGACTGCTTTTGAAGCAAGACTGCTCCAAATCCGATTGTGCTGGCATCGCAATGGAGTTCGGTTGCACTATGTGGGCTATATATAGCCAAAACAGGAGATGCAACGAGCTTACTTTTTAATGTATCGAAGGCTTCTCTCTCAACCAAACCGAATACAAAAGGTGCATTCTTTTTTAATAGATCGTAAAGGGGCTTAGATAAACAAGCAAAATTCTTTATGAATTTACGGAAATAGGAGCAAAGTCCTAAAAAGCTATGTACATCTTTGGTACATGATGGTGCGGGGAAATCTTTTATGGCATTTAAGTTATTATCATTTGGTCTTATTCCATTTTCTGTAACTTTATACCCCAAGTACACAATTTCTGATTGCAAGAACTTACACTTGTCGAATCTTAAAAGCAATCCATGCTCAACGATCGTTTTAATGACTGATTTCAAAACCTCCAAGTGTTCTTCAAGAGATAATGTCGCAATGAGGATGTCATCCAAATACGTTAGTATCCTTCCTTTTGAGATCAAATCCCCGAAGACATGCTTCATAAATCTCTCGAAGACAGACGGAGCATTTTTTAAGCCAAACGGCATCCGCGTATATTCATATTGCCCCATAGGGGTAATAAAAGATGTGTATTTCATCGAATCATGGGACAACTTAACGTGGTGAAAACCATTTTTAAGATCCAACGTACTGAAATACTTTTTGTTTCTAAGGCGATCAAGATGATCTTCGATTAAAGGTAGTGGATAATTGTCACGTACAGTGATTTTGTTTAACTCCCGGAAATCAACACAAAGTCGGAGTTCTTTATTCTTCTTTTGAACCAGAACTATAGGCGAAACATATGGTGAGTTTGACTCGCGTATTATACCCTTATTTAAAAGATCTTCCAAAATATTTTGAAGGTCTACCTTATGTGCATATGGAAGCCTTCGGGGTGTACAACGAAAAGGAATATCCCTGAATAATTCTATCTTCATAAAAAAATCTGTTTGTGATAACCTAGATTCAGAACTGAAGAAAACCGGGCTAACTATATCCCTGATCCTATTCTTAATTTCATCACACATGTTTTCATTAATATTTAACTGAAACTCACCTGTTTCTATTACATCAATGTTGAGAATTTGTTGAAACCCGTCACTATCAGCGTTATCGTGGAGTGGAGTATGATGACTTGCGGTGTTGCACATGATCTGAGGATCCCGATTACTCTTTACGAGATTTGCTTTACGAAGAGCCAAGCCTGTTTTACCTATGAAGTCTCTTCCTAGAATCTTATCTTATCTTTTCAAGTAGTGATAAGCTTATTTCAATGATTTAATAAAAATAAAGAAAGCTACTAGCAAATTAGACTAACAATGTTACAAAAAAGTTGAAACGGTCGATCAAAGGTTAAATAAAAACAATAAATATAATAATTTAACATAGCAATCAAAAGGGTGAAATAAACTACTCGTACAAAGTCGAAAGATAAGATTTGAGTTCTTTTTGAAATCTTTTTTTCTTTTTTATTTCTTTAATTAGGCGAGGGAGGGAATTCCAAAGTTTACCAAGAATTGGCGTTCTGACGTTAAACAAGAAAATCGCGGGGGTAATAGTTGCCCTGCTGTTCTTACAGATGCACACGGCGTTATTCTATTAAAAAGGTTTCGGGGTTGATGCGTATGTATGATGTTATGCAGCATAGTTATTGTACGGTATTGCAAAAGGCTATCAAACGTGAGGTTACAGATCCGGTAGGAGAATTCTGAAATGTGATCATACCTTCGTAAGCCAAAAGTGTATCGAACGACGTTGTTATATGCGACATTGAGTTTTCGCCTGTTGAGAGAGTCGCACTTTCCAAAGACTTCGCAACCATAACTGAGTATAGGAGTGATGAGTGTTTTAATGAGAAGAATTCTTATTTTTAATGGAGTGAAGGTTTGAGTTGCCCACAGGGAGCGAAGGATACCATGAACTTTGCCCGCTGATTTATTGATGTGATCGCTCCATGTTAAGGTTTTGTTGAAAGTCATACCTAGATTTTTAGCGGTATCCACATATTGAATGGGATCGTCATTGAGGTGGAGCGGTGGGAATCGGGAGGTGTTTAAGGCTTTCCTCGATATAACAATGCAGATTCTGTTGCGACCAGTTAAAAATGCTTACCAAGTTAGAGTTTAGCTGGCGAACACAAAGGTCGATCGAGTCAAGTGTACAGCTGTTGTGTAATTGAGTGTCGTCGGCATACATTTCAACGGAGGAACTTGTGACAATGGAAGGTAGCTCGTTAACATATAATGAGAACAGGAGGGGTCCCAATATAGATCCCTGTGGCACTCCGCAGGAATTGGAAAGAAAGTTGGACAATCCACCATTCACAAATACTGCTTGGTGGCAACCTACAAGATACGAAGCCAAAAGTCTCACCGCTGAAAGGGAAAACTGGAATTTGCTTGAGAGTTTATCGCATAGAATAGCGTGGTTGATGGTATCGAACGCCTTTGAGAAATCAAGGAGGACTAGAAATGTTAGCTGATCATTATCTAAGTTACGTCTTATGTCGTCTACTACCGTTAAAAGAGCTGTGGTGCAGCTATGTTTAGCGCGGAAGCCGGATTGTTTAGGTGTCAATAGATTCTTCATGTTGAGATACATAGTTATTTGTTTATGCATAATTTTTTCGAAGACTTTAGATAGGAATGGAAGTATTGCAATTGGCCGAAAGTCGTTACCAGTAGGGATCTTAGGAATGGGTAAGATTTTGGATTTCTTCAGGATTGAGGGAAACACACCCGTAGTTAATATATGATTAAAGATATGGGTAACGTACGGTAATATTATGGGAAGAATAACCTTAATAAACTTGGGGTGCATCTCATCTACTCCAGCTGAGTTAGATTTAATGGAAAGTAGACTCTCCACCACATCCGCCTGGTCTATAGCAGAAAACTCGAAGGTATCGAAAGGCGTTGGACTGGTGCTGATGTTGAGGTTGGGACCATATGGAGGAGGATAAGCAATCAGAGGGGAATAAGATACAAAGCTTTTGTTGAGTGCGTTTCCATCGACATTGTCAGGAAGGCTACTCTTTTGCTTAACCACGCCAATCTCCTTGAGGTTCTTCCACAACTGTTTACCAGACAATGCTGTGTTTTGGCTGCGCGAATTTTGCGAATAACGTTATTACGAAGAGTTCGATATTCTCTGAGATGCTCGTCTATTCTAAAGCGCTTCCATCGATCATACGCCTCGTCCCGTTTTTTCATAACTATTTGAATGTCTGTTGTAAACCATGAATTTAGTCCATGCCTTGATGTTTTAGTCTTTAAGGGTACGTGATTGTTGAAAAGTTGATAGATTTTGGTTTGTAGGAATTCGACTTGTTGATCAGGTGAAGACATGAAATATAGTTGCTCCCAGTTTATACTGCGCACGTCGTTTTCCAACACCAAGTAGTCAACATGTCTGAAATCTCTAAAATTAAATGTATTGTCTGAAACGTGGTAACTAAAATCGAATGTTAGGTAGATAAGGTCGTGTTTTGAGAACCCAGGAGCTGACAATTGATCATAAAAAAGAATTTTACTGATTTCGCTAACGAAGAACACATCAAGTAGTGTACTAGAAGAGTCACTAAAGTGAGTTGGTGTAGTAGAGTTAACAGGACTACAGGTGTGATACCTTTGAAATAGAAAACAAACAAAACTCTATCCTATTCGGAAATAAAATAGAAAAGAAAGTAAATTTAATTAAATCAAAAAGCACGTCCAAACACAATACCATCGTTAAAAAGGGTATTTGCGAAGTAAATAATCATACCATACTCGTAGAAACCACCGTAGAGACCGAAGACGATTCTCAATCACCTCTATCTATGTGGTAAACTACAAAAAAATTCAACATTATTGAAAAGAAGGACCACGTTTGAATAAATTCCCAAAGACCATTTAAATACGGAAGGAATTCAAAAACTTATACCAATTATACAAAAAATTTCTGGTACTCGTATATTCTATCAACAAAATTCTAACTTAACATTCACAGATGCTATGAAACACAGAATTCGCACAACAGATAGCGTGCCAATATACGTTAAATCGTATAGATATCCTTATGCTCATAAGAAGGAAATAGAAACCCAAATTCAAGAAATGCTAGACGGAGGAATTATACGACCAAGCAACTATCCATATTCAGCACTTGTGGGTCGGAGAAAACAATTGGAGAACGGTCATCGATTATCGAATGTTAAACAAAGTAACGATATCCCTACTATTGATCAAATACTCGAAAAAACTGGGAAGATGCCTTTATTTCACAACGCTTGACTGGGCTAAGGGATTTCACCAAATCGAACTAGCACCAGAGAACATCCACGTAGATAATGGCCATTACGAATTCTTAAGGATGCCATTTGGATTGAAAACGGCTCCAGCAACATTTCAAAGACTAATGAACAAAGTAATCAAGGATTATTATAGGGAAGCTATGTTTAGTTTATGTGGACGACATATCATTTTCTCAACTTCTTTACAAGAACATTTGGAATCGATTAGTAAAATATTCCAATTAGATAAATCCGAATTTCTTAAGAAAGAAACGGCATTTCTGGACATATAGTCAATCCTCACGGAATTAAACCGAACCCAAAAAAAGATTGTATGTGTTCTCAAATTAAGCAATTTTTTAGGGTTGACCGATTATTATAGGAAGTTCATAAAAGATTACTGACTCAGCTCTTAAGAAAGACACCAAAATCGATATAGGTGATTTAGACTATCAAAATAGCTTTGAGACTTTAAAAAGATTGCTAACAAATGACCCAATACTCCAATACCCCGACTTCAAGGGGTTGGTAATTCGGACTTGGCGAATTATAAATTTCGTTACATTATTCTAGGGTATTGTGTTGTTGTTTTGATATAATTACAACACCCCCACTATATCAAAATATTACAATTCAATAATACTTTTGAGTACATAAGCTTTTTGTTAATAAATCAGCGGGCATATCAGCTGTGGGCAAATAATCAATTTTAATCAAAATTGTTTTGTGTAAATATTTTAAAATTCTCTTCGCATAATTCCAATGTTTCTCTGTATAACAATTATTAAATTGGCATAAAAAAACTTACTGAAAAAGCAATATCGGGCCTAGTCAAAACAGCTAGATACATCAGACTGCCAATGAGTTGTTGGTACGAAAATTTGGACTCACATATATCTCCCTTAGTAATGTTTAATTTTGCCTCCATTTGAGTTAAAGCCATTTTAGAATTAGACATATTAAATTTACATAACAACTCATTGACATACTGTTCTTGATCTAATGTTATGACCCCTTGTTTTTTTTTTTTATCAAAGTTTACTCACATGCCGACACATTGTTTTACTTGACCTAAGTCTTTTATATTAAATTTAAAATTCAAAACCTTTGTTCGTTATTTGGAAAAATGAAAATATCGTCTACATATAATGCCACAATTGTTTTTAAATCTTTTTCAATTTTTGTAAATATGGTACATGGTTCCAATTTCGATTTTTTATAACCTAAAATTTCAAGATTCTCATCTATGTTGCCTTGCAGTCCGTTTATATTTTGACAGAAATTCCAAATTTCAGTGCGATACTGTCTTTAGTTTTGTTTTGACAACTGATTGTTGTTGACGTGTTTGGCAATCTGTTGAGTATGGACAAAAACCATTTTCGTTTTCTCATAAAACATTATTTTTTGAGAGGCAAAACGGCGAAGGAAACAAAGGAAAAGTTGTATAAATATTATGGGGCTAATGCTCCGTCAGATTACACCGCCAAATATTGGTTTCGAGAATTTGGTGGTGGCCGCAGCTCCACTACCGATCAAGTCCGCAGCAGCAGGCCCTCCGATGCGGTTACAGAGGACAATGTTAAAAAAATACATGGAATGGTGTTGGCTGACGGGAAAGTGAAGGTGCTCAAGCTAGTAGATACCACAAAGATTAGTACTGAGCGCACACGCCATATTTTGGGCAATATACTGCATATGGAAAAGTTATCTTGCCGCTGGGTGCCGCGCATGCTCACTCTTGACCAAAAACACGTACGCGAGAGCACTTTGAAAGAGTGTTTGGACTTCCTGATGCGGAATCGGGCGGACTTTTGGAGTCGACTGGTAACCGTTGATGAAACTTGGATCCACTATTACACACCAGAGAACAGAATGAGAGCCCGGCAATGGACTGAAGCCGGCACGAGTGCTCCGAAGCGGCCGAGGGAGGTTCGATGGGTCGGAAAGGTTATGGCGTCGGTTTTCTTGGATTTTCATGACACACTCTTCGTGGACTACCTCGATAAAGGAAAAAACATCAACAGCGAGTATTACTGTGCATTATTGGAGCGATTGAAGGCCGAAATCGCTGCAAAACGGCCTCACATGAAGCGAAAAACAATTTTGTTTTTGCAAGACAATGAGCAGGCGCACAAGAGCATCGCAACCACGGCTAAAATCAATGACTTACGGCTCCAATTGCTGTCGCATCCACCGTATTCGCCCGATTTGGCTTCCTCGAACTATTATCTCTTCCCAAACCTCTGGCTCTTCAATAAAAGAATTCCGGAAAATTACTCTTCGGACGGGATCAAGAAGTTGGAAAATCGCTGGAATAAGTGTATCAAGCTAAAAGCGGACTATATTGAATAAAATAAAGAAAACATTTAAAAAAAATTTTTTTTCATTCCCAAGGAGGTTACTTTTCACCCCACCTAGTAATCAACATAACTGAGTACGAATAAACAAAAGAAAACATATGGGAAAACTTAGAAACATTGTTAGATAACTGACCAAGAGTTCAGAGAAATTCCTGACTTAGATACACTAGCTAATATCAAAGTCATTGTTGCCTCTTTTGAAAATAGCATTATGATAGTTCTTCTTACACCCAAATTTTCCAAAAAAACATTTATTCCAAAATATTGGTTGAGCCCTTACCTAAAAAACGAAACTTGTCAGCAGTTATTAAAGAGACAGAAGTAATTTGTGACACCTCTACAATAATATATTTAACGCAAATGTAAATCAAAATTTAAAGAAAAATTTAGAAGAAATAAATAACAATTGTATAAGAAATATTTTTAAGTTAAGTGAAGCTTAAAGCACCACAAATAACTGAAATAAAAAAATGGTCTAGTTATTTTAAAAAATATAGAAAAAAACCATACTTAACCATAATTGTAACGAATTTCAAAATATGGTAAAAGGTACAGCCCTTATAAAAGAGGACACAAATAATTCCGAACTCATATTCGAAAACCTGCATCTAGAAAAAATCATATGTACTCGTATATAACAGAAAAAAATCTAAGAAATAAGCAAAACAAACAAGGTGGGATACACGATGAGCGTGAGCTCTCTTATTATAATTATTCCTCTCATACTGATTACATCAAATTCAATAAAAAACTATTGCTCCAAGAAAAGTAATCATATTACAATCACTTGGTCGGAGCCTCAGACAAAGAGGGGTGGACTTACAGATAAGCATATCATTACCAAACCGCCAAACGGACTGGATACTTAAAAAAAAGCCAGGTAAGAAGCGCAAAGCTACTTCCTCGCCTGATATCGAACAAACAAAGAAGCAAGCCAGCTTTAACACTGCTGAGGTCGGTAAGGCAACAAAGCAACCCAAACAAAAACCGCCGCCGCAAATAAACATTTTTGGAATCTCGAACTACAACAAGTTGCACATAATCCTGAAATCACTGTGCTCAACCGATTATGAAGTAAGATCTCGTAATAATGATACATGGACTATCAATGTCCTTAATCCAGACAACTACCGTTCGCTTTCGCAAAAACTAAATGCCGAGAAGATTCAATGGCATACGTACGAAAATAAAAGGGAAAGACCTTGCCTTAAAAAAAACATCGTAAATGACCTTAAAAATAAAGGCTTTAAGATAATCGACGCAGTTAATATACTTGCGCAAAAACAGCGCAATGTTCGGTCGCGGTCTTGCCCTCTTTAGGCTAACTTTCGATAAAACCGAAAGCCTAGAAAGAATTTATGCCACAAATTCAATTTTGGGACTTGTTGTCAAAATTGAACCTCCGCGGAAAAACTCTAGGCTGATTATCCAATGTACACGTTGCCAGGGATACAGCAATATTCGGGCCTACTACCAGAAGGAACCTCGCTGTGTAAAATGCGCTGGCAAACACATCTGACTCGAGAGTGCAATGCGGCGAAAGAGTCCCCAGTGATATGCATTAACTGCAAGGGAAAACATCCAGCTAACTATCGAGGCTGCGAAGTCGCGAAGGAGTTGCAAAAGCTACGAGATCAATCAAAAACGAAGCCTTTGAAAATCGCAGGCACAGCTAGAATGAGAAATAACAACAGCGGTCCTACTCCAAAGCCTTTAAAGAAGGTAATAGTGACAAACGCTAAAATCACCAATAACAACAACGCAAGTGGAAACTTAGGCGCAAATAGCGGCGTGAGTAAATATGACTAACTGTACATCACCGGATCCTGCCTCAAGTGTGTTCTCAGTAATTCTCGGGAGACTAGAAGAACAGATTAAAATAAATAAGATAATAGTCGAACGGCTTCTTAAGCTCGAATATACTCGCTCAATATACTTGCGTGGAATGCCAACGGGCTACAGAAAAGGCTTGATGAACTAAATCTTTTCATTCAGGAAAAAGTAATTGAAGTCATACAGTAAGCGGCCTGGAATAATACTCCCCGCGAATCGAACAAACTTCCCAAAGTCGGCATAAGATACCCACCGGAAATCAGAGAAATGATAAAGAAGAAACGAAGAGCGCGGAAAAAGTGGCATGAAACCCGGGCACCACAAGATAAAACATGCTTCAATAGGCTCTGCAACTTGTTGAAAAAATCGATCAAGGACTTCAATAAGCAGGGTATTAATAACTACCTTGAAAGACTCACAGCGACAAAGGATACCAACTACTCCATATGGAGAGCCGTTAAAAGTGCCGTAAAAAGCTAATGTTTTCGCCGACCATCATGCAGAAACGTTTAAACCATTCGACGGGGAAGTGCTTCCAGAGAATGTCAATACGCTAGACGTGACGACAAACTTTCCAGTAGAAAAGGCTACACATAGGGAACTTAGACAAGTTATAGACACGCTTAAGCCCAATAAAGCCCCGGGATATGACTTAATAACGGGAGAGATACTTAAAGCATTGCCGAAAAAAAGGTTTATCTTATAAATTCAAGCATTAGATTAGAGCATGTACCGCACCAGTGGAAAGTAGCCGAAGTTATTATGGTTCCGAAACCCGGTAAACCGCTGACTGTCAAGTCAAGTCATATAGACATTACCGATTACATCGAAGGTCTTCGATTCGAGCGAATCCTTCTTAATCGTCTTAAACCAATTACCGACACAAATTCCCTCTTGCCTGATCATCAATTTGGCTTTAGAAGCCAACACTCTACAGTTCACCAAGTGCATCGAATAACCGATGTAATTGAACGAGCATTCGAGTGTAAGTTAGTCTGTTCAAGCGCATTCCTTGACGTTTCGCAAGCTTTTGATAAGGTATGACACGAAGGCCTAAAATATAAACATCGACAAGCCCTACCCCAACAATTGTCTCGTATTTTAGGTTCATACCTGGAACACCGACTCTTCCGTGTGTGACACGGAAACGAATATTCCACTTTTAAGACAATAAAGGTGGGAGTGCCGCAAGGAAGTGTACTTGGCCCTCTGCTATATTTTCTTTTTACCTGCGATATACCGCAAACGGACGACACTGTCCTAGTCACATTTGCTGATGACACTGCCATTTTGGCAACGGCTAAAACAGTCGAAGAAGCAACTGCCAAGTTGCAACGTGCCCTTACACGGATTAACAATTGGACAAACAAGTCTGTCCAGGTGAACTTCACTCTCAAGAAAATTGAGAATCCATCGGTGTTTATCAACGCAGTACGAATTCCTTACGCGAACGAGCACGCGGGGAGGACACGTTAAGAAAAAACGTGAAGAGCTTGAAATCAAATATAGAGATATTTACTGGCTTATTGGAAAGTATTCCAAGCTTAGCTTAGAGAACAAACTGTTGTTAAACTGCTGCTAAAACCGGTCTGGACATATGGTGTACAAGTTTGCGGTTATATTTACTAAAAATAGTAACATTAATGACAGACATTCGAAAACAAAGTTCTTCGAGGTATTGTTAATGCGCCGCGGTACATTAGAAACGATGATATCCACAGAGACTTAGGAGTCGAAAACGTTCAGAACGTCATACGAATATTTTCTGTTCAGCAGATCCTCGCCGAGACAAATTTATTGCGCCGTCTGAAAAGGACTAAGCCTCTCGATCTAGCGCGGTGATTAGCAGCGCCTAATTTTCTAAAGTACACAGGAATTTTCAATGGAAAATCACCTGCAGGATATCTTATAAAAACAAAATAAAATGCGATAGATGAACTGCTTGTTGAGTGTGAACTCAGTCGTGGTTTGCATAAGGGACCACCCGACCTGGATGAAACGAAGATAGCCGTATCTGAACTCCTGTCCTGTCCTCAGCATTGTTTGTCCGATCCTCACGAAAGGAGACCCTCTGAACTGCGCCAGCTGCAAACGCATCAGTCTTCTTAACATCGCCTACAAGATCCTGTCTGCCGTATTGTGTGAGCGTCAGAAGCCGTGCAACAAGCTGATTGGTCCAAGGAAAGTCCACCACCCTCAAACTACGGCTGATTTTGGGGAAAAAAAAAACCCATGAGCTCCAAATCGATACACAACACCTATTTATGAATTTTAAGGTCACTGATGACAGCATGTATAGAGACGTATACAGACGTGAGCAGGAATCAAGTGCCAAAACAACTGGCCTGTACTTGCAGACATGGAAATACAGAGAAAAAGGATATTGACTATGTCCACTCTAAATTATATTTGCATGTTCTGAAAGTCAAATGCTTGCTACAGGAGTTTTGGATTGAATGAAATAAAATTATAAATATACTCACATTTGCATTATTATGCAAACACAACGCTCTTCATACGTGGGTAGCTACGAGTATGGTCGGGCAATCCCACATCCCACAGTCTACACTGTGTGATAATAAAAATAAATGTTAGCAAATGTTCACCATTGACTAAAACTTTTAATTGCACTTAACCTTTGTAGGAGTCCGTAAAAGTTCAGACGGGCTGCCCTTCGACTACAGAGAGATACGAGCGGCGTAATATTTTACAGCCATCCCAGCCGAAAGTTGAAAGAGGTGTGGAAATTCTACATTTTCCTGTCTATGTCACACTTATTTCGGGTTCATCGAAACCCTATGAAGCCTTGTGACAATTTTCAATACATAGGGACAAGCTGGTGTGGCCAAGCTTTGCCATACATATAAATTGTTGGTGAAATGGAAAATGGTTCTCCCCATCAGAATTGTTTCATCTGAATGACATCACACAAACACACTCACCTCGAACTTATTTAAGTCGATTTTCATATACGATTCACAATATTGCTATTTTTATAAAATTGCTCTTTCCTTATTGGATTAATGCATACCTCTTCAAAATGGAAATCAGACCCAGTGAACAGGGAGAGGAATAAGGAAATGGTGAAAAGGCATGCGTATAAGACATCGCACAATAATTAAATTGTTTGTGCGATGAGGGGGTGTCTCCTAAGGAATGTAAAGTCACACACAAGTTGAAGGCGGGATAAAGAACGAGGTAAAACAAAATAAAAATAAATTACTTTTACAATGTGAAATAATATCTAACCTGGGCGGGACTCTGAAAGCCATATCAAAGGAAAGCAACAACTTCCAGAGTTGCGCTATGCCTGGCATGGACGTGGTTTCATACTCGTACGTGCTCAGACTCAAAAAATAATTCACAATTCATGCATATGCATATCCACGAAACTACCTGTGTTTGGGGGCGGGTGTGAAATATTCCTTACTAGTTTAAATGCTCTTTAGTGTCCCAGAAAAAAACAAAAAACCTGTATCCGGTTGTTAGATTTGATCTACTATATATAACATATTTTTGGCTGGTCGTATCTCGAGTGAATCGAGAAGGAATTTTACACAAAAAAAAGACGCTTCTGAGTGGCTTCCGATTGACAAAAAATGGCGTGAAACGTGTTAAGGTTAAGACTAGAACAAATTACTAGAATACGTTCAAGGTGTGTTTAACTTTTAACTTGGACAGACTGCTTCTAAGTTAGGAGTCGCTATTTCCTCCTAAACAATACTAATTTTGTTTAAGTTTGACAGGTCAAGCCAGTACAGTCGAGGACGAGACCAATACATGGCAGCTATCACAAAGAGATAAAATAACTACAATTGAATTTTCGTTATATAGGGTTTTCCAATAAGGACTTGACACCTTGTTTTTGTTAAACAAAACGCAAACCATTTGAGATATTTCAAAAACTTTATTATCGGCTTGAAGTGCAATCAAAACATTTATGAATGGAACTCGACTTCATTCATATGGCCACCGCGGACACGTTTAAAGCGGTCGATTCGTTGTACCCAATTTTCAACGGTAGTGCAGTGCAATCGTACAGTGATTAGTTATTCAAATAACTAAACACTACCATCGCAGACTATAAAATTATTCCAATTAACCACAAGAGGTTAATTAATTCGCGCGAATTATATGTTCACACAATTTACGAGGATGACCCCCATTTTCGTTCTATTTGTCATTTGTTTGCTTTTTATCGAATAGTTAACGTGCATAATAGTAAAGTTTCAACATATCAGTGGAACTAAGAAGTATTAGAAACAAGTATTTTCTTGATTGGTGAGATAAATCACCAAATAACTGGTGCAAAGTTACCGCCTAATCGCCAAGTTCTCTCAGTCCTTTTCTTTAATATTCGCGAAGTAAAATTGACTGTAAATGAAAGTGGAAATCTTGTGATTCGGGAGTGCATTATATAAGTAAATAAGAAGTCGACCTGAAAGACAGCGAAGTTGGAGTGGACACGAAGAATCTGCTCCAGAACACCTTTCTGATCTGCACCCATTGACAATATCGACATTTTTAGCAAGCATTCATTAAATTTTATCAGATAGAAATGTTTATTAAAATAACACTAATTAAATATTTTATTACAGCGACTTACGATCTTTGGTCAACTTTGCCCAACTGCTGAGAGACACCGAAACGAAAGAGTCTTTAAGTCTTAAAAAGGAACAAGACAAGGAGCAAGACAAGGGCCAAGGCACTGTCTACGAGTATATATAAATATATATATATTTTTTTGGCAATTGCACTTTGTTCTTGAACTTGCACTTGGACTTACACTTGCACTTCTTGCACTTCTCTCTTATTTGGAGAGAATATTATCCGGCTCGTAAGGACCAAATTTTGGGGGTGTGTAGGGTAAAATACGGGTTGAAAAATGCGGTTTTAAATGAACCCCTTTTCTTTTTCTTTTCTTCTTTTTGCGTAACAGCCAAAGAGAAAGTTTATTTTTCCGAAAATCTCATCAATATTTAAATATTACAATAAGTGTCATACAATAGAGAAATCATAACTTGTCTAATTGTTTGCATCAGAAATTTGTAGTTACATTTAAATTAATTTTTAACTCAGTTACTATAATTATTATTGTACAATCTCAATAGCGATACTAATTATTAAGAAATGAAATGTACACTGTAATTATGTTTACGAACACCCTGTATAATGAAGATTCAGAATTAGATGCCATTTACAATAATATAAGGAAATTTGTAGCAGGTATACCAAAAAGTTTGAAAAATGTACTGTAGATCAGCCTTAATTATATCCCTAACTGTGACAACTCATACAGACAACACTTAAAGGGGCCCCAATGCAACACTCATTCCCAGAATCAAAACTCACACAGACAACACTTTAATAGGCCTCAATGCAACACTAATGCCCAGAATCAAAACTCATACAGACAACACTTTAATGGGACCCAATGCAACACTAATGCCCAGAATCAAAACTCATACAGACAACACTTTAGTAGGCCTCAATGCAACACTAAATCCCAGAATCACAACTCACGCAGACAACACTTTAACGGGCCCCAATACAACACTAATGCCCAGAATCAAAACTCATACAGACAACACTTTAGTAGGCCTCAATGCAACACTAAACCCCAGAATCAAAACTCATACAGACAACACTTTAGTAGGCCTCAATGCAACACTAAATCCCAGAATCACAACTCACACAGACAACACTTTAACGGGCCCCAATACAACACTAATGCGCAGAATCAAAACTCATACAGACAACACTTTAGTAGGCCTCAATGCAACACTAAATCCCAGAATCACAACTCACACAGACAACACTTTAACGGGCCCCAATACAACACTAATGCCCAGAATCAAAACTCACACAGACCACACTTTAGTAGGCCTCAATGCGACATTAATGCCCAGAATCACAACTCACACAGACAACACTTTAGTAGGCCTCAATGCAACACTAAATCCCAGAATCACAACTCACAAAGACAACACTTTAACGGGCCCCAATACAACACTAATGCCCAGAATCAAAACTCATACAGACAACACTTTAGTAGGCCTCAATGCAACACTAAATCCCAGAATCACAACTCACACAGACAACACTTTAACGGGCCCCAATACAACACTAATGCCCAGAATCAAAACTCATACACACAACACTTTAGTAGGCCTCAATGCAACACTAAATCCCAGAATCAAAACTCATACAGACAACACTTTAGTAGGCCTCAATGCAACACTAAACCCCAGAATCAAAACTCATACAGACAACACTTTAGTAGGCCTCAATGCAACACTAAATCCCAGAATCACAACTCACACAGACAACACTTTAACGGGCCCCAATACAACACTAATGCCCAGAATCAAAACTCATACAGACAACACTTTAGTAGGCCTCAATGCAACACTAAATCCCAGAATCAAAACTCATACAGACAACACTTTAGTAGGCCTCAATGCAACACTAAACCCCAGAATCAAAAATCACACAGACAACACTTTAACGGGCCCCAATACAACACTAATGCCCAGAATCAAAACTCATACAGACAACACTTTAGTAGGCCTCAATGCAACACTAAATCCCAGAATCACAACTCACAAAGACAACACTTTAACGGGCCCCAATACAACACTAATGCCCAGAATCAAAACTCATACAGACAACACTTTAGTAGGCCTCAATGCAACACTAAATCCCAGAATCACAACTCACACAGACAACACTTTAACGGGCCCCTATACAACACTAATGCCCAGAATCAAAACTCATACAGACAACACTTTAGTAGGCCTCAATGCAACACTAAACCCCAGAATCAAAACTCATACAGACAACACTTTAGTAGGCCTCAATGCAACACTAAATCCCAGAATCACAACTCACACAGACAACACTTTAACGGGCCCCAATACAACACTAATGCACAGAATCAAAACTCATACAGACAACACTTTAGTAGGCCTCAATGCAACACTAAATCCCAGAATCACAACTCACACAGACAACACTTTAACGGGCCCCAATACAACACTAATGCACAGAATCAAAACTCATACAGACAACACTTTAGTAGGCCTCAATGCAACACTAAATCCCAGAATCAAAACTCATACAGACAACACTTTAGTAGGCCTCAATGCAACACTAAATCCCAGAATCAAAACTCATACAGACAACACTTAAATAGGCCCCAATGCAACACTAATGCCCAGAATCAAAACTCACACAGACAACACTTTAGTAGGCCTCAATGCAACACTAATGCCCAGAATCAAAACTCACACAGACAACACTTTAGTAGGCCTCAATGCAACACTAAATCCCAGAATCAAAACTCATACAGACAACACTTTAGTAGGCCTCAATGCAACACTAAATCCCAGAATCACAACTCACACAGACAACACTTTAACGGGCCCCAATACAACACTAATGCACAGAATCAAAACTCATACAGACAACACTTTAGTAGGCCTCAATGCAACACTAAATCCCAGAATCACAACTCACACAGACAACACTTTAACGGGCCCCAATACAACACTAATGCCCAGAATCAAAACTCATACACACAACACTTTAGTAGGCCTCAATGCAACACTAAACCCCAGAATCAAAACTCACACAGACAACACTTTAACGGGCCCCAATACAACACTAATGCCCAGAATCAAAACTCATACAGACAACACTTTAGTAGGCCTCAATGCAACACTAAATCCCAGAATCAAAACTCATACAGACAACACTTTAACGGGCCCCAATACAACACTAATGCCCAGAATCAAAACTCATACAGACAACACTTTAGTAGGACTCAATGCGACATTAATGCCCAGAATCAAAACTCATACAGACAACACTTTAACGGGCCCCAATGCAACACTAAATCCCAGAATCACAACTCACACAGACAACACTTTAACGGGCCCCAATACAACACTAATGCCCAGAATCAAAACTCATACAGACAACACTTTAGTAGGCCTCAATGCAACACTAAATCCCAGAATCACAACTCACACAGACAACACTTTAACGGGCCCCAATACAACACTAATGCCCAGAATCAAAACTCATACAGACAACACTTTAGTAGGCCTCAATGCAACACTAAATCCCAGAATCACAACTCACACAGACAACACTTTAACGGGCCCCAATACAACACTAATGCCCAGAATCAAAACTCATACAGACAACACTTTAGTAGGCCTCAATGCAACACTAAATCCCAGAATCACAACTCACACAGACAACACTTTAACGGGCCCCTATACAACACTAATGCCCAGAATCAAAACTCATACAGACAACACTTTAGTAGGCCTCAATGCAACACTAAATCCCAGAATCAAAACTCATACAGACAACACTTTAGTAGGCCTCAATGCAACACTAAATCCCAGAATCACAACTCACACAGACAACACTTTAACGGGCCCCAATACAACACTAATGCCCAGAATCAAAACTCACACAGACAACACTTTAGTAGGCCTCAATGCAACACTAAATCCCAGAATCAAAACTCATACAGACAACACTTTAGTAGGCCTCAATGCAACACTAAATCCCAGAATCAAAACTCATACAGACAACACTTTAGTAGGCCTCAATGCAACACTAAACCCCAGAATCAAAACTCATACAGACAACACTTTAGTAGGCCTCAATGCAACACTAAATCCCAGAATCACAACTCACACAGACAACACTTTAACGGGCCCCAATACAACACTAATGCCCAGAATCAAAACTCACACAGACAACACTTTAGTAGGCCCCAATGCAACACTAATGCCCAGAATCAAAACTCATACAGACAACACTTTAGTAGGCCTCAATGCAACACTAAATCCCAGAATCACAACTCACACAGACAACACTTTAACGGGCCCCAATACAACACTAATGCCCAGAATCAAAACTCATACAGACAACACTTTAGTAGGCCTCAATGCAACACTAAATCCCAGAATCAAAACTCATACAGACAACACTTTAGTAGGCCTCAATGCAACACTAAATCCCAGAATCAAAACTCATACAGACAACACTTTAGTAGGCCTCAATGCAACACTAAACCCCAGAATCAAAACTCATACAGACAACACTTTAGTAGGCCTCAATGCAACACTAAATCCCAGAATCACAACTCACACAGACAACACTTTAACGGGCCCCAATACAACACTAAACCCCAGAATCAAAACTCATACAGACAACACTTTAGTAGGCCTCAATGCAACACTAAATCCCAGAATCACCTCTCACACAGACAACACTTTAGTAGGCCTCAATGCAACACTAAATCCCAGAATCAAAACTCATACAGACAACACTTTAGTAGGCCTCAATGCAACACTAAACCCCAGAATCAAAACTCATACAGACAACACTTTAGTAGGCCTCAATGCAACACTAAATCCCAGAATCAAAATTCATACAGACAACACTTTAACGGGCCCCAATACAACACTAATGCCCAGAATCAAAACTCATACAGACAACACTTTAGTAGGCCTCAATGCAACACTAAATCCCAGAATCACAACTCACACAGACAACACTTTAACGGGCCCCAATACAACACTAAATCCCAGAATCAAAACTCATACAGACAACACTTTAGTAGGCCTCAATGCAACACTAAACCCCAGAATCAAAACTCATACAGACAACACTTTAGTAGGCCTCAATGCGACATTAATGCCCAGAATCAAAACTCATACAGACAACACTTTAGTAGGCCTCAATGCAACACTAAATCCCAGAATCAAAACTCATACAGACAACACTTTAGTAGGCCTCAATGCAACACTAAATCCCAGAATCACAACTCACACAGACAACACTTTAACGGGCCCCAATACAACACTAATGCCCAGAATCAAAACTCACACAGACCACACTTTAGTAGGCCTCAATGCGACATTAATGCCCAGAATCACAACTCACACAGACAACACTTTAATAGGCCCCAATGCAACACTAATGCCCAGAATCAAAACTCACACAGACAACACTTTAGTAGGCCTCAATGCAACACTAACGCCCAGAATCAAAACTCACACAGACAACACTTTAGTAGGACTCAATGCGACATTAATGCCCAGAATCAAAACACATACAGACAACACTTTAACGGGCCCCAATGCAACACTAATGCCCAGAATCACAACTCACACAGACAACACTTTAACGGGCCCCAATACAACACTAATGCCCAGAATCAAAACTCACACGGACAACACTTTAGTAGGCCTCAATGCAACACTAATGCCCAGAATCACAACTCACACAGACAACACTTTAACGGGCCAAAATACAACACTAATGCCCAGAATCAAAACTCATACAGACAACACTTTAGTAGGCCTCAATGCAACACTAAATCCCAGAATCACAACTCACACAGACAACACTTTAACGGGCCCCAATACAACACTAATGCCCAGAATCAAAACTCATACAGACAACACTTTAGTAGGCCTCAATGCAACACTAAATCCCAGAATCACAACTCACACAGACAACACTTTAACGGGCCCCAATACAACACTAATGCCCAGAATCAAAACTCATACAGACAACACTTTAGTAGGCCTCAATGCAACACTAAATACCAGAATCACAACTCACACAGACAACACTTTAACGGGCCCCAATACAACACTAATGCCCAGAATCAAAACTCATACAGACAACACTTTAGTAGGCCTTAATGCAACACTAAATCCCAGAATCAAAACTCGTACAGACAACACTTTAGTAGGCCTCAATGCAACACTAAATCCCAGAATCACAACTCACACAGACAACACTTTAACGGGCCCCAATACAACACTAATGCCCAGAATCAAAACTCATACAGACAACACTTTAGTAGGCCTCAATGCAACACTAAATACCAGAATCACAACTCACACAGACAACACTTTAACGGGCCCCAATACAACACTAATGCCCAGAATCAAAACTCATACAGACAACACTTTAGTAGGCCTCAATGCAACACTAAATCCCAGAATCAAAACTCGTACAGACAACACTTTAGTAGGCCTCAATGCAACACTAAATCCCAGAATCACAACTCACACAGACAACACTTTAACGGGCCCCAATACAACACTAATGCCCAGAATCAAAACTCATACAGACAACACTTTAGTAGGCCTCAATGCAACACTAAATCCCAGAATCACAACTCACACAGACAACACTTTAACGGGCCCCTATACAACACTAATGCCCGGAATCAAAACTCATACAGACAACACTTTAGTAGGCCTCAATGCAACACTAAATCAAAGAATCACAACTCACACAGACAACACTTTAACGGGCCCCAATACAACACTAATGCCCAGAATCAAAACTCATACACACAACACTTTAGTAGGCCTCAATGCAACACTAAACCCCAGAATCAAAACTCATACAGACAACACTTTAGTAGGCCTCAATGCAACACTAAATCCCAGAATCACAACTCACACAGACAACACTTTAACGGGCCCCAATACAACACTAATGCCCAGAATCAAAACTCATACAGACAACACTTTAGTAGGCCTCAATGCAACACTAAATCCCAGAATCACAACTCACACAGACAACACTTTAACGGGCCCCAATACAACACTAATACCCAGAATCAAAACTCATACACACAACACTTTAGTTGGCCTCAATGCAACACTAAACCCCAGAATCAAAACTCATACAGACAACACTTTAGTAGGCCTCAATGCAACACTAAATCCCAGAATCACAACTCACACAGACAACACTTTAACGGGCCCCAATACAACACTAATGCCCAGAATCAAAACTCATACAGACAACACTTTAGTAGGCCTCAATGCAACACTAAATACCAGAATCACAACTCACACAGACAACACTTTAACGGGCCCCAATACAACACTAATGCCCAGAATCAAAACTCATACACACAACACTTTAGTAGGCCTCAATGCAACACTAAATCCCAGAATCAAAACTCATACAGACAACACTTTAGTAGGCCTCAATGCAACACTAAATCCCAGAATCACAACTCACACAGACAACACTTTAACGGGCCCCAATACAACACTAATGCCCAGAATCAAAACTCATACAGACAACACTTTAGTAGGCCTCAATGCAACACTAAATCCCAGAATCAAAACTCATACAGACAACACTTTAGTAGGCCTCAATGCAACACTAAATCCCAGAATCACAACTCACACAGACAACACTTTAACGGGCCCCAATACAACACTAATGCCCAGAATCAAAACTCATACAGACAACACTTTAGTAGGCCTCAATGCAACACAAAATCCCAGAATCACAACTCACACAGACAACACTTTAACGGGCCCCAATACAACACTAATGCCCAGAATCAAAACTCATACAGACAACACTTTAGTAGGCCTCAATGCAACACTAAATCCCAGAATCACAACTCACACAGACAACACTTTAACGGGCCCCAATACAACACTAATGCCCAGAATCAAAACTCACACAGACCACACTTTAGTAGGCCTCAATGCGACATTAATGCCCAGAATCACAACTCACACAGACAACACTTTAATAGGCCCCAATGCAACACTAATGCCCAGAATCAAAACTCACACAGACAACACTTTAGTAGGCCTCAATGCAACACTAAACCCCAGAATCAAAACTCATACAGACAACACTTTAGTAGGGCTCAATGCAACACTAAACCCCAGAATCAAAACTCATACAGACAACACTTTAGTAGGCCTCAATGCGACACTAATGCCCAGAATCAAAACTCACACAGACAACACTTTAGTAGGCCTCAATGCAACACTAAACCCCAGAATCAAAACTCATACAGACAACACTTTAGTAGGGCTCAATGCAACACTAAACCCCAGAATCAAAACTCATACAGACAACACTTTAGTAGGCCTCAATGCGACATTAATGCCCAGAATCACAACTCACACAGACAACACTTTAATAGGCCCCAATGCAACACTAATGCCCAGAATCAAAACTCACACAGACAACACTTTAGTAGGCCTCAATGCAACACTAAACCCCAGAATCAAAACTCATACAGACGACACTTTAGTAGGGCTCAATGCAACATTAATGCCCAGAATCAAAACTCATACAGACAACACTTTAGTAGGCCTCAATGCAACACTAAACCCCAGAATCAAAACTCATACACACAACACTTTAGTAGGGCTCAATGCAACACTAAACCCCAGAATCAAAACTCATACAGACAACACTTTAGTAGGCCTCAATGCAACACTAAATCCCAGAATCACAACTCACACAGACAACACTTTAACGGGCCCCAATACAACACTAATGCCCAGAATCAAAACTCACACAGACCACACTTTAGTAGGCCTCAATGCGACATTAATGCCCAGAATCACAACTCACACAGACAACACTTTAATAGGCCCCAATGCAACACTAATGCCCAGAATCAAAACTCACACAGACAACACTTTAGTAGGCCTCAATGCGACATTAATGCCCAGAATCACAACTCACACAGACAACACTTTAATAGGCCCCAATGCAACACTATTGCCCAGAATCAAAACACATACAGACAACACTTTAACGGGCCCCAATGCAACACTAATGCCCAGAATCACAACTCACACAGACAACACTTTAACGGGCCCCAATACAACACTAATGCCCAGAATCAAAACTCATACAGACAACACTTTAGTAGGCCTCAATGCAACACTAAATCCCAGAATCACAACTCACACAGACAACACTTTAACGGGCCCCAATACAACACTAATGCCCAGAATCAAAACTCACACGGACAACACTTTAGTAGGCCTCAATGCAACACTAATGCCCAGAATCACAACTCACACAGACAACACTTTAACGGGCCCCAATACAACAGTAATGCCCAGAATCACAACTCATACAGACAACACTTTAGTAGGCCTCAATGCGACATTAACGCCCAGAATCAAAACTCATACAGACAACACTTTAACGAGCCCCAATGCAACACTAATGCCCAGAATCAAAACTCACACAGACAACACTTTAGTAGGCCTCAATGCGACATTAATGCCCAGAATCACAACTCACACAGACAACACTTTAACGGGCCCCAATACAACACTCATCCCCAGAATCAAAACTCACACAGACAACACTTTTATAGACCTCAATGCAACACTAATGCCCAGAATCAAAACTCACACAGACAACACTTTAATAGGCCCCAATGCAACACTAATACCCAGAATCAAAACTCACACAGACAACACTTTTATAGACCTCAATGCAACACTAATGCCCAGAATCAAAACTCACACAGACAACACTTTAATAGGCCCCAATGCAACACTAATACCCAGAATCAAAACTCACACAGACAACACTTTAGTGGGCCTCAATGCGACATTAATGCCCAGAATCACAACTCACACAGACAACACTTTAATAGGCCCCAATACAACACTAATGCCCAGAATCACAACTCACACAGACAACACTTTAGTAGGCCTCAATGCGACATTAATGCCCAGAATCACAACTCATACAGACAACACTTTAGTAGGCCTCAATGCGACATTAATGCCCAGAATCACAACTCACACAGACAACACTTTAGTAGGCCTCAATGCAACACTAATGCCCAGAATCACAACTCACACAGACAACACTTTAACGGGCCCCAATACAACACTCATCCCCAGAATCAAAACTCATACAGACAACACTTTAGTAGGCCTCAATGCGACATTAATTCCCAGAATCAAAACTCATACAGACAACACTTTAGTAGGCCTCAATGCAACACTAAATCCCAGAATCAAAACTCATACAGACAACACTTTAGTAGGCCTCAATGCAACACTAAATCCCAGAATCACAGCTCACACAGACAACACTTTAACGGGCCCCAATACAACACTAAACCCCAGAATCAAAACTCATACAGACAACACTTTAGTAGGCCTCAATGCAACACTAAATCCCAGAATCACAACTCACACAGACAACACTTCAGTAGGCCTCAATGCAACACTAAATCCCAGAATCAAAACTCATACAGACAACACTTTAGTAGGCCTCAATGCAACACTAAACCCCAGAATCAAAACTCATACAGACAACACTTTAGTAGGCCTCAATGCAACACTAAATCCCAGAATCAAAACTCATACAGACAACACTTTAACGGGCCCCAATACAACACTAATGCCCAGAATCAAAACTCATACAGACAACACTTTAGTAGGCCTCAATGCAACACTAAATCCCAGAATCACAACTCACGCAGACAACACTTTAACGGGCCCCAATACAACACTAATGCCCAGAATCAAAACTCACACAGACAACACTTTAGTAGGCCCCAATGCAACACTAATGCCCAGAATCAAAACTCATACAGACAACACTTTAGTAGGCCTCAATGCAACACTAAATCCCAGAATCACAACTCACACAGACAACACTTTAACGGGCCCCAATACAACACTAATGCCCAGAATCAAAACTCATACAGACAACACTTTAGTAGGCCTCAATGCAACACTAAATACCAGAATCACAACTCACACAGACAACACTTTAACGGGCCCCAATACAACACTAATGCCCAGAATCAAAACTCATACAGACAACACTTTAGTAGGCCTCAATGCAACACTAAATCCCAGAATCAAAACTCATACAGACAACACTTTAGTAGGCCTCAATGCAACACTAAATCCCAGAATCACAACTCACACAGACAACACTTTAACGGGCCCCAATACAACACTAATGCCCAGAATCAAAACTCACACAGACAACACTTTAGTAGGCCTCAATGCAACACTAATGCCCAGAATCAAAACTCATACAGAAAACACTTTAACGGGCCCCAATACAACACTAATGCCCAGAATCAAAACTCATACAGACAACACTTTAGTAGGCCTCAATGCGACATTAATGCCCAGAATCAAAACTCATACAGACAACACTTTAGTAGGCCTCAATGCAACACTAAATCCCAGAATCAAAACTCATACAGACAACACTTTAGTAGGCCTCAATGCAACACTAAATCCCAGAATCAAAACTCATACAGACAACACTTTAGTTGGCCTCAATGCAACACTCATCCCCAGAATCAAAACTCATACAGACAACACTTTAATAGGCCCCAATGCAACACTAATGCCCAGAATCAAAACTCACACAGACAACACTTTAGTAGGCCTCAATGCAACACTAATGCCCAGAATCACAACTCACACAGCCAACACTTTAGTAGGCCCCAATGCAACACTCATCCCCAGAATCAAAACTCACACAGACAACACTTTAGTAGGCCTCAATGCAACACTAAATCCCAGAATCACAACTCACACAGACAACACTTTAACGGGCCCCAATACAACACTAATGCACAGAATCAAAACTCATACAGACAACACTTTAGTAGGCCTCAATGCAACACTAAATCCCAGAATCACAACTCACACAGACAACACTTTAACGGGCCCCAATACAACACTAATGCCCAGAATCAAAACTCACACAGACAACACTTTAACGAGCCCCAATACAACACTAATGCCCAGAATCAAAACTCATACAGACAACACTTTAGTAGGCCTCAATGCGACATTAATGCCCAGAATCAAAACTCATACAGACAACACTTTAGTAGGCCTCAATGCAACACTAAATCCCAGAATCAAAACTCATACAGACAACACTTTAGTAGGCCTCAATGCAACACTAAATCCCAGAATCACAACTCACACAGACAACACTTTAACGGGCCCCAATACAACACTAATGCCCAGAATCAAAACTCATACAGACAACACTTTAGTAGGCCTCAATGCGACATTAATGCCCAGAATCAAAACTCATACAGACAACACTTTAGTAGGCCTCAATGCAACACTAAATCCCAGAATCAAAACTCATACAGACAACACTTTAGTAGGCCTCAATGCAACACTAAATCCCAGAATCAAAACTCATACAGACAACACTTTAGTTGGCCTCAATGCAACACTCATCCCCAGAATCAAAACTCATACAGACAACACTTTAATAGGCCCCAATGCAACACTAATGCCCAGAATCAAAACTCACACAGACAACACTTTAGTAGGCCTCAATGCAACACTAATGCCCAGAATCACAACTCACACAGCCAACACTTTAGTAGGCCCCAATGCAACACTCATCCCCAGAATCAAAACTCACACAGACAACACTTTAGTAGGCCTCAATGCAACACTAAATCCCAGAATCAAAACTCATACAGACAACACTTTAACGGGCCCCAATACAACACTAATGCACAGAATCAAAACTCATACAGACAACACTTTAGTAGGCCTCAATGCAACACTAATGCCCAGAATCACAACTCACACAGCCAACACTTTAGTAGGCCCCAATGCAACACTCATCCCCAGAATCAAAACTCACACAGACAACACTTTAGTAGGCCTCAATGCAACACTAAATCCCAGAATCACAACTCACACAGACAACACTTTAACGGGCCCCAATACAACACTAATGCACAGAATCAAAACTCATACAGACAACACTTTAGTAGGCCTCAATGCAACACTAAATCCCAGAATCAAAACTCACACAGACAACACTTTAGTAGGCCTCAATGCAACACTAATGCCCAGAATCAAAACTCATACAGAAAACATATCATCATATGGTGTACAACTTTGGGGTTGTATTTACTAAAAATAGTAACATTAATGACAGACATTCCAAAACAAAGTTCTTCGAGGTATTGTTGATGCGCCGTGGTACGTTAGAAACGATGATATCCACAGAGACTTAGGAGTCGAAAACGTTCAGAACGTAATTAAAATGTTGGCGCGAAAACATAATAGTCGATTACAAGGTCATACGAATACTTCTGTTCAGCAGATCCTCAACGTGACAAATTTATTGCGCCGTATTTAAAAGAAAATATTTAATAAATATTTCATTACATGTATGGTACGAGTATATCCCTTTTGTGTGGAAAAATGGAAGTTTTACTTACATTCGTACATTGTTCTTGTAAGGATTCCTTTGTGGCTTAGGTGCGTGCTTAAGTTGATGCCAGGTATGTTCGTCCTTGCCTGTTCACAAATAAAAATTAGCATACATTTTTGGCTATCGGGCAACTAAACAAAAGCATAATACATTATACAATATTTATGATATATAATTCCTTGTTAAACAACGAGGACGATGACAACGACCATACTAACATAATAAACAACGACAACGGCAACGACTACACGACTACGACACAACGACGACCGACTATGGAAATCAAAATGCAAAGAAAAAACACTATAGCACTTCGTCCTTAGAGGTTTGAAATTATTTTCAATCCAAGGAAAATGCAATCATTTGCGAGGTGACTGCTGCTGTTACTGATTACTGATGGAGTTTTTGAGTATGAACTCACTCGTATGGGACTTGTTTTGGCCGCTTTGCGCATGTTTATGGCTACACTGTTACATGGATGGATTTTTAAATTCCACACAAATTGGCTAATAATACGAGTACCTGTTCTTGATTCCCTGTGCTCTCTGCAATGAAAGCAATGCTCACTCAGAGCACTATATGTACACTTATAGTTCGCAAACATTTTTCATTACAGACAGCATCTGTATCTTTTTTTTTATGTTTCTATGGAGCATTGTCATGACCTACAGCACAATTTTTATGTTAAGTAGTGTTGATTCCATCTCTTTTTGTTCAATGTTGCTGAGCAAGGAAAGGACAAATAATAAAGAACAAATAATAAGGGTTAGAAGGCAAGCAATGGGTGAGATAGGAGCAAACGGGTGGACTGAAAGCTGGTGGTGAGGTTGGAAGACGTACATATAGAAAAATTTCTGAAAACTAAAACTGATGTGCACAATTTTCTGGGTTCCATGGCAACGCAGGGAAAGGGGAGATGTGATGATGCGTCTTCATACCCTGAACCCTAGACTCGACACTAAAAAATGGAAAATCTACTCTCACAGGGAGCGACAGAATCGGGGAAAACGAGGAAGGCTCTTCTTTTGTTGTGGACTTAGACAAAGCTTCTGTCGAGACCATTGAAAGGGTTAGTTTCCACTTTGTTTCCAAATGGGTGCAGATAAGACTCAACCACCCCAGTGCTCATCTATTTTGTATACTCAGGTCAATATTCAACATTCTAAGTCCGCCGCTGCATCCATAATACAGGAGACTTTTCCTTTTGAATACAAACCCTAACATAAAACCATACAGGAACCATGACTGAGGAATAAACACATCTGTGGTGTCGCCTGTTGAATGAGCGATCGGAAAGACATATGTGGCGAACTCACCCTCACCATTTAAATTTGGGCAATTGTGATATTAATTTGCGGCAGACATAAGCTGCTAAGTGAATGGGGAATGACGCAAATTCGTCGTTGCGTCTGCATATTATCCCTATAATTCGCTACTGACACCGCCACCGTTACCGTCACCGAAGGCGGTAGACAAACTTATTGAATACTGAATGAATTCAAGGAAGATGAGACTTATCATATGCTGCGATGTAGTACAATTTCAATGCAGGGGCAATCATCTCCTGGATTTCATACTATCTGGTTGTTGGGGTATGAAGTATCCCCGGCTGGTTGCTCACTACTGCAGAGGTGTTGAACCGGAAAAAAGATATGTCAGTTTGATTTGACGCAAAGGCATCTTTGCGTATGGATGAGAGGTTTCCGTATATGCTATTGTTGCAACTAGAGAAACTACGATAATTTTGTACAGCTCTGTTCGATTACATTTCGACTTCAACACTGGTTGTCAACAATTTTGGCTCAACTGGTATGCTAAGATCATTACCAGCTGGAAAGTACCTTCGGAGATTTCCATGCCAAACCACAGGTACATCGAATTCAGAATCGGTTGCGAGGTCTCCACTTTGTTGAAGAGGGGTAATCGGCAGAAAACCCACTGAGGCAGACTCGGCAAGAAGGAATGCGTCATGGACATTTTCATCAACATTGGGAGTGCTTTCGACGGCAAAACTTTTGACGGCATGTGTAATTTGGCCAAACAGAGACGAATTGCTAGTTTTGTGGATAAAAGCAATGCTGGTGAATGTGACACTGAGTGTGGGTGCTGATTGTGGTCAATATCTGATGGCGGGGGTAAACAGGTATTGCCCATACGCGGATGATGTGTACCTGGATCGTTTCTAGCGACTGTCTGCTTCAAAGCGCAAGCAGCCCAGGACGGTAATCAACGGCTGGTGCATTAGAAATGGACTTTCAGTAAATCCTCGCAAAACTGAGATTGTTCTGTTTACGAGAAGGAGGAAGCTAACTGGTTTGACTCATTTTAAAGGCGTCGCCGTCCAATTCTCCAAACAAACTAAGTACTTGGGTGTCATCCTGGATAACAAACTTCTATGGACTAAACATGTCACGTCGAATGCCTCTAACGGGCTGTCGACCTTCTAGAAGTGAAAAGGAGCTGTCGGCAATAAATGATCAATACAGGGATCTACAAATCTATGATAGGGCTAATTATTTCCTATGCGTCGGTTGTCTGGTGGAATAAGCTCTCACGAAAATACCTCATTGGTGCTTTTACCAGGCTGCAAAGAACAGCTGCATGGGGCTTTCCTTAGCATGCCTGGGATTGATGAAACACGTACTGGAGCTTGGAAATCCTTACACATCGGCTGTCTTTTGACTCTGGTCTTATGGGTATGCCATCTGACGCAATGACACTAGAACTCATGCTGCGGAAAAAATACAAAATCGACGTTTCAGAATCTGAGCCAGAAAACGCAATTTTGAAATGTTATATGGTTGAATTCTAGATAATTTGCCGCTCGTATGGTCTAAGAATCGTAGTAATAGGAACTTTAACCAATAAGTGAAAACAAGTGCAGTGTATAAAACCAAGACAAAAACAAACGTATAGAGAGAGAGAAAAAAAAAAAGAAGACAACCCAGCAGACGAGAACATGGTATACTACCTGATACTGATGCATACTCGTGCTCTTTGAGCACTCCAAAAGTCTAAGACTTGTTGACATAGACTCGTGACTTCAAAAAACCCCACAAAAAGAAGGCTGGAACTGTGCAACTCGCTAAAACGACAGATTAGGCGACCCGGAAATACATCCCTCAGAATTGCGGTTGTAGCTCGAGAAAATCGATGAGCGTGGCTCTGTAGCGCTTGTCGTCCTCAGTAGTCGTTTGGCCCGCGGCGTTTTCGTTAAAATAAGGCCCGATGACACCTCCAACGTAAACAACACACCGTGCAGTAACTTTGAGCGAACGTAATGGCTCTTCGTGGGTTATACGTGGATTTTCAGTGCACCAGAAGCGATAATTTTGCTTATTCACATATCCACAGAGATGGAAAGGGGACTCGTCGCTCATAATGATTTTCGATGAAAGGTTGTCTCCCTGGTGATCGAGATTCAGAATGGCTTGAGTGCACTGTCTGTACTTTGTAACATCTTACAGTCTTTCACCAAAATTCTCTGTAAAGACCGTCGATTGATTTGATTTCATTGCAGTGACTTCAAATCTCTTGATTGGTTCAAATGATTGCCACAATCAAAGACTTCAAATTTGAAGTCCAATCGCAAATTCATGAATTCAAAATCAGAATTTATGAATTCTATTGAATTACATTCTCAAAAGATTTTCTAGCAAGTGGATAACGGATAACGGACCCAAGAAGTGTGAAGTAAATGCATATTGCAGCTTCAAACTTAGTTAGCTGTTTTAATTCAGTTGGTGTCATTTTTTATTTTCAACTTTAATGGTTCCGCGCGCAAGGCGGAAACCAGAGGTGATAGGATGAAAAAAAACTAATGGATATTATATTTACTATATATTAGTGTTCTTATCTACCACAGATACAAAGAAAGCTGCACCAATCTTTTTATTTTATTTTTCTTATTTTTTTTTGTTGGCTTGTGATATCAATTGCATCTCCCCAACCAAAATAAAGGAATATGTACCATCGAATGGCATAATTAAAACATTCCATACCACCATGGAAACTTCGGAGGCAGACATCAAAGTGAAAATCCAAAATCCATTATAAAGCGTAGTCATCTGGAAGAAGACGGGAAGGGAAAGGAGAATATTTGCAATTGCTCTGCATTTTGGTAAAAGCTTGCACAATCAATATTGTGTTGCTATAGCGGAAAAAAAATGGAGAAAATTGAGGGGGAGTTTTATTAACAGCACTGATTTTTCATTATCCTTTTGCACTTCATTTAACCCACCATACTGCAGGACTGGGTGGTAGGTTAGTACTTGCAGCATTAAATGCACTTACCTGTTCGTGTAATTCACTGGAAAAAATCGACTCTGTGACTAAACTGCAATTTTATCAAAAAAAAAAAAAAAAAAAAAAAAAAAAAAAAAACACACACACTAAACCCCCCTTTTGTAAAACAAATTTTGTTTTTTGACGTCCGAACCTGTTGATGTTTTATTTGCATAACGAACGGCAGAGGATGTGAATGAATCCTGCTGGGTGCACCTGAAATGAAATGTAATTTTGTGTGAAATCAATTGCATTGCAGGTGCCAATCTGATTTGTTCCAATGGTTTTAATAAAAGGGCTACATGGATGCAAAACAAGTTTCCATGAGACACCCATAGAAATTGAGAAACTCTACTCATTCACACAAACAATGGGAAACAAAGCAATGGGTGAAACAAATTATGAAACCAAGGAGTTCCATGAACCAGCTCACTACTCACTGCATTTAAGAAAAGGCTTATTTTGGTGTATCCTGACCCATGTTTGGTCAGGTAGAAACATTTCGTTTAGGACTTTATAACTGCGTTTAACTAAATTTTATATCATTTTTCTTGCCCATGGTAATTTTTGATTTTGATGTCACTTTTCTCCAGAAGTTTGGTGATGATTGGCTTGTGTGTTAGAAACACTGTGACAGCAGGCTTGTTATCAAACCATTTCCATCCATCAAGTGTAGTATTTTCTTCAATCATGTTTCCACAAGAAGATTTTATTGTTGTGAATGGAATTGAATCATATGAAAACTTATATTGCTCTATGAAACAACATTTAAATGAAAGTGCCTTCCAAATGAAATTAATCAACGATTCAACAGTCATATGGTTATAAAGAAACATTCAAATGAATAAGGATCATGGCTAAAACTTTGCACCACTCTTGCAATCCAAATATTGTCGGATCATTTTAAGCTGAAAAGGGATTTAAAATCTCTCATCTCTGCTACTGACAAATTGAAAAAAATGCCATTGAACATGTTTATGTTGACATTTAGTCCCCCAACCACAACGTTCACACACAAAATTATTGCCAAGATGTGTTAAATGTGCTGGCAATCATCTTAAAAAAAATTGTGTTAAGCCTAGAAATCCAAACGCAAAATGTGTCAATTGTGGAGAACCACATCTGGCGAGTTACAGAGGATGCTACGAGTATGTGTTCTATTCATTAAATTGAAAGACAACTTGCTTATCGGTTGATGACTATTTATTGACTAACTCTACCTTAGGTATACATTAACATTAATTCAATTGGAGAAAGAGAGAGAGAGAGCGTATATTACATGATTTAGATTTTACAAGTTGTGCATACATATAAATACAACATGTGCCTTTGAAAAACAAAAGCAAATAAACATAATCAAATAGCAATTGAAATAATTCATAATTCATAATTCAATTAATTTTTTTTTTTTTTTTTGTTATCATTTTAAAGTTGGTTTCGAGATCAGAAGCAAAACTGTAATTAAATCTAAAATCTAGGAAGCTGTTTGCCGGATCGTAGATTTAGTGTGTTAGCTACTATTTTTTCTTGCTCTGCATTTGCAATACTTTTATCTTCTATAATATCCCTTTTATTACGTCGGTATCGTTTCCCTTTTTGGTGCTCTATTACCACAGATCTTGGCATTTCAGTTACTTCTACCACTTTACCCTTTTCCCATTGGCCATCCGGATTTTTTTTTTAAAGTAAACTGGTATATTTTCTTCAATTGGAGCTCGTTCTTTTGAGTTTTTATCATAATAAACTTTCATTTTGTTCTGGTAATCCTGTACTTGCTGTCTGTATAGTTTTTCATCTACCAAAGCCGGTTTTAGTTGTGTATTATGCGTCGGAAGTTGTGTCCTAAGCTTTCTTGACATCAACAGCTGTGATGGAGAGTAATTCAACTGTGTAGTGGCTCGAAGATTGAGAAGTCCTAAATATGGATCTTCATGGGTGTCGAGAATCGACAAAGAGCAATTAAACCATCACACATAATTATCATGTATGTTGGCGACAAGAGCAACAAACAATCCAGGCAGAGCAGCAATGTGCACAAATCCCAAACACAAACAATACCAGGTGGCCACAAATGTGCATAAACAGACCCAATTGCAGGGAAAACCACTGCCACGAGTAACAGGCAACAGATGGAATACCGCTTCACGAGGCGCAAAGAAGGACGAGCAAAAGAGGAACAAGCGATAACATTCGACTGTTTGCTTATCATCTTCCACATCGGACGACACATTCACAACGGAACTTACAACCATCGTTTGTGTATATAATGCGAAGCGGGTTGTTCTATTTTTGTTATTATCATTTTGTTAAGAGCAGAATACAGTCCATTTTTAAGAATAAATTAATCTGTGCGTTGGTTATTTTATTTTCGATTTTTCTTTCTTCCTCTGAGCGTTTCGAACATTTTGGTCCTATCGAGACGGATAGAACTCGTGCGAATAAGTTAATTGTAAGGTGCAAACAATTGTTTTTTGTACTATTGAAAGTACAACATACGTGCGGTGCGAAAAAAAAAGCCAAAAAAAAAAGGAAGAAAGTTTGTGCGGTAAAAAAATATAATAAATAATAAGTGCAACAAGTGTAAGTGCATGTGCAAATATATATGCTTCACCACAAAAGCCATACGAGCGGCAATCAAAAGTCTGTGCAGTAATTAAAAAAAAACAATTAGAAACAAAAGTGCAGTGTGCTATCATTACGCACAGTCAAATAGAGAAACTTTCAAGCTCAATTCTGTGTGCGACCACTGCGACTTCCGAGGGGTCGACCCGAGTTGTAGTTTTTGTGCATGGTCTTACGGAAAGAGCAATTGATACAGTGCGTTTCACAATCAGTGCTATTAACAATTAGTGCAGGACCCCCTTCACAAAACCAAGTGCAGTGCCATGTACGCATAGTGGAAGATAGAAGCAGAGCACGCGTTGTACCAATGCCAAGACTTTCTGGCACTTTCAGTACAGTCAAGATTTGACAAAGTGCGACAATGGAAACTAAATATGTGCGAATTGCTTGAGAAGTGGACACATTGCCTCGAGTTGTCAAACCGGCAGTTGTCGCAGGTTCAACAAAAGGCATAACAGTGTTTTGTGTCCAGAGTCGAGAACTCCCCGAACAGGCGTCATAGCGACGGCTGTAGTTAGCCAGGAGCGCGAGCAACCTGCCGTCTCAAAGGAGCAACCCAAAGCATAGCAAGCGAAGTATAATCCACCAATTCAAACAGCGATAGAAAAGGTAATGCCCGTAAAAAGAGGCATCACCATAAGTGCAGAGCGAACCAGTGCAGAGCAAACCAGTGCAGAGCGAACCAGTGCAGAGCAATCTAGTGCAGTGCGAACCAGTGCAGAGCAAACCAGTGCAGAGCGAACCAGTGCAGAGCAATCTAGTGCAGAGCAAACCAGTGCAGTGCTAACCAATGCAGTGCGAACCAGTGCAGAGCAAGCCAGTGCAGATCGGAGTACAGAGCGTACAAGCGCATTATTGGCAACAGCCTGTGTCAAGGTGAGAAGTGGTGCTGGGCGAGCATTGCGGACAAGGGCACTCCTTGACAGTGGCAGCCAAGTTAACCTGATAACGGAACAGTGCATCCAGCGAATGGGCATCGTAAAGCATAAGTGCGAATTTCAGGTGAGCGGAATTGGTGCTGAAACAAAAATTAGATTAACCGGCGTTGTCCAAATCACCTTATTGTCTGAGGTGGATTCGGATTTCTCCCTGAGCTGTGAGATGTACACTATCAAAAGAATTACCTCGTGCCTTCCGATAGCAGACGTGCCACAAGGTCAGAAGATTGACATGATTGCGACTTCACGAACAACGAGCGTTTCGAGCCATGGTCACATCCGAGGAGACACGAGATGTGCTGTTAAACGAGCAAATCAACAGATTTTGGGAGATAGAAGAGCTGAGCAAACCAATATCGATTTCGGCGGACGATAAATGGGTCGAGGATAACTTCCTGAGCACACACGGTCGAGATCCAGCTGGACGATATGTGGTCACGATACCCATTAATCCAAGAGCAGAGAGCTTGGGAAATTCGAGAGCCATAGCCATGAAGAGGTTCTTCCAAATGGAAAGGAAATTGTGCGCGAACCCAGAGCTGAGGGAAAGATACATAAGCTTCATGCGTGAATACCAAGCGCTGGATCACATGAGACCTATCAACAGTAAAGAGCCGAGAGCAGGTGGAAATATATATTATATTCCTCATCACTGTGTCACGAAGAAATTCCGTGTTGTCTTCGACGCTTCGTGCAAGACCGATAATGGTGTGTCATTAAACGACTTGCAACTATCAGGAGCAAAACTTCAGGACGATTTGTCGATAATTATCACCAGATTCCGGTGCTTCAAGGTGGCGATAACAGCAGACGTCCAGAAGATGTACAGGCAAGTGCGCGTTGATCCGAGCCAGTGGGATCTGCAGAGAATATTTTGGAGAGAGAATCCTGACGACGAGCTTCAGGAATTTTGCTTGACAGTGGTTACGTATGGCATGAAGTCGAGCAGTTTCAATGCGGTAAGAGCGATGACTCAATGCGCAGAGGATCACAAGGACAAATATCCTTCAGCATATGAAGCAGTCATAAACAACTTCTATGTTGATGATATGCTATCTGGAGCAGATGATGACGAAGACACCGTCATATTGGGCAACGAAATCATTGCATCATTACGTGCGGGCGGTTTTGAGCTCACCAAGTTCATGTCATCAAGCAAGAACGTACTATCAGAGCTGTGCAGTGCAGAGAGCAGTACAAATGAGATAAACATTGCCGAGGGCTTCAACGCTTCCATACCTGGCTTAGTATGGAATTCAGCAACTAATGGGCAGTCTACCAAAGGATCGTGTGCAAAGAGCAAGGGCTTTTAAGCACAGCGGCGTTGATTACGCCGGACCAGTGCAAATCAAGGCCAGGGCAGGCCGATCAAGGATCATTGAAAAAGGATACATAGCTGTGTTCGTGTGCATGGTGACCAGAGCGATTCACCTAGAACTGGTGAGCAACCAGTCTTCGGAGGCATTTCTCGCCGCTTTCCATCGTTTTACTGGACGGCGAGGTGCGTGTGCAGTGCTTTGGAGCGATAATGCCACAACGTTTGTTGGTGCAGACCGACTACTGCGGCGAGATGCAAGGCGTCGGGGAAACCAGCTTCCTCTTGACCAAATACGAGCCATGGGAACCCAATGGAGGTTCATTGTGCCCGGTGCGCCACATTCAGGGGGCATTTGGGAAGCTGGAGTCAAGTCTCTAAAACACCACCTGCGCAGAGTGATGGGCAAGCAGGTTTCGAACAATTGGTTTCACAACATTTGGTCAGCATTTTTTTTACAGTTTGTATAGTTCTTTCCACCAAGCCATTGGATTTTGGATAGTACGGGCTACTGGTGATGTGGTCAAACATCCATTCACTAGCAAACTCTTTGAATTTTGACGAATTGAATGGTGGACCATTGTCGGACATCACTACTGATAGTATGCCATGCCGCGCAAAAATTGACTTTAGGTGAGTTAAAATTTCAGTTGCTTTTGTTGACTTAGGTTTAATGACTTCCATAAATTTGGAGTAATAATCTACCAATATTAGATACAAATCCTTTTTCCATTCAAAAAGATCTATGCCTACCTTTTGAAATGGAAGATTTGGCAATTCATGTGGCAATAAAGGCTCTTTAATCATTGAATTTTGGTATTTTTTGCACGTGACACAGTTTTCTACATATTTTTGAATATCTAAATTCATATGAGGCCAAAATACCGTACCTCTAGGTCGTCGCTTACTTTTTTCTATGCCTGGGTGACCATTATGAATATGCCCAAGAATCATGACTAACGCATGGCCTTTGAAAATAAGATTATCAATTTCTGTTAGCTCCTGTCTATAATTCCAAATTTTCTGTATTTCAGAACTAATTCTTTTTTTTGTTTTCGGGCCAATGACCCTGAATAAAGATACGCAGTTGTTGTAAGGTTTCATCTTCATTGGTTGCTACAAGAATTTCTTGGAGCATTGGTTTTGTAATGGCGAGACTTGACTTGATAAGACCAACATGAATTTTTATTTCTTTATCTATCATACTTTCCTCTTTATGACATAGAGGTGAACTTGATAGCATATCTGCGACTAACATCTTTTTACCAGGCTTGTATATGACTTCTAAATCATAGGCTTGAAGACGAAGCATCATCCTTTGTACCTTTGATGGCACATGTACCAACGCTTTCTTAAATAAAGGTATTAGTGGCTTATGGTCTGTTTCTACCAAAAGAATTGCATAGAGTTCGTTCTCTATCTGAGCGTAATTTCTTTGACAGTCGGTAAGAGTCATGGACGACCACCTTGTAAAAGACAACCCCCTACCGCAAACTGTGAAGCATCGACAGATAAAACAAGTGACTTTTTGGGATCAAAATACGCAAGAACCGGTGGCGTTGAGACAAGTAATTTTAATTTTATGAAAACACTTTCCAATGACCTATTCCATTGAAATTTAACATTTTTCTTAAGCAATTGGCGCAATGGTTATGTTTCGTTAGATAAGTTAGGAATAAATGAGCCGAAATAGGTCACTATACCCAAAAACCTTTGAAGTTCCGGCACGGAAGTTGGAGACTTCATATCCAACATCGCTTCGACTTTTTGAGGGTCGGTACTTACACCAAGTTCATTAAATATGTGACCAAAGAATTTGATTTCAGTTAACCCGAACCTACATTTTTCTTTATTCAGCCTCAATCCAACTTTATTCATAAGTTCTAGTATTTGAACTAATTTTCTGTTATGGCCTTGAATACTATTACCATAAACTAAGATGTCATCTATATAGATTATCACATCTAAATCAATAAACATTTCAGTCATGACGCGGTGAAAAATTTCCTGTGCTACTTTCACCCCATATGGCATTCTTAGAAATTTATACCTTCCAAAAGGTGTATTGAAAGTGCACAAATCAGAACTTGCTTCCTCAAATTTTAACATCCAATAACCTTTACTAGCATCGAGTGTGGAATAATATTTTGAGCCTGACAGTTTAGATTTAATAAATTCTAGATTTGGAATTGGATAATGTTCTCTTTGTAATGCTTTGTTGAGATTTCTTGGATCCAAACAGATTCGCAATGAACCATCAGTCTTTTCAACCAAAACAATTGAATTTACCCATTGAGTTGGGCCGTTGACTTTTTCTATGACTTCATTTTTTTCAATTCGCTTTAATTCTTGTTCTAATTTCTTATGTAGTTTAAACGGAATACGTCTAGGTGCATCAATGACTGGTGATCAACGACTTGAGGATCAACTTTGAGTTTAAATGGTTCATGCCTTTACAAATGTGACATGTTTGACCAAGCGCTGGACATTTGACTCGGTGGTTCCAGTTTCCGCATCGTTCCCATCGTTTGTTGAAATCTCTCATTTTGACATTTTGGTTGGGGGGTGCTCGGGGAGGAGTTTTGTTTGGTATTCTGCTTTTGACTAGACTGCTGCTTATTGTGCTGTTTGGCGATTTGTGTTCTGATCGTGCTCGATTTCTGGATGTAGTTGATTTGGTTTTCCGATTCCATTACCACTGCTGACATCTCCCGGGACTGAGACTGACTAAGGACGTATGATTTCCAGTGTGAGGTCGTCAATATCAAGTAACAAACGCCTCAGCTTGTCATCATTTAATCCAATTATAAATACATCTCTTACCATTGAGTCTTGAAGTGTGCCATATTGGCATGCTTGAACCAGTTCCTTCAAATGAGTTAAAAATTGATCCATGGATTCAGCTGTTTTCTTCTTTGCACATAAGAATTTAAAACGTTCAAATACTATGTTGGTTCTGGGTGCGCAATATTCTTCAAATTTCTTTTTAACCTCATCAAATTTAAGATTTTTGGGAAAGGTATATTATAAATGCAAAGACCGTCGTCACCAATGTATGACAAAATTGCGATAATCTTTCTTTCGTCTTCTTTAATACCAACGAGGTCTAGAAAAATTTCGAGTTTTTGCATCCAGAATTTCCATGATGCAATGAGATTTGACTGGGTAAAGTTCATTTCTTTTGGCGGCTTTGCTCCGAATGAAAACTCCATTATATTTCTCACTGCTTTTAACTGAGTTTCTTGAATGACTGAGTTTGACGAACTTTTAGATGTCTCAGGTTGAACAATTTTAATTGAATTTTTGGTGGGGCGAACGCCCCCAGCTCCAGTTGGGATCGAGATTAGAGCTTCGTTTTTTGGAAGGGAGTTGGAGAGGGGTCTTTTTTTAAGTTTATTGTTATTTTTAAAACTTTCATTACTCTCGAGATGTGCGTTTTCTCATTCCTCAGAGCATTTAGTAATTCTTATCCTCCCAGGTTTAGTTGTCTTACCAGGAGGAGTAGGGAACAACCATGAATATTTGATTGGAGTCAGCGGGGGAAATCATCTGGCACTCGCTAATGGTGATAGCATAACTTCGGTGAAAGAAATTCCGCACCCAAGAAACATCAGCGTGTTGAGGAGCCCCTTCAACGAAAAATGCCGTAATGTTTCCCTGTTTCAGCTTTTCGAGTCTGTTTTTGCATTCGGAGGGGGTCCATGAGGTTCCAAATTGTTTGAGCAGTTGGCGGGGAGCGGCGACGGGGGGTATCCTAGTTGGTAAAGGCAAAACAGTTTCGGTTTCCGTTGTTAAGGTGGCTGGAGGAGTATTTGAAAATAATGGCAAATGAGACTCTGTGTCTACTAATTCATTATTAATTGAGACATTGTACGGGGAACTAGCCTGGAACTGAATTTGATCGGGTATTCCATCGATTTTGTGGGAAGCCAATATCACTTCTTTACCGATTTCGGCAACGGTCAACCGAGTTCCTATGAGTTCCTCGCTGACGTCAATCATTTTTCGGGTCAGGTCATCGAGCGTAGAATCTGATGGATGAGGGGTGTGAAGTGTTGTTTTGGAGGAGGATTGAAAAAGCAAGTCGAGATCAGTACGGAGAAGGTTGATAGAGTCGTTTATGTGTGTGAATTCATTGGATTTAAGGAGGTTGGCAAAATAGTGATATTTGATCACTTCGCTCTCGTTGTCGTGGTTAGATTTGTTTTTCGACAGATTTTGGATCGCTGCCAGTTGCTTTTCGATCATTCTACCTGTGGACTTGTAAGCTTCCACATTACTGTCAATGCAGTTTATTGATTCCTCAATCTTTTCTATTCTGTCCAAAATAGTTCAGCTAATATGACCATTCTCGACTCGTTGTTGCATTTAATTGCCAGCATAACGTGAGCCAAGGTGATCTCTTTGCACTCGTCGCAGTAAAAATTGAAAAGACTGCAATACTCCTTGAGGTAGGTTATGGATCTTCGGGGAAATCCGATGCATATGACACGGAATGATTTTCCACAGAGACCATTGCATGCTACCCATTCGGCGTTGGGGTCAACAATTGAGCACAAAACACTAGCACAGCACTTTTCCATTATTTGTTTGGATTTTTTTTTGTTTTTGTTTTGTTTTGGGGTCAACACTTGTACAGTTGAGTTTGAGGAATCGGCAGACAAAACTAGGTCGACGAACAACGACGGGAGATATACTGAGTCGGCAGTTTACGGGGCTTTGACAAAAAAAGTGGAAAATAATAACTGAACTCGGTATACGGGAGAAAGAGAAAAACACGTCCGCCCAGGTTGACAATTGAACAATCATATTCAGAAAAATATAATTAACATTAAATGAGTGGAATACTTTACTCACCTCGAACGTTTCGCATCCAGTTACATTGAGCATTGTCACCGGGAAACTCTTGTGAAAGTGTTAACGATTAGATTGGGTCCGCAAATTGTAGCGTTGCGTAGACGGTTCTAACTCATCCTGTTGTTGTTGTTTAGGTACACGTAGATGTGAGCAAACTGTACTCTTTACAACACTGGGGGTTTTTCAGAGAACCGGGGTGGACGAGTAATATTAATCACGGGACAAAATGCGCGAGAGAATCTGAAGCTGTCATCACGATTGAAATTTTTGTGACGTTTTATTTCAATCGCTTCGCGGACCAAAAATCCCAGAGGGATGTAGTGAGTCTCGCGAGTTAAGTCCTTTTTTTTTTGTTATAATCAGCGCTCAAGGGGTTTGTGTACCCTTAGGGAGGAGGAAAATAGAGGTACCGATGTACATTGGTTTTAAATGTTTGCAAGTTATAACGACCAGGAAATACAGAGATGGGCAGGGTATTCCATATCGATATTTTAGAGTACGTCCGAAAATGGGCTTGAGGGTATACTGATGAGCATTCATAGCGAGACGGGTGTTACTGTTGAAAATTTGAATGGGCGGAATGGGCTACTGACGATTTCAGTGGAGCATGTTTGTAAACTTTTTTTTACTTTCTTTTACCTTATGTTGAACTCTTTTAAGTATTTTGGTCAAATATTTGCTTTTGTATTTCTTTCTATTACATGTATGTCATATTAATGCGCAAAGTCGCTGGCCCAAAATCGACGAATTTCGTGATGTGTTTGTGGGGTCGAAAGTTGACATAGTGTGTGTATCTGAAACTTGGTTTCAACTGGATATTCCCAATGTTGTATACAATATGAATGGTTACAAGTTGTATCGTGCTGATAGGAATATCCGTATTGGCGGGGCTATGTACATCCGCGAGTGCATAAATGTTGAATTTGTAATTAAATCTGATGCTACCTCTCTAATCGATTATTATTTTGTTGCGAAAGCTAATTATGTATCAAGCAAGTATTTTTCCGGTGTAGCTTACCATTTTAATATTTGAATTTTTTACAGTCCTAGAAGATTTAACACCTCTCTACGCTGAAATTACATATTTTTTGCGGAGACTTTAATTGTAACTTTCTTGAAAACAATTCGCTGTCATTTACAAAACAAAATCAGTAATCCAACGCATTTTACAAGCACCTCATCAACACCCTTCTATATATTCAGTTGTCAGCGTCTGCTTTCTCAAAACATGACTTGATTTTTGCGACTTTGAGACATCCTCCGGTGCAAACAACAGTCTGCTTGTATAAATATAGAGATTTTAGGGCAATAAACATAATTCTGTTGGAAGAGGAATTGGCAAGATGTTTATTTTATAACTTCTGCTAATAATCAAAAAATTTCGTACAAAATGCCATACGTAGTCGTGAAATACAAGAAGCTATAAAACAAAGCAACCAGCCCTACAGACGATGGAAAAGATTCCGAGTACCTGAGTTTCATGCAGTGTTCCGGACTTTAAGAAACAGTGTTTCTTTGAAAGGGGAAGCTAAGAAGAGAGTGTATTCAAAACGATTTAATTAAACCTTGCCAGCGAAAACCTTGTAGAAAAGGTTATAATCCCTGAAAATATAAGTCGCGACTTTTTAAATACGGAATTCGCCAAAGTTCAAAGTACATTGCCTGACATTGCCGAACCGGGTGCGGCTCATTCTCTTCCTAATCTTGATAGCGTTGATTGCTTTCAGTTTACTAAAGTAAATGAAACCGACGTTCTGTGCGCCATTCTTCAAATAAAGTCTAAGGATACAAACCTTGATGAAATATATCCATATTTTATGAAAATAATTTCGCCTCACATATTTCCTACCCTTAAACACATTTTTAACACAATTCTAATGGCGTTCTCCTTTCCTCCTTCCTGGCAGGTTGCTAAAGTTATACCGATAATAAAAAAGCCTGAGTTTAGACCTATTTCAATTCTTCCTTTGTTATCCAAAGTCTTTATAAATAAATGACTCTTTTTGTCAAACATAATAAGCTTCTGGCTTCAGAGAAAACCATAGCTGTGTCCCTGCTGTTTTGAAAATAACAGATGATCTGAGAATTGCAGTGGATCATGACCTGATGTCCTTTCTTGGTCTCCTAGACTTCTCAAAAGCATTTGTCATTGTCAACGATGGAATTTACAGCTTTTTCCTGTGTTAAAGTTCTCAACCGAATCACATTCTGAAAAAAGTTCGAGTCCATTTCTGAGAAGCTAGCATCTTCATCACTGTCAATATATCAGTAACATCGTTTTCTTGAAATGTGCTGGTACGACTATATTCTGCAAGAAACATTTTAGCATGGTTCCAAGACCCCTTGAAAAAAACAATACCGTAATCCGTAAAACTGACAGTGGAATATCATCTTCCTCATCAAACTCCATATTTATCCAGCACTTGTGAAGCAGAACCGCTGATACATTTTGTAATGCCAAGGCAATAATTGGAACAGCTTCGAAAAGATTAAGCTCCTTCAGAGCATTTGTTATGCCTTTTCCCGAACTCGAAATTTTGCTCAGCAAGCTACTGCTATAAAATAGCTTAGTTAAGCGGATCGCCTTCTGATCCATTGGTTGGATCAATGGTGTAACATTTGGTGACATGTACAATACAACACCCAAATTTTTCCATCGGCCGTTTCTTTTACCAATTCGGCTTCGGGAGGATGACTAGGTGCATAATCTAGAAGAAACGAAGTCTTATTGGTATCTTTATCTTTTCCTCTTCTATTAACTTATTTCTCTTTTTTCTTATACTCCTTTTTATATATATATTTCCTTCTTTTCGAATACCAACTTCTCCATAGTTTATTTTAATTTATGAATTGTTAAAACCTAAAACTTCAAATTGACTTTTACTTTTATAAACTCTAATTAAGTTCAATATAAAAGATTTTTTAAACAAATAAATAAATGAAATGAAATAAGTGTCCAGTGTGTCCTTAATCAGCTGCATCTTTGTAGAATGTGTTACACTGCTCTCCAGCAAATATTTTGAAGTCGTAACTGAATCCGGAAACTCCACGTAGAACTTTGTAGTGTAGTTGTGTAAAGATGGCAAAAAGATGGCAAATCCATAGAAAGTAGTAAAAAATGATCCAATACCCAAAACTTATTAATTCATGGGACTATCAGGACACTACAGGAGATTTATAAAGAATTTCTTTATTGAGACGAATCCACTTCCCACTCCTGTTGCAGTACGACTACTCATCGATCATGATCAATCTATTCAAGTTGTCTTGGAAGGTTTCAAGTCTGTTATCTACAAAATAAATGCTGGTGTGTAATATGGCTCCATTCTGTCCGACATCGGACACTATTTGTAATTTTCATCAATTCTCAAAAAAAAAACTTGATTTCATCAATTAATGCATTCTACAACATTGTACATTTATTTAACATCTATTAAGTAAAAGGTTTTCGAATAGGGACTTGACAACTTTGAATTTAATTTGTGAACGCACTCTTTCGCTAATCAACAAACTGTCACTGTCAATTTATTCAGTAAACTCAACATTTTCATTGTACACGTACGAGCAACGTTTGCAAATTACAAAAATTTTCTACCGAAATTCAGAGTCGGTGACTGCAGCTTTAAGAGCGTCAGCTTCAATTTTCGGTCGTAATTTTCGCCCTAGTAGACAAGCAATAACAAGTTTAGTGCAAAAATTTGAGTCTACATATTCGTTGTGTGATATTGCCGTGTCAGTGAGACAAGGGGTTGGTGGATGTGTTGAAAATATCGCTGCCGTTCCGGCGTCCGTAGCAAACGATCTAAATCAGTCAATTCCACGGCGTTCTCAAGAATTGCGCCACATTATGGCGTATTTTGCGTAAGGATCTTGGTTTACACCCATACAAGATCAAGTTGATTCAAAAATTGAAGCCTATGGACCATTTGAAGCGACGTACGTTCTCCGATTGGGTTCTGGAGAAGATGCGCCAATATGATGAATTTCATCGCAAAATCATCTTCAGTGACGAGCTCATTTTTGGCTCAATGGGTTCCACATGTGCTTCATGAATCACCACTTCATCCACAAAAAATTACTGTTTGGTGCGGTTTGAATGCCGGCGGGCCACATTTTGTCGTCGACGATAACGATCATCACGTTACTGTGAATGGTCAGCGTTATCGCGACATGATCACCGATTATTTTTGACCCGAATTGGAAGATATGGACCTGGACGACATGTGGTTCCAAAGTATGGTGAGCGTGTTATCTCAAGAAATGGGCCAGTCGATTGGCCGTCTCGTTGGTGCGATTTATTTATTTTTAGTTTTAAAATTACTTATTGATTACTGTTCTTTATATATTCACTATTTGTGTATTTTTCCTTTTTTCAATTTATATATTTTTATTTATCTTGTATATGAGTCCTTATGGTGTGAACACTTATTGTATTCCTCGCGTTATGCTTAACATTTTCAGCAAATTTGCAAATGGGCTAAAAATATGTAATTTTAATACGCAAAGTATACCCGCACACATTGACGAGTTACGCGATTGTTTCTCGGAGGGATCAATTGATTTTATTTGCATTACCGAAAGTTGGTTAAATAAGAACATCAGTAATTATGCTATTGAAATACCAGGGTATTATATCTTACGTAACGACAGAAACTCGAAACGTGGTGGTGGGGTTGCCATATACTGTAAATCTAAATTTAAATGTGAAGTAATTGAGTCGTCAGAAGATTCCGAGGTTGAGTTCATGTTTATTGAAATAATGAATAGTGTTACAAGTGTGCTAATTGGTTGTGTGTATAATCCAAACAAAAGTTTAAGTTTTAGTCAGTTTTTTGAAAGTCTCAGTGTGCACAGTCCTAAATATTCATCCTTAGTTGTGTGCGGCGACCTTAATATTGATCTCTTACTAGACAATAATCTATCACAAAACTTAAAAAATGAATGTTCTATGGTTGATCTAAATATTGTCAATATTTCCAGAGCTACTCATTTTCGTCCCCATTGCAAAGAAAGTCTTATTGATATAGTGTTAACGTCAAACTTAGAGCTAGTCACAGAATACAAACAAGTAAGTTTTCCAGGTATTCCATCATACCATGACCTAATCTTTGTTAACTTAGATATACAGATTAGTGTAGTGCCATATCCCATGCAATTTACCTTCCGTGATTTTAGTAAAATTAATGAGCTCGATTTGACTCGCGATGTTCTAAATTATCCTTGGCATCTTTGTTGGGAAACTTGTTCAGTCGATGATAAAGTAAATACTTTTCAATCACTTGTCCAGTCCCTTTTCGAGAAACATGTACCAATTAAAGTTAAGAAAGTCATTAACAACGGCGTCCCCTGGTTCTCTGAAAATATTAAAAAACTTATTTTAAATAGGGATAGATCGTATTCTTGTTGGCGGCAAAATCGTAGTAGAAATAATTGGAATATCTACAAATTTCAAAGAAATAGAGCTACGACCGAGGTAAGAAAAGCCAAAGCAGCATTTTACTCCTCAAAGCTTAACACTACTCAGCCTAGCTCTACTCTCTGGAAGAACCTCCGGTCCTTAAGAATTGTTGAAAAGACGTCAGTGGGATGCGATCTAGATCCGAACCACTTAAACAGATTTTTTCTTAGAACATTGGATAGTTCAGTTACAGCTAATAGCAGCAATACTAACCTTACTGTAACCAATCATGATAATTTTAATTATTTTGAGTTTCACTGTGTGTTAGAGAGTGATGTGGCTAAAGCCTTATCCAACATCAAATCAAACGCGGTAGGAGTAGATTGTATATCTATTAAATTTATAAAACTAATTATGCCCTGGTTATATTATCCTCTTACGCACATTATTAACTCGTGTATCATGAGATCTGAGTTTCCTTCAACTTGGAAATATGCTAAAGTTGTGCCAGTGCCTAAAAATACTACGAGGAACCAGCCAGAAGATTTTAGGCCTATTAGTATTTTACCGTGCCTATCAAAGATTTTTGAGATTTTATTAAAAAACCAAATCAATGAGCACATAAGTTCAAATAAAATGTTATCTCCGTTTCAATCAGGCTTTAGAGAAAATCACAGTTGTACCACGGCTGTAATAAAAATTCTGGATGATTTAAGAAGAGCGTATGATAAGAATAATATATCTATTCTGTGCTTATTAGATTTTTCTAAAGCCTTTGACTGTGTAAACCATCAACGCTTGATTGCGAAGCTGAAAAGTCAATTCGGTTTTGGTAATAACGCTGCATGTCATATATTTAATTATTTAAATGACATATTTCAAGAAGTACATACTAGCCAGGGAAGTTCAAATTTTCTACCGGTTCATTCAGGTGTTTCACAAGGATCTATTTTAGGACCACTCCTGTTCTCATTGTTTATAAACGACATGCCTAAGGTCTGTCTTGATGCATCGGTACATTTATATGCAGACGATGCTCAGGTATATCTGTCTAGACCGATTGGCTTAATGGATGATTGTATAGCAAGACTTAATGAGGACTTGGAACGCATTTATAACTGGTCTGTTCTCAATAAACTGTCCTTAAACCCTGCTAAATCTAAAGCAATTGTTATCTGTAATGACACGATTCATTCCAGTTGCTTGCCACAAATACATTTAATGGGACAATTAATTCCATATGCAAATGAGGTGAAGAACTTAGGAATATATATCAACTGCAAACTTTCGTGTGAAAGCCATATCAATTATGTTATCAAAAGAATATATGGTGGTCTACGCCAACTTTATATCTCATCCGCCTTTGTCCCTATCTTAACAAAGCTTAAACTCGTAAGATCTCTGTTTATGCCCATTATAAACTACAGCTCAGTAGTTTATAGTAATATTGATGCAATGTCCTTTAGGAAACTAGAATTAGCATTTAATTCGGTGATTCGCTACATATATGGTATCCGTAAATATGATCACATTTCGAGATTTTCACTTAAAGTTACCGGATGTACCCTTAGACAACATATAAACATATTAAACTGCACATTTCTGTATAAATTGCTCAAAACTAAACAACCGACATATCTCTTCGAGAAACTAAGTTTGGCTCATTCAAATCGTACCCTAAATATCAATGTTCCTTATTTTAACTTTTTAAATAGTCAACGTTTATTTTGACTTTGGAATTCCATACCAATATACATACGTCAATCTAGTTCGCTTTTTATTTTTAAAAATTTGCTTGTTTCTTTTGTAAAGAGTAATCGTAATAACCACATTTTTGATAAATAGTAATTTTTTGTCGACTCACATTAATTTAAAAATAAATATATATAATATATATATGTATATATATATATATATTTTTTTTTTGAAACTACATATGTAACCCAGATACCTTAATGTTAATTTTATATGAATAAGTACAAATAATGAGAATGTAATTCTTAATGTACAGTCCAGAAATAAATGAAATAAATTAAATTAAATTAAATTAAAATTTAACGCCGTTACGTTAAGTCATTGGTTTATGCCAACACGCCGACGACGTTGGAAGAGCTCAGAGCCAACATTGAATGCGAAATAGCGGCCGTTTCGGCCGAAATGTGTGGCCAAGTCATTGAAAATTGTAAGTTTGACTGCATACGTGCCCGCGGTGGCCATATGAACAAAGTCGAGTTCCATTCATAAATGTTTTGATTGTACTTCAAGCCGATAATAAAGTTTTTGAAATATCTCAAATGGTTTGCGTTTTATTTAAAAAAAAAACAAGTTGTCAAGTCCTTATTGGAAAACCCTATATATAGTGAATATTATTTATCTCACAACATCTAAACAATTAGGGAATATAATATTTTCGCTCTTCTGTGCCAACCGGTTCCTTTATTAACATTTAAATATGTAGTTGTTGTTGTGTAAGGGTCTGCGAAGACCACACAACAATAATCCACGGATCTAAAACACCCTCGATATAGTAGGTGACGCGATTTAACTCCCCATCCCATTGGCCTTGAAAGATTAGGGTGTGACCCTCCGGTATAGGGTCATCCTGATCTGTAATTATCGATGGTATCCATTGAATGGGGAGATGCTGAAGTAGTGAAATAATATTAGAACAAGTCAAACTTACAAATTTGTATATACTCACCCTTAGATGTGCCGGGAGGTCCCGCATCAACCGCGTTACTATAATTGGATATAAATCCATTTCGGTATTCTAAAAACAACTCAAAATTATCAGAGGGGAGGATACACAATTTTTTATGATTAAAAATTGCAATCAATTTTTTTTTTCTTTTTTTCTTGACAAGATACTAATACAATTTTAATAACTTACAAGCTAATATATGTTATAAATAGTATTAACAAGAAATAGTGTAGTCAAGAGGACAAGAACAATTATTGATGGTGAAAACAGTTAATAAGCAAATAGTTTATAGTTTAAAAATGATTTAAGACATATTCAAAAGAAGTAAAATAGATTGGAGTCAAAAGGGAATCCATTAAACAATGATTGAAAGAGAAAAGCCATTTTTTAACATATCTTAAGAATACTGATTTCTTTCTCTGATTGATTTTCTAAAAAATAAATCAGAGAAAGATTTTCTAAAAACGTGAGAAGTGTGTTTTATCAATGGTAAGAATAGATACGAAGTTCCTGGTGTTGGCGCGTAAATTATGACTTTCATGAAACCGGAGTTTTCAAAGAAAAAATTTTTAAGACTTTGTAACAGTACAGATGCCTTAACGGAAGAATTTCCAGTCTTTTGAATAGTTCAAAACTAGATGTTCTGTGATTATTTTAGTAAGTACCACCCCAGCAAGAAATACCATACTGCAGCTTTGATTTTAATAAGCCATTGTACAACAACATTAACCCTTTAGAACCGATTGGGAAAATACATCCCAAAAAAAAAATTTAAAAATCCTACTGGGACCATTTAGTAAGGAAATTACTTGCAGTTGGCTGTTTTTCGGTGTTTTTGACAGAAACTTTAATATCCCGTTACCTATGCGGTATTTTCAAAACGTCAGTTCTTGGTAATTGTGATTTAAAAGCACGTGTCTCCATAATTGTTTTTTTGGCTATAAATTGATGTAAGTTTTATAATTTACACTTTTTTGTAGATTTTAATAACAAGTAATTTATTATATTGTAAATAAATATTGGCTTATATTGATACTAAAAAATTAATATTAATTATTATTTTTGTGCATTTGAATTTTTTGGGACAATATATTCCAGTAGTTTCTTCTGTTGGGATTATATCGTCGTTCCAAACACGAAGTGGCGTATCTGCAAAAATTGCCGTTTTGAGATATTTGGCGTATATGATGTACCGATCGTTATTTATCATCACACGAAGTGGCGTATCTGTATCTCAAACCGTTTTAATTTTATTCATACTTTCAGTTCTGACGTAAATGATTTTATATGTTCTACGCAAAATACGAACAGACGTATCTATACATACGCCAGTTCGTGTTAAAAGTTTTTTTTTACTCCAGTCATTATAATACATCTGAGGGGTATAATTTCAAAACACAAACTTGCAGCGGGTGTGTTGCTTCTTCATGACAACGCTCCTGTTCACACGGCGCGAGTTTCCAAGGCTGCTGCGCGAGATTGTGGTTTCGAAGAAATCCAACACCCACCCTATAGTCCAGACCTTGCCCCTAGTGATTATTTCCTGTTTCCGGATTTGAAAAAATGTCTTCGTGGAAAAAGATTTTCGGATGATGAAGAACTCAAGTCGGCAATAAATGGGTATTTTGCAGAGAAAGAGGAAATTTATTTTTTTGAGGGTTTAAAAAAGCTTATCTCAAGATGTAACAAATGCATTGATGTTAGGGGAGATTATATTGAAAAATAAAAACAATTTAAATTGAATTCACATTTTCCTTCATATCGATACCGAGAATATATTGAACGCCCCTCGTAGTTGCAAGCAGTTTCTTCGGAATAAGCCCGTAAGATTCGGATATAAAGCTTGGGTAGCGGCTTTGAAATTTGGATTCCTTCATCAAGGAAAGAGACTGGATAGAGATCCTCTGTTCTGTGGTTCTGGACTTTAGCAAAACGATCGCCAACGAGTTCCCCTTGTTTAAATTTTCAATATTTTTCGATCTTATATACAAACTTTCGGTGGAACAGGCACTTTGCGTGACAACCGGTTGAAAAATATAAATTTGGAAGATAGAAAGAAATTTACCACGTACTAAGATAAAGAAACTGGCCAAAATTGTAACAAGCGTCCAATGTCTACGGTACTTATCCAATTAAGAGTGTAAAAAGGTTTTCATTTTCTGAGAAAAGGAGGATAGATATCCCTCAACCAAACGTCAATCATGAGTACAACTCTCATATGGGTGGTGTAGAATTGCTAGATGAGCACATTTCGTGCTACCGAATTGGATTTCGAGGAAAGAAATGGTCCACCTTCATTGTTATGTCGATGATTGATCTAGCCATTGTTAATACGTGGTCCTTAAACAAATATTGGAGTTCAGGAGGCAGCTGGCAATTGGTCTTTTGACCGAAAACACATGATCCAGAAGAAAGAGTCAATGGACAACATCAAATTGAATTTTTTTTCCAGGACTTAAGCGAAAACGTTGCCGGTTATGCAAATCCCAGACCAAACAACAAAATTTGTAGTCAATGCAACATTGCATTACACGAAAAATGTTTTGTGCAATTCCATTCCTAGCATTGTATAAACACATTTGAAAATTAAAAATAAAGTTTTTTAAAAAAAATTTCACTAATTCTGTTTGTTGCCCATTGGTGGCGTTAACGCAACATTTTTAAAAAGGTAAAATGATAACGTTAAGTGTTTTTCCACATAAATTGAATGAATTTAAATAAAATATTGAAAATAAATTAACTCGGGCATAAATGGGTTAAGGGGAGTCTCACTCGAAAAGTCACTTTTTTTTTAAAATCTTAATAACTCTGGTTTAAATAATGGTATTTTATTATTCTTTTTTTTATTCTCTTTGTGAAAGCCTGCTGTTTCCAAATCTGCAAAGAAACTCAAATTTTACCGAAAATTGGTGCTAGAATTGATACCTAACCTAAAACCACTTTAGGTACATTTTTTGGGACCAGCACGAAAAATTTTTAACTTTTTTTAAGCTCATTTTAAACTAGAAGGACGTCCAAATAACATTACGTTTTTGTTTTGTTTATATTTTGTTTTTTAATAATTTTTGCGGGGATGAGAAAAAGTGAAATAAAAAATTGACCTATTTTTAATCTCATAGTATTTTTTTCAATGAGTTTTATAATTAAAAATCGGTTTTAAAAAACATAGCTGCCTTAAGAAGCCCGATTTTAATAATGTGTAAAAATCTGGAAGTCATCAGTTGACCGTAGCCTGAGAAAATTGTACCGAAAGGCGTGAAAACCGAATTTTACAGGAGAGACGATTTTGTTGAGAGCGCCTCTAGGCCATGGCGTCACCGCCCCTTCAAACTCTTTTTCCGGGCGAAAAGTGAACTCCATTGATTCCTCCTGGGATAACGCAGTGCAGTGGCCGATCCCGCATCTAATATATAACCTTCCATTTCATGTTTTCGTATTTTTATAATCGTTTTTGCCGATCTCGTGTTCACTTTTGAGTTTTTTCTCCTGGTTTTTTTCGTTCCTCTTGAAGCAATGCCGCGATCACGGACATTTGGAAAGAGGAAATTGAAATCTGGACCCGGCAGAGGAAAAAAGAAGCTAGCGACCGCCGAAATTCCACCCTCGGAGAACGCTGAAACCAGCAACGAAGAGTCTTTTGCACCAGCTTCTTCAAGATCTTCCAGTTGCTCATCCTCTCATTCGAAAATGAGTGGGAATTTATCATTATATGACGAATTCGAATCCTCAAGCAGGAACGATATAATAGACATTGACTTATTTTCCAAAAATTGTGCAAGTGCAGTGTCTTGTGTCAAATGCCACAGTTCGGTTGAGTTCAAAGTCACAAAAAGGGTTGGGCTGGCATCAAAAATTGCCATATCTTGTACCAGTTGCCCACATACAACCGAATTTATGAGCTCTCCAACAATTTTAGCTGAAGAAAATGAAAGTAAGTATATATTATACACGTTTTTACATCTTTTATAAGTAATATATATACATATATATCTAAACTTTTTTCTAGGGCAAAAGAAAGCATACAAGATAAATGTTAGGACGGTTTATGCTTTTCGTGCTATTGGAAGAGGGCATAATTACATGCAGATGGCACTTGGTATGATGAATCTGAACTACCCATCATTCACAGCATACGCATCGTATGAAAAAATTTTTGCTGGTGCTCTGGAAAAAGTAACTCTCAAAAGATTTTTTATTTATTTATTTTATATTATTTTATTTTATTTTTATTTATTTTTTTTTTTCATGATAACATTTTTAGGAAGCAATCAAATCAATGATAGCGGGAGAACAGAGAAATAGCGAAAGTTGCTCGGCTGAGGCAAGTCAAGGCAAAAAAAAGTCTTGAATTCAGACAGCAAGAGAAGGACGAGGAGGACCCTTCCTACAAATCGGGCCATTTTTAGTTACAAATAAAATATTACTTCTTATACAGTAATTCTCTATTATTATTCCCTTTTATCATCCGAATTGATATGTAGTGGTGATAGTTCTAATAATTAAACAAAATAATATCAATAATACAATAAAAAGATCATTGGAAAATGTAAGCAAGTAAATAAGAATCTGTATAGGGAACCAGTCTATGAGAGATGTGACTCGCACTTCGGTTTTTCCTAAACATATCGAATTTTATACTACTTCCGGTTTGAATATTGTCAATATATTTATACCAGCAGAACCAGAAGAATCCACAGAATTTTTTAAGTAAATAAAAAAAAAATTTTTTTTTTTTAATTTTTCGAGAGAGACTCCCCTTAAGACATGTGTTATATACGGAATGATCGAAGGAGGGGTGGCTTTAATAAATACATATTGCACATGGCATAATTGACAAAAAACTTTTGACCACATCTGCAATGTCAACACATAAACCGTATGATTAGAATCTGATAATTATTTAGGTTCAGGTTTGCTGTCCCGGAAGTCCCTCCAGATATGAACTTTTGCTTTAGTTCATTACCGTCGGTGTTATTTGGGCAACTAATTCGTTCCTTGCCTACACCTAGATGTCGCAAGTTACTCTAAAGTTTTCGACTACCCAAGTTGGTTTTTAATTTGTTGTTTTTAAGAAAAAAAAATTGTGCCTTTGCCGCTTTTATTTATTTGTACAATCGGTGGAGTTCTTCGATCCGAAAACGCTTCCACCGATGATACTCGTATGCTTGCACGTTGCCTTATTAATTGTTTAATTTCTCTTGAGAACCAGGGCTGTTTTGAACTTTGAATTTATTTTTATTTTTAGTGGAACATATAGATTGGAAAGATAATTGATATGAGAGTGAAGAAATAAAATAAACTTATTCTAGATTAACGAATATAAAAGAAATTGTTTTGTTTTAAAGTTATTGGCATTGAGTCTACTTACCTCTGAGGCCAACTAACTCTGTGGTGCGCGTGCGATACCCGCACTGTGTAATATTTGTTTTTTTTTTTCGTTCTACACTGCACTACTTGTTTTTTTTGGTTTTTTTTTTTATAATACAGAGAGTACAGAAAAATTCACGTGAAGAAAATCCCTCTTAACGGTGAACTAACAGTAAATATTTTTCCACTCAAAATTAATTTATAATATTTATTTTTATTTTTTATTTTTTGCTCAAAATAATTTTTTTTATTAACTATAAAATCTCACCGAATACTTATAAGTAATTAGCACTCAAAATCATAACTTATTTTCTACGTCCGTTTTTAATACGCGCTCGTGTTGGACTTATAATTATTAGGCATTGTGATTAGAGTCTACTTTAGGTCTGTTTTCGACTTTTTTAGACTTTTATAACACTTATGCCTCACAACATTCGAAGTACTTTTCGTATGAAGTCAACTTTTTCAAAAATCTGCAGAATTATTAGTACATACTCGTATTCCCCTTCTATTGTACAATTTTGTTGTATGTTTCAGTTATACAATATTTATTATAATTAATTTTTAGAAATTATTCACTTTGAGGAAATTGCAACCACTAAAATTGCACAAACACTTTTAACACACAATGCACAATGTCCTATTTGATGATAACGGTAAAAAAACACGTCATAACAGGAGCACTGTTACTATCAAAGTGAATGAGAGAACCGCAAATGCAATAACTCAAAATACAAGGATTCACAGTTCTCATTACTTGGTAACACACCTCCTTCCTGTATTCGGCGCTCTTCTATTGCCTGAGATAAATGAGTGTGAACTTTGGTGGTCGGCAACACAACTACGCACAACACAACTTTAAAATCCGCACTCAGTCAGGTTCATTTGTAAGTAGCATTGAGTAATAAGAATTCAGTTGTGTGAATGTGCGTATTCTTGCAGATGTCTAGTTGTGATGTGAGCCTAGAGGAACGGTCAAATCAATGCATACAAGCGAATTTGTAAAATATTAAGGAGTACATAGTGGAAAGTGTGGGTCGAAAAGGAAATGGCTGGAGTGCACCTATGCCTGGTACCCGCCACCCGGGTGTGTTGCATTCGGATTGCCAATGGGGATAGGCATAGGATAGACCATGGGAATGGTGGTGGAAATATGAGTTAGTTGTTGGTTTACATTTGACAGTCTGGTAGGAAAGACAGTAAACGGTTTATGCTGATAATTTTAATGAGTATGGTATAAATCTTACCAGTAACGTTTGTGTAACTTAAAGCTTCACGTGTCATCAACTGGGTACACCTACGTCAAAAGCATTTTTCAGCTTAATCCATACGCATCTTAGCCCCACAAGTTCAGTCAACTCTTTTCAACTCAGCTGTCGTTGTCATGTATCTTAACCCAGCCTACATCATAAACATATGTAAAGGGTGATTCCAGTTAGACTAGGCCAAACCAGACTGGTACCGTTGATTGACAGAGGGTCTACGATTAAAATTTTTCCTCCCAATCCATAGAGATAAGCCCAAACGGGTTAATCTGTTAAGATTAGGAATTCTTTAATGGTATTGCGATGCTTTCCTGAGACGACTATAGCAATCACTCTACTACCACCCGCTTCCAGGTAGAGCCTTACGGCGTACCTCTGCTGACACATATTTTAGCAGAAGCCTTTACCATAAGACTGAACACTGTGTGTTGTATGTTGACGTGGTTAAAGGCACCCTTTATGTCAAGGAATGCGACCATTGTGTACTCTCTGTATGTAGTGATCGTTCGATGTGGCTAGTCAGTGAATGAAGAGTCGTTTCCATACACTTTCCTATAAAGCAAGTATGTTGAGTCGTACACAAAAGTTGTGGATCAATTCTAGATCATGTATGGAGTTCAAAAGTAAAGATGATAGACTTACAGGTCTGAGTTCCTTTGGGACAACATAAGAACACAAGAGAATGTGGATTATTTCTGCGTAGTTCTTCACGATATTCTCTAGCGTTGTCAGGATAATATCTGAGAGCGTTTACAGCTCGACAGGTATTTTACGATCCAGCCTATAAGACTTGCAGCTTGTCTCTTCTAATCAGAGCCGTGAATTTCGGTCGGGGTTCGACATCCAAAAACCATCGGCTTTTCTTCAAACAGCTAGTCATCGTAGTTTTTTTTTTTTTAGTTTTCAATGCATTTTATTTTCTTACTAATTAACTCTTACATACTAACAAAAAATGCTTAAATGCTAGCTTAAAATTACTTAACAATCTTATACTAACTTACTGGCCCACAGCTAGTCATCGTAGGATTGATGGAGTGGATTTTTCTTTTGCCACATTTCCTTTTCTTTTTATATATTTTGTGGTGTTCCTTATATCCCAGTACCAGCCAGTCATTTTTCTTGTGCTTTTTCTAAACGGTCCCACTGCTAATGTCCACTAGTGTGGATTTTTCCCTCCTCTAGGCTGAATAAGGTGGACTGGAAGCAGCCATTGCCTGATTGAGAGCCATGTCAAGCTTGTTGGGTGCTCCTCTGTATTTTGTCGAATCAGTTTTTTGATAATTTCTGAATTCTAGTTGGCAGCGAGAAGCATCCTTCAAACTGAAAATTGTGTACGAGTATATCTATGGTGTGTTCAGGCGAGATTTGATTTGATTGACTTAAATTTTATTGATTCCATTTAAATAATTTTAATAATATGTTAACAAAGTACTTAGGTGTAAATTTCGATAGATAAGAGTCTGAGTACAAACATGTGGTTTAGTGGTACTAGCTTCCTAGTACCAATCCGATCCTACCCATGGCAAGTCAGTTTTTCATTTGTGTAATTGGAACTCAGACCGAAAAATTCTGCATGTGAAGGCATAACACTGACACGTAGATTTAGCTGTTGTAGAGTTTCAAGCACAGAAAAGACAAATACTGTGATATACCTCGAATCACTCTGATCACTGAAGAAAAAACTCTCCGTCCTATTCGGAATCCCACCCCCTGGAGAGCGAATATCGAAACCAAACACACCTGAGTTCCAAACCACTACAAAACAATTTTCCTTTCTCCTCCTTCTAACTTTTTCTTCGAATAGCAATAGGTAGTTTGTTAAAAGATTTAGGCACAGTAACAGTAAAAAAATGAGAAAATTTGGTTCTATGTGCGATCGGAACATTAACCACTGACCGATTATTAACGCGCAAACTATAAAAAGTTGAGTTTCTATTTATAGTGTTACCACTTCGCTTGAAAAATTCCCTGAGAACCCAAATTGTTGTAATTTGAGTGATGTTGTCGGAGACAAGAGTAATATCTAGCATTTCTCATGTTGCAAACAATGAAACTAAGCTTTGAATAAGTTCTTTTGGCTCTTCAGTCTCTTCAGCTAACTCCAAATTGGCGTGCGATAGTAGTTCTCCTTGTGGACATCTTCAACCATTCTCTTTCCGAAGGAAATTTCTTGTGGAAAATGTCATTTCTGGTGCCTATTCATAAGTCTGATTCAACCTCTCAGGGATTCCTAAACTTTCTGAATGTATCGTGAAAAACCGACTTGAGTTTTTGACGAATGAATGTTGATCTGAAGTTCAGCATGGATTCTTATTTGAACGGTCTACTGCGACGAACTTGGCTTTTTTTTTCTTCTTACGTAGTTAATGAGATGGAGAACAAAAGTCAGGTCGACGCTTTCGTAAAACTTTCAATTTGCTCTCTTTTTCGCTGGATTTCATCTTTTCTGATTGGACGCACTCAACGAGTAAAAATTGGAATTTCATGAACTATAAATCGTATCGCCGACATACCGCAAGGGAGTCATTTAGGTCCATTGCTTTTCATTATTTTTTTATTAATGATATTGTCTCTGTCATCGAAATTAGTCAGCGTATACTGTATGCAGATGACTTAAAACTTTAACCATGCAGAAGATTGTCATTTGGTTGACACTCAAAAGAAATAAATTGCCATGCGATTTCTTTCACCAGAATTTCATCTTCTATCGAATTTACTCGTAGTTCCCCATTCAATTCAACTCGTTAGAGTAGAGTATTAAGGACTCAATGGTTGGATTTATAAAATGAAACATAAATTACTTTAACGAACCATTGTAGAATAGATTATTTGAATTTGAAATTTAACACTATCAGTAACAAGTAGGTCTAAACAAACACAAATTTACTCGATTAGACCAGAAAAATCAGCAAATTCAATCTCTCTCTCTTTGAAATATGAACGCACAGCAAGCAAAAGACCACATCCTCCTTCCATCTGAGATTGAGAATAATGCAATGACAGTACGAGTATGTATATGGAAAATCAGCAGAAGAAAAGAAGAATGCTGTTGTTTTACTTATTACTTCATTCAACAATTTTTCATTGGACAACAACAGAATTGTAGTCGAAATAATATCAGCAGCAACGGCGGCATATGGAGAAGGACAATGCACTAAGTTCGAGTTTATTGGTTTTGTGTACGCATTCCGCCTTATAGATGGAATTTAATTATTCCGTTTACAAAGAAAGCTGAGGTATACTGTCCTCTTCGTAGAACGAACATATATAACAAAGAAGGCTATAAACTACCTGTGGATCCAGAAAGGAAATCAGCTAAACTCTAAAAGGACATACATTCAAATGGTGAGGCAAATCATACTCGTACTATACCCGTACTGTGCAACAATAATTAAATTGAGAAGAATTCAACAACTTGCGTGTCTGTGCATTACAGGGAGTGGGTTGTTGGGTTAGGTCCGCTGTGAGCCATCTTCAGCGTTTCAAAGAGGAAAAAGGCCACAAGGGATGAATGGCGCACAAATCCGGAATGAACTGTGATTCAGAAATGTGGTACACTGATGGTTCGAAAACGTCTCAAAGGAGCACGAGTTGAAGGAGTATTTATTATAAAGGCAAGTTATGTAGGCAAGAACAAAAAGGATAGTCCAGGAGTAGTCGACGATAATTCTTTCTAGATACCGGAAAAGAATGGATAATTGTGTGGAAAATATGTGTAAGCACGGGAAGGATATATGGCAAAATAAAAACCCAACAACTTTGGATGTAATTACAAGAATAGCTTGAATATTATCTGCTTGTTCAACTCTCGCGAACTTAAAGTAGCGATTAAATGAGTTCATATTGTATTGCAAATATTGTAATGCAAATTTCTCCATAGTGTGTTACTTAGAAGCTTATGGTTTAGGTGCAGATCAAAGAAATTACACTTAGTCTTATGGATATGCCATCGGACGCAATGACGCTGACACAGAATCTAAGCCAGAAAAGGAAAGTAGTTAGGTCATCATCATCACGGATGGCGCTCGTGTTTTTCTGGAGGACAACAACATCATATTTCAACTATAGGCAACGAACTATGCAGAACCGGTGGAGGGGAAGAAGTTCTTGCATCTGTGGAGGCAACGCTCATAGATTTGCTGAATTCTCTTATGGCTTCCTAGCTTGTTCGACGGGCTAAATTTGCCAGGCAAGGCTCAGGACGCGGTTATGTCTGTCCCCTTGGTTAAGGCTTCCATTGACAGCTGGATTTCATTTAAAATCCATACTCTTAGAATCAATACATACTTCATTTAAACCATTGTGTAGTATTTTAATTGAATGAAATAAATGATAACACTTGAACACATGTATATATCTTTGTATGCATTGTGTCCTGCAAATTATTGTAGCTCTTAATTAAAATCACCAGTACGTTCACCGTATGTCCGTCAAAGCAAATAGTTACAGGGAAGCCCCTGTCGACAACGACAATTTTGTGAATTTTACAAAATAAATTAATGAAATGTAAAATCATCGTTTAGACTCAAATGAAATGCATAAATGTGGCGCGTATCTCAGTAGGAAACCATTTAAGATTAGGTGGTTTAAAATCAGTATACGATTACATACCAAAATTTAATGTCCTTCCTATCTATTGTTCCAGCATATTGCGACGAATTACCAGGGACATCCTGCTATCAATGCATACTAAAAGAGAGAACATATACTCTCCCGCACATCACTCAAAACAAGGCATTCAATTCGGTTTCTCAAAATTTTGATTGCGTTGTATGGACAGTTGGACACCATGGGTAGAATTATTTTTTTTTCGATTTTTTGTCAGGTCACTCCTACAACCCTTCCATCACCCACCGCTCACACAAAGTCCATTCAAACAACCGGGTACGCAGAGAGATCAGGATTTCTATATTCTGCACACACAGTCATTGAGTTACATAGTGTGTACATAATTTGCGTAATTTATTTGATACTGTTGTTGCTGTTGCTGTTGCTGCTACACACCACAGAGTGCATGTGGTGCTCCCTTTTCTTGTTTGTGTTTCTAAGGATTCTTTCTTTTCATGTATGCATTTTGCAATTTTAAATTTCCTTTTTGTGAAGTGTTTGCTGTGCGGACCATCCATCATGAATACCGGGCAACGGGGAATTTAAATGATGAACAATGGACCTTTGAAATTAGGTACGATATCCTTGTACCAGTACATGTGTATATGTATTATAGTATATAAGGTAACTCATATAAATACTTTTCCCAGGGAAAATCAAGGTGCATGCACAACGCCATGTTCCCACCCTCACCATGCACCTATCATAAACTCAGGTGTCACCCATAGGTCACCTGATATCCCTATTTCTTAACTATTGACTCTCATGAATGCATACATTGCAAAAATATGGACTAAGATGCGTTTAGCAAAAACCCTCCAAAAAGGGGGATTTTACATGCATGAAGATACATCACCAAGCATACATCCAGAATCAATCACCATGCAGTGCGTCTCATACTTGGTCTATCTACTCGTATGTATTCGTTTTCTAATGGGGGAAGATGATGATGTTGGTATATTATTCAATCAATACATATATCACGCGGCCAATGCAGTGACACCCGAATCGTTTAGTTGAAATACTTGAAATGCATGATGAGTGAGGGGGACCCAATGTGCATGAGAGTGGCTCATGCTGTGATTTCGTGCGAAAGGAATTTGTGGTATCTGTGTGTCTACATTTTTGGTGTTAACTCCTTCTTTCCTCCTTAAGTGCGAGCATCCTCGAGTGCAGCATTTCCAAAATATTGGGGTGGAAGATGATGACGATGAATTGCATGGTTTGAATCAGAATCTTTAATTTGTTACTGGTATCGGTTTTATCGGGATAACTTTGTTGCTAGGCCCATATTGGACATAAGGACAATTAATTTTTGATGGCCTAATAGGTGAATATTTTGAATATTATTCACATTCAACTCATTTGGCATTTCTAGTGACAGGATTGCTGGCAATAGCTTTGAGTTTGAATGTATTTATGTATGTCCCATTGATTTCCATGGTTTCATTGTCTCATTGTCTCCTGCCATTGTATCTACTCGTATTGTAATCATTAAGGAATAAAATTCCTTTCTAAATATTTTCCATTGTTCGTGTATGCATCCCGTCGTCTTAGAGATACTCGTATCTACAATACAATGGAATTGGTTGTGGAAAATACAGTTGAGTTACTAAGCAACAAGAAGCCTCGGATACAGACGGCACAAACAGCACCTTTGGATGCGGATTTGCTGTTAGAGGCAGACTTAGGCAAGACATCTTGTGTTTGCGGCGTGTAAATGAGTAAACGAGCGTCTCGTAATAATTCGTACTAAAACTAAATTTTCCAATATTAAACTGATGACACCAAAAATAACTTCGGGCTAGTCCTACGTGCAGCGCCCTAGCTATGACATTCAAATTGTTCTCAGCGATTTAAATGCAAAGCTAGGAAGAGAGGGTATCTCTAATAGTACGTTGGAAGGTATAGCCTGGGCGACACCGCCTCCGATAATGAATTCAGGCTAACCGACTTTGCAACCGAGCGAAACATAGTCCTAGATAGTACGCGGTTCCCACATCTCGATATTCACAAGGGGACTTGGAGAGTTCCTGATCAATCAATCGACGCAAGGCACTCCTCCAGTATTATGGACATGAGGAACTTCGACGACGGACGGCTAAAATCGCAAGATATAGCCAAATCCTTTTCTAACCGAGTCTCGCTTAATGTCAGCATAAAGGACAGTGGGAATATTGCCAAAAAGCCATAAGAAATGCCATGAAGCATACATGGAAGAACTTCAGCTGTTCTACGAGCAGAAGAGGAGACACGAACATCGGATTCTCGGGAGGAAAAATAAGGAGCATGAGAAGTAGGATACTAGTAGAGTCGCAGTAGGTGCTGGGGGTTTTGGAAAGAGCATTTTTGTAGAGTGCATAACGGTGATGACGAACCAAATTCCGCTGTCAGGCTGAACGAACCTTTCAACTTGAAACGATGTAGATCAACAATTCCGTGCACCTGACCTGGATGAAGTGAATTTATTGAAATTTAAGACGAGTAGTGCTCAGGTTAAAATCAAAAAGTGGGAGGTTTGAGTTGACCTTACGGAGCATGCGGGAGATTGGTTCGTTAGAGCCATAAGAGGTGCGGTGGGTTGGGATATGGAAGAGACGAGGACAACGTAAATTACGAGGGTTAGTGTTGAAGGAAATAGAATTGTAAAAGGAAGCGCAGTTGAATGAAGAGAATGTTAGCTACGTCTCGGAGTTTTTCGAGGGTATTCAGGTTAAGAAGTTTTAGGCGGTCGCGATAGAGAGGTAAGATAAATGGATCACTCCAGGGTAGTCCACGAAGAGCAAACCGAAGAAAACGACGTTGAATGTTCTCGATTCGGGATATATGAATACGCTGAAAGGGGGACCATACTTGGCTGGCATATTCAAGGATTGGCCGGACAAGGGTAATGTAAAGTGACCTTGTCACATAAGGGTTGCAAAATGAGTTGGAAGATAACCGTATCTAAACTCACGTCCAACAAAGGTGCTGGAGTGGATGTTATACATATATGTACGCCAGTGAGCCCCCATGAATGGAACCTCACCATTGTTTATCCGATCCTCACGAAACGAAACCCTCTGAATTGCGCCCACTACAGAGGCATTAGTCTCTTAACATCGCCCAAAAGATCCCCTCTGACGTATTGTCTGAACGCCTGAAGGCATTCGCTAACAACCGTATGACGTTAGGCTAGGAAAGTTCACCATCTACCAAATTTTCACACTACGGCTGATCTTGGAAAAAAGTCCATGAGCTCCAAATCGATACACACCACCTATTCATGGATTTTAAGGCCTCGTCTGACAACATCTATAGAGACGAGCTATACAGGGCAATATCTAGGTTTGGCTGAATTTGCAGAATGCACGCTGCTCCATCAAGGCCGGTGAAGAACTCACCGAGACCGTTGATGTCAGAAAATGTTAGATTTAGACAAGGCGATGCGCTGCTAAGCGATTTCTTTAACATCATTCTGAAAGATAGTTTTCTAGAATTTTAAGCATGAATTTTGCAGTTAATATACTTTATGAACGTATTGAAATGGTGTCTTTTGAACACTAGGTGGTACTTGGAATACCAGTGGTAAGTGTATTATTTATTGAATATATTAATCAATTTCATGAAAGCCGCGACAAGAGAAAGAAGAAATTTTCGTTACATGCAATGAAAGGTAAACAGTGTGAGAAGAAAGGCAAAAATTTGGGGGCAAAAAGATGAATACGTACGAATTGTAATGAAACACTTATAAAGATTAAGAAATGACCTGCATTAGTTCTTCTACGCTTGATCTAGAAAGTAGCCAGTTTCTTAAGTTCTTAAGGAATCTAAATTTGCTTTGGACAATATTGCACATATCTAGGGGAAGTCTGTTGTATATGAAGGGTGCTATAATGGTTGCAAATCGTCTGTAGTTCTCTTTGTTCACTCTTGGAACTGTGACTGCAGACGGTTGCCTAAAAGTATACGTTAAGGTATCACCTCTTCTGCGGTTCAAGTAACCGCCTCGCAAATAAAACATTCTCAGCACTTTATAAACAAATAGGTGTCTGAATGGCAATATATTGAGAGATTGGAACAATGGAAATGATGGCTCCCATTTGGATTTAAACATCATTACTCGAACTATCTTCTTTTGGACGGTGATAATAGGTGGTAGGTTTTTAGCATAGGCGTTGCCCCAACACGAAATACCATATTGTAAACGAGAGTTGACAAGCGCATAGTAAATAGTGATCAGTAGATTTGATGGCACTAATTTACGTAGGTGAAAAATCTTGCTCATAGCTATATTCAAACATTTTTTAATATCGGAAATGTGGGCTTTCCAATTCAGTTTGCTGTCAATGGTCACACCGAGATACTTAAATTCTGAGACAGATTCTAGTTGTATACTGTTAAACTGATTAAAACGACCGTTCGTCTCGGATGACAAAATAGAAGTAAAAGTATATTTCAAGTGAATAACTTATAAGATGATGTACATATGTATGCGCTAATGTACCAAACAAGTGTTATGTACAGTGTGGCTCAAAAAATAATTTAATTATTATTAAAATGAATATTGAAAATAATTTTTAACAATTCATAAGGTACATATTCTTCAAATATTTCAAAACAAATTTAACGTACAATTTTAATGCCTTTTCGAAAAAATTCAAACTTTTCCTTTGCAAGTGATTTCGTAAAAATGTCAGCTAGTTGTTTATTAGATGGAACAAAACAAGTTTTAAAAAAATTTTCATTATATTTTTCACGAATAAAATGTATCCGAACATCAATGTGCTTGGTCCTTGCATGATACTCGGGGTTTTTTATAAGTTTGAGAGCACTTTGGTTATCGATGTAAAGCATAGGTTTTTGATATTCGTCACCAAGCAAATTCCGTATAAGCGCATCAAGCCACATCAACTCTTTGACTGCTTCCGACGCTGCTATATACTCTGCCTCTGTTGTACTAAGAGCTGTACATCGCTGTCTCTTAGATGACCAGGAAATAGGACTACCTCCAAGAAGACATACATTTCCACTGGTTGAACGTCTTGTAGAATGATCACCTGCATAGTCAGCATCACTAAAGACAGAAAGAAAGAGATTAGTACTGCAGTTAAAAATTATTCCAAAATCTTTTGTGCTTATTAAATATTTAAAAATACGCTTAACCGCTTTGACGTGTTGTGAAGTTGATTTATCCAAAAAACGACTAACAACTCCCACTGCAAAAGCAATATCTGGTCTCGTAGCGATTGCCAAATACATGAGACTACCGACAGCTTCTCGGAATGGAAATTTTATTTCTGAAGATAACTTCTTATCCAAAATTGTCGAATGGCTTCCAAGATCAGATGGTGTAGAAATAGGATTCGACTCCAACATGTTGAATTTCCTAAGGACTCGATCTGTATAATTTGATTGACAAACAAAGTAGGCTCCATCTGGCATTCGTGTTACTTGGAGTCCAAGATAGTAGTTTGCTTTGGTTAATTTTACTTCAAAATGTTTATTTAAAAGGTTATTTATGTAATTCACATCACATTCATTTTTTGCAGCAATCAAACCGTCGTCTATATAAAGCGCTAGATATATTTTCTCTTCCATACGATGTAACACAAAGACACAGGGATCTGCCTTACACACTTCGAAATCAATAGCGGTTAACAATTTTGTAAACGTAGAGTTCCAGCATCTAGAAGCTTGTTTTAAACCATACAAACTCTTCATTAGCTTACAAACTCTACCAGATCCATCATCGTACCCATGTGGTTGATGCATGAAAATTTCTTCTTTAATTTCACCATTGAGGAAGGCAGTTTTTACGTCAAATTGATAGAGCTCTAAATGTTTGCTGGCTGCTATTCCAAATATGGTGCGAATTGATGTAAATTTTGCCACGGGACTAAAAGTTTCTTCGTAATCAATACCTTCTCGTTGATTAAAACCCTTAGCAACAAGACGTGCCTTGTATCGTTCGATTGTATTGTCGGGAAATAACTTAGCTTTGAAAACCCATTTGTTTTTGATTGTCATACAATTTTGCGGCGGATCTACCAAAATCCATGTTTTATTTTTCTGATGAGCTGTCATCTCTTCGTTCATGGCTTTTTTCCAATTACTAGCATCGGGTGATTCTAATGCTTCTTTATAATTTGATGGTTCAAAACTATTACAAATAAAAGCATATCCCTCTAATACATTTGCATATATTCCTATGTTTTGTTTTGAACTGGTCTGAGAATGACTTCTGAGCTTATCCCGGTAATTAGTTTGAGGTTCCGTCTGTTCTGTCTCCTTCATCCGACCTCCCACTTGGTTTAAGCTTTGGTTAGGTTTATAATTTTGTTTCATATCCTCATCAAGAAGTTCGCCTGCTTTCTCAAAGGCTTCTTCTTCAGAATGGTATTCGCTTTGAGTTCTTTGATGTTCCTCGATAGGTAATTTCTGGTCTAAGTGGACGACAGAATATTCTTTAAATAAAACATCCCTAGCTACTTCAATTTTATTTAATTCCTTTATCCACACACGAAAACCTTTAATATTTTCTGGATATCCGACAAAAATTGCAGGTCTCGACTTCTTGTCGAGCTTTTTTCTCTTTTCCTTTGGAATATGAACAAACACTTCATTGCCAAATGTGTGGATATTATTAAAATTTGGCCTTTTATTTTGAAATAAATCGAAAGGTGTTTTTCCTTTAAACGGACTGGGACCAAACCTATTTATCATGAATACAGCTGTATTTATTGCTTCTGCCCAAAGAGAAAGTGGTAAATTCTTAGCGTGAATCATTGTCCTAGCAATTTCAACTATAAACCGCATATCCCTTTCTGCTCGGCCATTTTGTTGCGGTGTATAAGGAACCGTAGTTTGATGACCAATACCATTTCGTTGAAGAAGACTTTGTACTTCTTTATTTTTGAACTCCGACCCATTATCGGACCTAATCGTTTTCAACTGATAGTCAACTGTTTTAAGAAAACTTATGTATTTTTCAATAACTGAACAGGTTTCAGATTTGTCTTTAATGAAGTACACTATTCTATAGTTTGAAAAGTCATCTTTAAAAAGAACGAAATACCTTGATCCACCAATTGATGAAGTTTGCATTGGGCCGCATAAATCCGAATGGACCAATTCACCTGCTCGTGTCGCTCTGGAACTACTATTAGTGAACGGAGTTCTATGCATTTTTCCTAGTGCACATGCATCACAGAAAAAATGTGGACTATCAATAAACTCAATATTATGTGCTTTAAGTACACTTCTGATTTGACTGACACACATATGACCAAGTCGTTCATGCCATGTTTGTATGGATTCGGCTTTTAAAGAAAAACAAGCCGAAGTTAATTTTTGTTCCACTATTACCTTAAATTGCATTTTAAATATTATAAAATAAATTTTTGACAACGAATGCCAACTGCATCTACAATTCCATTAGACTTAGCGATGTTGCATTTTTGACTAGTAGAAGTTAATTTGTAGTTTTTATCTAGAGCACTTCCAGTAGAAAATAAATTTATCTTAATTTCGGGCACAAAATAAACGCTAACCAATCTTTTTCTTTTCCATTCTTTACCATTAAAAGCTAAGATATTTATTTCACCTTTCCCGTATGCATTTATTTTACTTCCATTCCCTACAGTTATCGGTACTGGATTATCTAGCTGTACAAATTTGCTGAACCATTCTCGACGAAAAGTCATGTGCTCGCTTGCACCTGAATCCAAGACCCAATCGTCCGTTCCAACTACCTTGTTAAAATTAACTGAAGCACAAACAAGTGCATCATCTCCTTCATTCTTCTCATTGTTTGCATAATTTGATTGTTTTATATTTTTATGTTTATTTGGACAGTTAGATTTCCAATGTCCACATTTATTGCATGCAAAACACTTACCTGGACGTTTTTTCTTATCTTGATTGTGGGTTTTACCAATTTTTGATATATGTTGTTGTCCTGTAAAGAGTGCACTGTTTTCTTCATTGTTTGACACTGTTGATGTGGGTGATTTCATTGCATTAATTCTTGTCTCCTCCATGATTAAGCGTGATCTTAAATTAATTAATGTTTGATTCTTGATGTCTGTAGACTCCCAAGCACTAAAAAAATGTGAGAAGCTCTTAGGTAAGGTCATCAATATTTTTGCGACAAGCATAGATGGGGAGACTTTTTCGCCTGCATCCCTTAGTTGTTGCACCAAGTTCTCTAATTTGCTCATGTGAGTGGCAATGTCATCACCAGGGTTTTTTTGAAAACTGTAAAAGCGTTGTTGAAGAAGATTTATACTTGCACTGCAGCTTTGCTCATAAACTAAACAGAGCTTTTTCCACATTTCATAAGACGTTGAGCAATGCATAATATGAATTAATGGTTGCTGTCCAACGCTAGTTGCAATAATTTTTTGTGCTTTTCGATCTTTTACTTGCCACTTCTTGAAGCTTGTTAAATCACCACCTTCTACGACAGTTGGCATAGATTCTTCCCCAATTACCACCTCGTATAAATCACTAGCATTTAAAAGAATTTTGACTTGGAACTTCCAAATGTTCCACTGATCTGAATTTTGCAGTTTTTCAATTTTTACACTATCACTATCCATATTAAATGTGATAACAGTCAATTCGCTTAGTGACAATTAAAATGAAGTATCTATCACGAATCCGAAATAAATAATTTCTCGCGAAATTTCTGCACAAAACTTGCGAAAAAAAGTGCAATAAAAGGAAAAAACTTATTTGCAAAAAAAAAAACGCGTGGTCTGGGTAACTGGGCCCATAACTTGTTAAACTGATTAAAACGACCGTTCGTCTCGGATGACAAAATAGAAGTAAAAGTATATTTCAAGTGAATAACTTATAAGATGATGTACATATGTATGCGCTAATGTACCAAACAAGTGTTATGTACAGTGTGGCTCAAAAAAACTAATTCATGTTAAGAATACAACTCAAAATATACAAGTATTTGTGCAGTTATCATTGTTACAGTTAGAATCGTGGAGACAAACTCCTTCGATGATCAACTGATTACAAAGAGAAAATGACATTACTTTGAATTTGCTGCTTAAAACCATTTGGTGGAGCGTAAACCAGTTCTTTAGTATGGAGAGGTCAGTTATCATTTCTGTTTTTATGGTGTCCGCACAAGTAGTGACATAGGAGAGAACCAAATCATCAGCAAATGCTCTAATACTTCCCTTTAGTGTTAATTTAAAAATCGAGTTTATATAAATAATAAAGAGCAAGGGCCCAAGGACCGATCCTTGGGGAATGCCAAGCCCGGGGCTATCTAAAGACGTGCTTAGAGTAGCGTTTACACGCACAAGCTGTTTACGATTTTCAAGGTACGAGACGAACCATTTATTAATATTGCTTCTGAATCCAATTCTATGAAGAATTTTTATTAAGAACTGATGATTGACTAGATCAAATGCCTTTGTTAAATCAAGAAAAAGAGCAGCAGTTTTTTTACTCTTATCGAGTCCATCGTGAATATCTTCTAAGAGCGACAATATGGCATCTTCAGTAGACTTGCCTCTGACAAATCCAAATTGATTCTTGTTCAAGATTTTAAATTTATTGAGGAACTTAAGCATTCTATTTGTAATTATTTTCTCCAAGATTTTTGAAAAAACCCGACAACAATGAGATAGGTCTATAGTTATTTGGATCACATTTGTCTCCCTTTTTGTGGATTGGAACTATTATAGAGGTCTTGAGACACTCCGGGAATATACCACTTTCAAAACTGAGATTAGTTAAATAAGTTAACGGCTTAATGATGTGGTCACTCATATTTTTTACGACTAAGCTACTAATACCATCAATCCCACATGAATTTTTCAACTTTAAGTTGGATACAACAAGAGATACTTCATCTACAGATACAGTACCGAAAAAGAATGTTGAAAGGACTTCATTGTCTAGAAGATATTCCGAAGCGCTTATTGCATTAATATTGCAAGAATTTGGTCTGGAATTTTCGGCAATGTTTCTGAAGAACGAGTTTAAATTGTCAGCCATTTCTGCATCATTTGTAGTGGTCGTATTATTAGAAAATCTTAGACATTTTATGGCTTTGTCAGAATTATTTTTACCAAGCAGATCATTAACAATGTTCCATTGCTGTTTTGGATTACATCTGCATTCGTTAAACTTATGTATATAATAGGATTCTTTTTGGATATTTATGTACTGCAGTATATCTTTCCGCATCCTTTGATAAACTATTTTTATTGAAGACATATGCATTTTATTTTTATTTTTAATATAAAACTTGTTTTTTTCTTTAATTTTTTCGCAAAATTGGTCAGTCATCCATGGCTTAATTTTTTGTGGTCTACGTTTAGGATTTGAACACCTACTCAGAGCCATATAGTTAGAAAGAATCTTCACAAATACGCTAAAAGACCCTGAAGAACAACTATTGTTATAGACACTATGCCATGTTTCCTGTGACAAATATTCCTTCAACTTACGAAAATCAACACGTGAAAACTCACCCACTTTTTTCGATTTTGGTTCATCATCAGTGTTTAATGATTTTCCCAAGAGATTTACGAGCGATACACCTGTAACATAGTGATCGGTTATATCCCATTCAAGTACAAAGGGACGAACAATTAGAATATTGTTTTTCGTGCGGAGAAAAATATGGTCAATACATGTTTTGCAACTATCAGCTGCTCTTGTTGGCTCATTAAGGAGAGATTCAAAACCCAAGGAACACAAAAGGAGTATATAATTATCACAACTCGAAGCAAAGTTCAATATGTCAATATTAATATCACCAACAAAGCAAATATTGTGACTGTTCATCCCACTAAGAAGGTCTTCAATTTCTTTTAGAAAAATATCCCTGTGGACAGACTGTAGCCGGTATATAGTGGCAAACTCAGGCGCCAACCGAATTGGTACAATCTTTCAAAAGTTCGTCCAGTTACTCGCACACTCCGGTGATATTAACATAATCGAAAGGAGTATTGAGACGGATTACAAGGGTAAGACCAAGTATATGCTGTCAACAAAAAAGGACACCCAACATCGACGTCTCGGACAGAACCTACTCGTATAATCGTCTTTTTAAATCCAAGCTGCAGTACGGTATAGCCAGTTGGGGCGGTACACATTTCAACAAAATACAACTCTTGCTGGTTAAGCAAAAACACTGCTTGAGATTAATCTGCAAAGTTAATCGCACAACCCCCAGTTTTAAATTATTCAAGGAACATAAAATACTACTCTTAAGACACCTTTACTACTATAAAGTCTTGAAAATATTTTTCCACAATTCTGGGTATAACGTCGCTAGACTGTATGGCAATCTTAACTTGCGAGCTAATTCCATGAATTTTGTATCCATACCTAGAATCAATAAAGCACTTTTTTCTCGTTTTTTCCGGAGGTTCAAATTCTTTGGAGCATGGAAGATAGCGGATGGAACGCGCTTAGCAGTTTTCATTTTCCTAACGGAGGCGAAGTCTTTATCAATAATGGATCCATTTTTGAACAACAGCTTAATGTACAACTTGGCCCTGGTTACTTCTATGCGATATTCTATTGTAAGTAGACTGGCTTCAACCAACATGTCCTTCACAGTGCTTGTTGGGAAAGCATTAATACTCCTACGTGCGGCTTGATGTTAGGAGGCATTGATGGTGTTAATTGTTGATTTTGGGCTGCTTCCGTAGATAAGTAAACCATAATCAATCTTGCTAAGTATGCGCAGAGCCTCTTTCCAAAATTGGATGAGTTTAGAGATCTGTTCGAAGGTTCCAATATTGATGTTGTTTGCGTTAGCGAATCATGGTTTACAAATTATTGCAAAGATAAGGTATATAAAGTTAATGGGTACAGGCTTTTTCGTGGGGATAGGATAGATAGAATAGGTGGTGGTGCTGCAACATACGTAAGAAGCGGCTTAAATAGTCACCTCAAATGTAAGTCTGACCTCGGAAGTGAGATTGACTATGTTTTCGTTGAACTGAAGTCTCCTTCGGGCGCCCTTTTTTTGGTTTTTGGAATCTATCTCGATAGCTTATCCAAAAATTATCATTGCTGGTGACCTAAATAGCAACCTTTTTGCTGAGCATATTGTGGTTGAGGGCATGAGATCCTTTAACACTTCACTGAAGAAGGTAGTACCCTCCTTGATGTTTTCTTTGTCACTGATGTAAGCGACATTCTCCTTTACGACCAGCTGTCAGCACCCGGTTTTTCAAAACATGACCTAGTGTACTTAACTTTTAATTTTAACTTTACGTCCTCAGATCTAGTATATGAATACCGCGACTTCAGAAGCATTAACTTAAATCAGCTGGAGGTAGATGCCGCACTCATTGAGTGGAATCGAATATTTTACATGCCTTCTTCTAGTGACCAAGTGGACTATCTCTGGAATAATGTTCGTCAATTATTTTATAACCACGTTCCACTGAAAATAAAACAAATAAGGCATGGGCAAAATGCTTGGTTTACTGGTGAAATTAGGGACCTAATCAAGCAACGTAATCGATGGTATGATGCATGGAAGCGTTACAGGTTAGACATCCATCTCCAGATGTATCGTTCCCTACGCAACCGTGTAGTGGGAAAAATTAAAGCGGCAAAAAAAGAGCTCTACAAAAACAAACTAAATACACAGATTAGAGGAACAGCTTTGGAATAATCTCCGTGCAATTGGTATTGGCAAAAACAAAGAAGACGGCGATGTTAATTTTAACGTAAACGAGCTTAACAAAAGTTTTGTTCATCTTCCCCTCCCATCCTTAAATGTTGAACGTCCTACATCGTCAACTTCACATGAAGTAGATAGCTTAGAGTTCGCCTGCATCGATGATGTCGAATTAGTTTCATGTCTGTTATCAGTCAAATCTAATGCCGTTGGTTTTGACGACATCCAACCCAAATTCATAAAAATCATCCTGCCAGTTATTCTTCCCTGCTTAGTTTATTCCTTTAATTCTATTTTAACGACCGGTTGCTATCCCACACAATGGAAAATGTCAAAAATTATCCCTATCCAAAAAAAGCCTAACAGTAACGACTTTCGTCCCATTTCAATTCTACCCTATTTGTCAAAAGTATTCGAGCGAGTACTACAAAGACAAATGAGCTCTCACATCCAAAAGTATAACTTGCTCTCTCCTTTACAGTCCGGTTTTAGGAAACACCATAGCTGTATCACTGCAACCATTAAAATTGTGAATGATATTAGAGAGAAGTTAGATTTTAATGAAGCGACATTTTTGGTGCTCCTCGATTTTTCTAAGGCGTTCGACACCGTTGATCACTCACAACTGTGCTATAAATTGAAAACTTTTTTCCGCTTCTCTAATTCATCTGTATCACTCATCTCCTCGTACCTGAAACTGAGAAAACAGGCTGTCGTAGTCGGACCTCAGACATCTGACTTTATTCTAAATAATAAAGGTGTCCCACAGGGCTCTATTCTTGGACCGCTTCTATTTTCCCTATATATAAATGAGCTTCCTTCTATTGTTTCTTCTTCCATGCATATGTATGCCGATGATGTTCAACTCTACCGTAGTTGCCAACTAGGTATGATCGAAGACTGTTCGAGCGCAATTAATTCTGATTTAGAAAATATATCCAACTGGGCAAAAAACAATGGCCTTTTTCTCAATCCCCTAAAAACCAAATGCATTGTTATAAGCAAAAAATGATTGGATATTACTTACTTTCCCGATATTGTGCTCAATGGCCTTGAAATGGAATATGTTGAAACTGTTAAAAACTTAGGAATCGTGTTCAACAGAACACTGACATGGAAGACCCATATCAATGCAACAGTTGGTAAGGTATATGGCATACTGCGACAGCTCTGGATGTCCCATTACTATGTCCCCCTAAAAACGCGTTTTTTGCTAGCCAAAACCTTTGTATTTCCTATACTTAGTTATGGCTGCTAAATATTTTCCAACTGTGATTCTGCGTGCCGGAAAAAGCTGAATGTTGCGTTTAACAATACTGCTCGCTATGTTTTTAACCTTAAACGTTTTGACAGAACATCCTTGTTTTCCAAATCTCTATACAACATGTCATTTGACCATCTTTTTTGCTATCGAACTCTTATACTGCTATCCAATGTCATTCAAACTCATCAGCCCTCTTATCTCTTCAACATACTGCGCCCTTGCACCTCAAACCGAACTCTCCAACTTATTCCTCCCAGATTTACTTGTCTATCTTCTGAGCGCCAGTTCGTCGTTCACGTCGTCCGCCTGTGGAATTCTTTACCTAGGCATGTTAGAGAGCACGGCGGCACTAGACGTTTTCGTGTTAAACTTAAGTCCTTTTTTGTCAACAACCCAATTTAGCTTAAAGTCCTGTTTATTTTCTATTCTTTTTTTTCTCTCTCTCTTTTCTTTTCTTTTATATCTATTAAATTTAATTTGATGGAGATGTTCTTGGTTTTGGTTTTGTTTTATCCTAGTTCACTTAATTTCACAAGAATACTTAGTTTTTAGTTTTCTTATTGATATGTTTGTTTAACGTTTATTCAGTAGTGTTTAATATTTTAATTAATTCTAGGCGTCACCAACATATAAGATAATTATTTAATCTTAAAGTGTATGCTTCCAATTTACAAATAAATATAAATATAAATAAGTACTATCGATTTTGCAATTGAACATAATGTGTTGATATGTGTATTACATTTTTTACTAGCTAAATAACTTATTACGAGTATGTGGGCTCTCGCAGCAAGGCTCTTTTTAATTCTAAACAATGATCCTTCCAACTATACTTATTAGTTATTATGAAGTATTAGGCCTAGGACACACAAACTCTTTACACTTTCTATCTTGAGGTTATTAAAACTTAAAGTTTAAGAAACTCTACACGAAGTCTTGCGGCAGATGTGTAAGGTCTTACATTTGTCTAGTGACAATTTGGCTCTAGGGTAATTGGCATAGTCAGAACCGGAATTCGTGCGAAGAAAAGCCGACCAATATAATACGTTTAAAGTGGCCAAAAATATTAAATTCAATGAAGTAATAAGCGAATATCAATTTAAAAAAAATCAACACAAATGTACTTGGCATGATGGCAGATCTCAAAGAGGAAAACACGCAATTGAAATCGAAGGTGATGTCTCTTGAAAATCGACTCAACTGGAGAGAACAAAAATGTTTAGAGAATTCAATTGAGATCGTTGGTGTGCCGGGTTTAAACAACAACAATGCCAGCGAATGTTTGGAGAAGATTCTTATTGACGGGCTGAATATCTCTGTTGAACCCACAGAAATAACAAAATGCTTTGTGAAGCGAATACGGAAGAACATCGATTCATCAAACACCAGTCCCACCGACACCGCGGGATCCAGCAAAGATGCATGTCGTGACGTTTTATGCGTACATCTCTCATCTCAAGCCGTGAAACAAAAGATTATGAAGGGAAAGAGGATTGCAAACAAGAAGCTGAATGCTGGTTTATTTGTAGAGGGGAAAAGGGGTAATATTTCAATTTTTTTAAGTAATGAGAAAGGGTCTAATTTTGTCATATTAGGTGACTTCAACATTGACATACTTACTTCCAGTACTGTGTCTGACAACTACCTTGCCCTTACAGCTGAGCATGGTCTTACATCCTTTATAAACGAAATTACAAGGCCCAACTCAAGTAGGTTTATTGATCATGTTTTCGGTCGTTTTTCGAAAATCCTCCTAAGTGATTGTTTTGGTATCAACTTTGACTTGCAAATAACTGACCACGGTATGACTGGTATATTACTTAAAGGTTTTACTGGTATGAACCAAACTTGTAGTAATTCTCCACAGTCGGTTACTAAAATAAGGTATGATTTGCTAAAAAACCAATTGCGTTTTGAGAATTGGGAGGAAGTCTATGCCGAGGTTAATGCTTCTAAAGCGTATGACTCGCTTTTGAACATCCTCAAAAACTATGTTAAAACCTCTAGCTTCACTGTAAACGTAAAAACTTCGCAAACTAGGTTAAAGCCCTGGGTAAATGCTAATATTCTGAAAAAAATTAAATTCAAAAACAAAATGCGCAAATTGTGTCATAGACATCCACTTAAATCCAATTTAAAAAATCGGTTCAAGAAAATGAGTAAGAATATTAATAAGGAAATCTCAAACTGCCGTGACAACTACTATTTGTCTAAATTTCGTGATGCACAAGGTAACCCAAAAAAGGAATGGAAAATTGTCAATAGTATAATTAATAACACCTCTTCTTATCATTTCAATCCCATTGTGCTGAGTGCCGAAGGTGCCGAGATTGTGGAGCCAGTAGCAGTAGCTAACGCATTTAATGCATTTTTTGCTTCTGTCGGGCAAACAGTGGAACCAAACAGTAAGTCGATTTGCAATCGTTGTGCAAGGTGGAAGTCAAGTGGTGGAAGAATCGACGAGTACAAGCAGCTTCTTTTTTGATGAAATTCAGGGGTTAGAAGTCTTAAAGATTATCTACTCTCTCAACAACTCGAGATCTTGTGGGAATGATGGCATTTGTAATGCTTCGCTTAAGGAAATTGCACCCTATTTAGTTGACATACTAGCACATCTGTTTAATTTAAGTATTTTAAGTGGTATTTTTCCTCTTTTTAAAAAGGCGATCGAAAGGAAAAAAACATTACAGGCCTATTTCCTTGCTTTCCTCAATTTCGAAAGTTTTTGAAAAAGCTGTAAAAAAACGAGTGTGTGCTCATCTACAAAGAATAAAATTTTTCAGTGCGGTACAGTTTGGGTTTAGGGAAGGGTGTTCTACTGAAGATGCACTTTTGTATTTTTGCTCTTTTATCAGCAAAGCTTTGGACGGTAATAAATCTTGCGCTGGCCTCTTTGTTGATATTACGAAAGCGTTTGACATGGTTGTTCATGACATTCTTTTGGACAAATTGTACGGTGCAGGTTTTCGTGGCTTTATCTACAATTGGTTTGCGTCATATTTAAAGGATCGCAAACAAAGAGTAATAATAGAAGATTCTCTTAGCAGCCCTCAGGAACTTAGCTTAGGTGTACCCCAAGGGTCTGTGCTGGGTCCCATTTTGTTTTTAATCTTTATAAACTCCTTGTTTGCGCTACCTTTTGCAGGTAGAGTCGCGGCATTTGCAGATGACCTTGGCATCGCATACGGCTCAACAAGCCCTCTAAATCTAATAGCAGAAATTAACCATGATATTCATCTGATGAGAGTGTGGTTTGCTGCACACAGGTTACTTGATAGTAGCAAAACAAAGTTAATGTTTTTTAGATTGAGTTCGCCCGAGTCGCCAGATGTCGATACCTTTTTCCACTCCTTTGATTGTCGGCGTTTCAACTTAATTAATTGTGTTTGTACTGCAGAATTATCAATGCGGGGTGGCCGTGGTGTAGTGGTAGTAGCAAACGCTTCTCCCTCGGAGGGTCCAGGTTCGAATCCTGCCCATGGCAAAATCAGTTTTTTATTGTATAATTGGAACTCAGACAAAAAAATTCTGCGTGTGAAGGCATAACACTGACACGTAGATTTGGCTGTTATAAGAGTTTCAAGCAATGAAAAAAATACTGTGAATTATATCTCGAATCACTCTGAGTGAAGAAAAACTCTCCGTCCTATTCGGACTCCCACCCCTGGAGAGCAAACATAGAAACCAAACACACCTGAGTTTCAAACCACTACAAAAACAATTTTCCTTTCTCCTCCTTCTATCTTTCCGCCCGCGCCCTGGCAACAGTAAAAGGGTATCAAACCCCTTAGGCGCGCGTAAATTATAAAAAAAAAAAAAAGATCAATTTTTAATGAAAATGCCACATGTAACTCGAATTGTTTTAAAATTGAAGTAGTTAGGAACTTTAAATATCTTGGTATTACTATCGACCATAACATGAATTGGACTGATCATATTTTGGTATTGAAGCAGTACTTACGCTCTTCCATTCGGTGTTTTTATCGCCTCAGAAAATGCTGTTCCAATAAAACTCTTAAGACTGTCTATCATGGAATTTTTCACTCGAAACTGCAATATGGGATAAGCTGCTGGGGAGGTGCTTATATGACCAATCTAAAGCCACTCGTAGTCCTGCAAAAGTGTGCCATAAAAAGAATTAGTAATGCTCACCGCCTGACCCATTCCATGGTGCTGTTTAGATCTTTGAAAGTACTGCCAGTAAGACATCTATTCTATTTCAGAGTCTCTAAGATATTTTTTATGAGAGGTGGCTATATGCAGAGTCCAATATCTGATAATCCTAATTTACGTAGCTCTACACGCCATGTTGTTGAAATTCCAGCCTTTCGCACTACTCACTACAGAAACTCCTACCCAGTTGTATCCTGTAAACTTTTTAATAGTCTTCCTTTCAATATAAGAGTCATAGAATCCCTTCACAAATTTTTAAATAAAGTTAAATTATGGCTTCTTTATTTTAACCATGATGAGATCGAAGTTTTGCTCACCTACCTTGCATAATTGTTTGAATTTTGTTATTTTTATATTTGTGTGTATTTTTAATCTACATTCATTGTTTTTGAAATAAGAATTTAAATATTGTCACCCCACAATGATAAAAAAAAAAGAAAAAAAAAGTGGCATTTAACACTATTTATTGCTATTATCAGCAAAATAAAAAATGTCACTAACTATTCTCCATTATTTATAAGTATGAACTTAAGAATTATGTAGGTACTCATTTGTAAAAGAGAATAATGAATTAATAAAAAAAAAAAAAAAAAAAAAAAATCAAGAGCCTTTTAGCACCACAAAAAATTTGGTCTACAACCGGGAAAAAATTTTGGTACGAGTACGATAACTTTGGTGCCAAAAATTGATAACGGTTTTTTATATAGAGGGGTCCAAAAACAAGCATTTTTTTGCTATAGAAGGGGGGGTATATCTCGCCTCGTTTAGAAGGTAGGGGCAATTTTATTAAAAAATGACTTAAAATGGAAAAAAAATTCTTAAAAAAACAACGGCAACACTTACTGTAACAGTTTTGAAAGTCAGATACCTATTCTTCAACCCTAAGCTCCAGCTATATTATTTGTATCAATCATTTTTAACAAATTCGTGGTTGAGTGGTTTTTCAGAGCATCGGAAGCTAGAGTTTCGTTTTGTGAAATCCTTTACATCATTATGCGAATAAAGAATTAAAGAATGCACCAACTACATGTTATATATCTGCCAAGTATTATACCTTGCCCACCTACACATGGATCCGTTCCTGTACATTCAGCAATTTCCAACAATTTCGAACATTCCAACACTGACTCCTTCTCAATTTTCACAAATATCCATCTACGTACAATATTTTTAAATCCAATATCTCCCCGCCTCCTCGTCTTCCATAACTTTAGATATCCAAACGTACAACGACGGAGAGACTACGGACATTTTTATCCATGGAATTTAAAATAAAATACTCGTATACTCGTACATTGTATACAGATTGTATACCTCAAATGAAAAAGTAATGTTTTTCAGTACAGGCATTTTAAAGTTGATTAAGAGGCGTAATAAAAAAGAGGGGTAATTGTTTTAAAATTCATGTGCTGTTTTATTAAATTGTAAATGTAATAATCACTGCAGGATAAATGAAAATATAGCCCAGAAGGTTCAAATTAGTAGTCTTAACAGGATGTTATGAGATTTCTCCCAAATTCCACAGAACCATTATTGAAACTTGAATTGTATACATTCATACATACGAGTATATTGTCACTTCTGAACACACTTCTGTTACTTAACGAAGTTTTCTTTTATTCATTCTTTCTCTCACTTGTTCTTCAACTATATAGCAAGAAGCTATATAGGATTTCGCAACACTTGCTAATAGAATGAAATTTCAAAAAGAAAAATAAATAAAACGCAAACCATTTGAGATATTTCAAAAACTTCATTATCAGCTTGAAGTGCAATCAAAACTTTTATGAATGGAACATGACTTCGTTCATATGGCCACCGCGGGCACGTTTGCAGCGGTCGATTCGTTGGAGCCAATTTTTAACGGCCGCTATTTCGCCAACGTCGTCGGCGTGTTGGCATAAACCAATGACTTAAGCGGCGTTAAGTCGCATGAACGAGGCTGCCAATTGACTGGCCCATTTCTTGAGATAACACGCTCACCATACTTACTCTTCAATAAATCGATTGTAGCGTGTGCTATGTGGCTTGTGGCATCATCCTGTTGGAACCACATGTCGTCCAAGTCCATATCTTCCAATTCATTCGAAAAATAATCAGTGACCATGGCGCGATAACGCTGACCATTCACAGTAACATGACAATCGCTATCGTCGACGAAAAAATATGGCCCAATAACGCCGCCGGCATGCAAACCGCACCAAACAGTTATTTTTTGTGGATGAAGTGGTGATTCATGAAGCACATGTGGAACCCATTGAGCCAAAAATGAGCTTCGTCACTGAAGGTGATTTTGCGATGAAATTCATCATCTTGGTGCATCTTCTCCAGAACCCAATCGGAGAACGTACGTCGCTTCAAATGGTCCGTCGGCTTCAATTCTTACGCAAAATATACCATAATGTGGTCTGAGCGATGCCCAATTCTTGAGAACGCTGTGGAATTGACTGATTTAGATCGTTAGCTACGGAGCGGCGATAATTTTGACACTTCGACCAACCCGTTGTCTCACTGACACGGCAACATCACACAACGAATATGTAGACTCAAATGTTTGCACTAAACTTGTTATTGCCTGTCTACTAGGGCGAGAATTAGGACCGAAATGGTTTGCGTTTTATTTAAAAAAAAAAGTTGTCAAGTCCTTATTGGAAACCCCGATATATGCTGTCAACAAGAAGAGACACACAACATCAACGAATTGGACAGAACGTCCAAGAAGAGGGATGAAAATATCCTAGTCGTTTCGAGAGCAAAATCTTCGGTCCTGTTTGCGTTGACGGGCTTTGAAATAGAAGATTCAACGGCCTAAAGTGTAACCCACATTTTTCCATCAAACAAGAGGACAACGACTAGGTGTATAATCCAGAAGCAACAAATCCTGTATTGAAATTTCCTTAGCCCATACAGCATTTTAGAGCAATTTTTTTTTCCCCCCCCATTCAGATTTAAGAAAACGCATAATTGATTGTTAGGGTTTCCATTGGGAAGTCCTCCATTTTCCTGACTTTCTAATTAAAAATGGAAATTATACCACGGAAAGATAAAGCGCGGGTGATGCTTGGGTTATATGTTAGAAATTATATAGTGAATTCCTTCTGTGTGGCTGTGATAGGAAGGGTTAAGAGTCAAAGGTGCTAAGGACCTGCAGAGAACCCAGATGAGAGAGGACGGTGAAGAAGCAGAGTGGCACCACTGAAACCGATCAAACTCTGGGAAGTTCGGATAAAACCGATGCTGCACACAACACAGGCTGCAACCCCTCCAATGGACGGGAATCGCATGAAACGGGTAAAGCCATCGACAGAAACAAACCCAACCAGCAAAGGTCGCAGTTCCAGTCGATCCATCTGAAACCGTTGCCGTAAAAGTCTTACTACACCCCATGCGGGATAAAGGTTCTCATCCAAAAGAAAATACTGTCTACGGGTCGTATCAAGAGCAGCATCCACGTCATTATCGAAGAAGCGAAACGACCGGTTGAAATTCCTAAGAAAAAACTTTAAAACCGTTCCAATTGGCTTTCTCGTATTGCCATACTGCTCTTTAAGAAATTTATTCTCTAACTGAATGAATGGTCCGTGTTTGAGATTTTAGCTGATATGACACATTGTCTGGCTGTCGGCTGTATGACTACATATCAACGTCAGGTACGTATTTTCAGCGCCACTGCCTCCGGCCATTGCGACTCGGAAAGTAATCATTTTTAATCCAAAATTGTGTTTCATTTTTTTTTTGTTGTGAAAATATTGGAAATTCATTTAAAGTGAATTTTTATTGACACCCTAACAGTACTAGGCAAAAGTGTGCATGCAGTGCATGTTAAAACGCAATTCTTTTATTCTACCTCTACTGCAGGGATATCTATAGAACATGCTAGTGGAATGCCGTTGCTACCGTAACACAGCACCCACCCACTTCCCAAACGTAGGTGGTATATTCCGTACATGATGCAGTCGCTTTGGCGTTAGGTTAAGATGCATGCACGAGTATATCCCAACAGAGTTGAAATTAACTTTTTACTATATACCACTGCGATGCTTAATTGAGTTAATCCTTTGCGAGTTGAGTTAATACTTTGTGTGTACATAGACTACTTGTACGAGTATTCGTGAACTCATCGAACTGAACGGATTGTAGGATGTTTTGTTTTTTTTTTCCTGCTCAATGAACGTATGTTTGTGTGGAGATTTTTATGTGTTTACTTGTGCATTAGCTGTTAAGCGCTGATATCTTTCCACTGTACGACAGCACTTTTGGTGAATTTTGATGTACGAGTACGTGCATGCGTTTAGTAGTTGTTGCATGATGGTGACCATTTGAGGAGGGTTAGCGTGGCTTTTTGCTTCTGATGAATTTTGTGAGGAATATGTGTGTATCGAGGAACTTCGAGAATGCCTTTGAAGGACATTCGATTTAATCATACTCGTACATTCGTTTGATGTGAGGTTCGTAGTCTTCTAGGAATTATGGCAGAAGAATAATTATGACCCACTCTCACCCCTGCGATTTGGTTATTTTCGCAATACTCGTACGACATTTTCACTCTCCTATCGATGTCTCCATTGTTACTGATGAAACAAGTTGAGAGAGGTTATTTTAAAGCATGTCTTGCGAACGTACGAGTGTTTGCATGTGCAGGAGCCCAGATGATTTGAGCTTACTTCGTATATTTCAATTAATTTGGTTTCTATGGTTTGTGTTTTGAACACCCTCGATTGTAGATATCCTCTCCGTGCAGATGAGAGTCCTTTTTGCATGAAGGTTATCTGTGGCTCGAAGAATTGCTGTTTAGTTTGAATTTGTCCATGGGAAATACACAGGGAAATGCTTCACTTTTAGATGCATCGGTGAAGACAACTGAGATGTGCTTTGTCGATTTTTCTGAATATTTGTCTATAGAAAGTGTGGATTGTTCGGAAGCGCTGCAAGTTCAGTGTTATTGGATTCTTTAGGTAACAGCAGTTCTACAGTCTAACGTATGGGCGACACTGGTTATGTTGAAATAATCGAACCGGAGCCGAATTGATGGGATGCGTCTCTCTGTGAAATTCTTCTTGATGGGAGTAATTTTGCATGCATGGTACTCGTATTTTGTGGAGATTGCTTGCAAGTTTGCCATGAAAAATCGTTTAACCCATTTGAGCCCAAATAAAACTTCGCAGTGGAAATAACAAAATTTCTTTATTAATTGGTGAAAAATGTTAATGTTATAAAAAAATAATAAAGAAACAAAAAAAAAAAAAATATCCTTCATTGGAAAAAAAAGGCGTCCTCAAATGGGGACACTGGGGTTATGCAGTATGAAAAATTTCAAAACATTCTCTTTCAATGCATAAAGTTTGCAAACACTTTTTGCATTGCCAACGTGCTTTTTTATGACACACGGAACATCTTAGCTGCTGGTGTAGTTTTTTTGGATAGTGACTGATCCCATCATATTGCAAACTTGGCATCACTGAAGCTGTTGGACGCAAATTTTCACTTTTTGTGTGTCTCAAATAGTGACGAGCAATGTAGCGACGAAATTGAAGCTGATCTAACTTCTCAGCATTCGTTAGAACGTGAAGGCGCCATGCGTTTGCCACGGCTAGATCCAGCATGTACGTGAACAAAACCCACCACCATTTTTTGCCACGTATAGCAGTGCGGTATAATGAAATTGATTGATCAGCTTGGTCTACTCCACCCATACCCTTGTTGTAGTTTTGAAAAACATGCGGGATGCCAACGTCTACTTTTTTCTTCTCTACTGTGCTCCATCTCTTTATTTTCCCCAGAGGGAGTACACTATCATAGTTCGACCCCATGGTGCACACACTGTTGTCCAGCCAACGGACTAATAAAATTTGGTTGACTTGGTCAAAACGATAGTCAAAATCAGCACACGGTTTTTCTTTTTCATTTCCTTCACTCCAACTAGAGGGCACCTCTTGGCTTTTCGTAAGTCTCGGAGCAATTCAAAACTAGTGAAGAAATTGTCGAAAAATACCACATGGTCTGTAGCAATTGTGCCCAGTTTGTCAAGCAATAGCTTTACCACTCTTGTACCCAATGGCTCTTTAGGATTGGCTCCTGGAGATTTTCCGCAATATACGTCGAAGGCGTAACAGTATCCGTCCGAGCTTGTGACCATCCAATTTTTGTAGCCGAATCGCACTGGCTTGCCTCGAATGAATTGTTTCGCCGGATGCCGCCCAAACTACTTCACCATTGACTCATCTATAGATAAATTTTGGTGAAAAACACCCCACTGCAAAAATTTAGTATATCTGCAAGCGGTCGCACCTTACACATTTTGTCGGATGATTCGACTGCGAAAAGATTGTCACAGAAATGAAGATATTTTTTTATTTCCTCAAATTGATTCCTTGGCATAGCTTTAGAAACAATAGACACATTACAGTCTTCGTCCAGGCACCAGTACAAACGTTCTCGAGGCAATGAATGGTACCCAGTCAATAAAAGAATGCCGAAGAATGTTTTGAGTTCACCGACGGATACTTTGAAGTCGTGCTTGTTTTTCTGAGCCGCGTAAGTCTGCGAGTATTGAACAATCATTGCAAAAACTTCCTCGTCAAATATTTTTTCAAAAATTTGCAATGGATTTTGATTTCTCATTTCATCCACTAATTTATTGAGACGCGCTATCACATTACCTTCAGTGGAAACTATAGGCTCATAGATAGGCTCTGTTTTACGCCAGCGAGGTCCCTCCAAATTATTTCTTCGTCTCTTGATTTCAGCGAGGTTCAGCTACTGTCCCATTCGTCTTCACCTCGATTCGTGAATACTTCGACCCTACCCGGTATGTCTCGCGGAAAAGCATTGCTCTGAATTTGGTCCTCATCACCTTCTTCGTCATCGGTTAACACACTTGGTTCTGGAGGAAGTGCAACTAAATCTAGCTCTGTTCCATCGTCGTCCTCAATCATTACAGCATCGAGTGCTTCTTGAAGCCCAAGGTAGTCGTTATGACTGCAGAAAATTCGTTTAGCCATTGTTTATACAACAATTACCTCTGCAAAATAAGAATAATTTTTACCCCTGATGTTCCCACTGGCCCCAATTGGGGACACCGTTATAAAACCATACCTTCTATCAACGATGTTCAAATTTCCTGGGATTAATCAATTTTATTTTATAGTCTACAATATATTTATATTAATTTTGTAAAAAAAACTTACAAACTTTGTGGTAAAACTTACAAATAAAAATTATTTATTATTTGTATTAACTGATCGCTGAAACAACTCCACAAGATGCGTAGAAAATTCACTTTAAAATATTTCTGATTACTGTTTTGTCTAATTACAAGTCAACAGCTTCTTAAACGTCAAATATAAACAAAGAAATGAAGAGAAAACAGAAATAATAAAAAACTAACAGTATTTGTTTAGGTATCCTCGTTTGGGCACGGCTGGCATATATGGGTTTTAATTACATATATCTCGGTTGTTACTGCGCGGCTTTGGTGAGGTTAGCTAAATTTGCGTTCCTTGGAACCAATCTGAAGGCCAATTTATTTTGGATCAATTCGCTAGTGAGGCCATGATTTTTCTGATGCTCCAATTATATTTCCTTCTTTTTGGACTGGATTTTTCGAAATAGGGAAAAGGAAAACGTTTTCCTTCTAAGGAATTGATAAAAGTTTTTGCCTGCTCTAAGCTCATCTCCAGCAATCAATGGAAAATTTTTAAAAGCAAAATTAAATAAAGATAAGAAGAGGAATTGAACACAAAAATAATACCTGTTAATACCTGACCTTCTTAAATGCTGAGGAAGGGAGTTCCAAAGACGGGTAACGTTAATGAAGAACTGGCGCTCCGAAGTAAGGTAATGATACCGCGGATGGACAAGCTGTTGGGATCTATTAGATGAACCAAAACGTAGCCTATTAAATAAATAGCTGGTATTAAATAAATAGTTGGAGTGATCTGAAACGTAAAAGGTGGTCGAATGAGATGTTATAGATTTGTCGGGAGAAGTTGGAGATATGATCGAGGCGCCTCAAACCATAGATGTAACGCCCGGTGTTGTTAAAGGCAACATTAAGCTTTCTTCTGCTTAAAGCATCGCATTTGCAGAAAATTTCACAGCCATATGTGAGTGTTGGAATGACTAGTGTCTTAGCGAGTAGCAGACGTGTGTTCAGGGTCGTATGGTATTGAGAGGCCCATAATAGGCGCAGTATACCATAAACTTTACCTACCGCCGCATTAATATGCGTATCCCAAGATAGTGTCCTGTTAAATAGCATTCCTAGATTTTTGGCCGTTTTAGCATATTCTACGGTCGAGCCGTTTAGATGAATTTTAGGAAAATATGATAGATCTACGGGCTTCCTACTAATCACTAAACATTTAGATTTGTTAGGATTAAGAAATAATCCGTTCTTCTCCGCCCATACTGGGATCCTGTCCAGATCTGCGTTAACTCTACTTGAGCAGTCTTCAATCAACCCAAGAGAGCAGCTGTTAAACAATTAGACATCATCGGCGTACATGTGTATAGAGGATGAGCTGACAATGGAAGGGAGCTCGTTGACATACAAAGAAAAGAGAAGAGGTCCTAGACTGGAACCCTGTGGAACCCCTCTAGTTGCTGGAAGAAATTCAGATAGCATATGTTTTTGTGTGTTTGTGTTTTTGGTAAATAAAAAAGTCTGTATATATCAATTATTTAATTTTACAATTTATTAGTAAATGAAGCAAAATGTAATTTTACCAATCGACTGCTCTGGTTGACGGTCCAATTAGAAGAGAGCACAATTTACATTTTTCATCGCTTTGAAGCGATATAAATCAAAATTCATTACAAACAGAAATAAAAGTGAGAGCAAAAGAGATTAACAAAACAATAAAATATGTGAATAGGATACATTATATGTGTTTGGTTTTTTGGTGCACTAAGTACTGAACATTCAGCCCCCCCTGAAAGACTCCGGTCTTTCAGTAATAGGCAAAGGGGCAATCTTCACAACCGGTCGAACATAACTGCCGTGTTGGGTTTTCACTGTAACAACTCGACATCTGCCATCTTTCCCAAGGTGAGTGTTGGTGATTCGTCCAAGAACCCATTTTGAAGGTGGTAGATTGGGTTCGTGAATGAGTACTATATCATCTATCTTCAGATTCTGATGCTGTTTTTGCCATTTAGGACGATTCTGCAACGATGTCAAATATTCGCAGTGCCAACGCTTCCAAAAACCTTGCATTAAACTCTGTAAAAGAGACCAGTTAGTGTGAATTGAAAAGGATGAATTTGTAAAATCAGGTGCTGAAACTGCAGTAAGATTCTCCAATCATAAAGCGAGATGGAGTTAGTGCAGTTGGTTCAAAATCTGGTGTTTGCCACATAGGCCTTGAGTTGAGCAGACACTCTATTTTGGAAAGAAGAGTATACATCTCTTCGTACGTGAGTCTGTTCTCACCGATGACTCGTTTCAGATGTATTTTAATGGATTTTATACCCGCCTCCCAGAGGCCACCAAAATGTGGCGCTGCAGGTGGTATAAATTTCCATTCAATTTTGTCCTTAGATAAATGGTTAATGATGATGCTGTGATGTTGTTGTTTACAAAGAAGATCATACATTTCGCCGAGCAGCCTTTTAGCACAGTGGAAATTTGTTGCGTTATCAGACCATATCTCCGATGGCTTTCCGCGACGCGACACGAACCGATCTAATGCCATGAGAAACGCTTCTGTTGATAGATCGCCTACCAACTGTATGTGGACACCTTTCGTGATGAAACAAACGAAGAGAGCGATGTATGCCTTCACAAATCTTGGGTTTCGTCCCTTGGCTAATCGAAGCGTAATCGGACCAGCATAATCACACCCAACCTTACTGAAGGGGCGAGAAAATCGAACTCTTTCTTTGGGAAGATTTCCCATCAATTGGCTGGAATGAGTCTGACGCTGTCGAAAGCATACGACACAATCATGAACTATTTTGCGAGCGAGATTTCTACACCCGAGTATGTAAAAATTCTGTTTTATTAACGCCATCGTTAACGTTACACCGGCATGCAAGTAATGTTTATGTATATAAGTTATAATAAGTTTAGTGATAGGATGAGATTTGCATAGAATAATTGGATGTTTCTCATCGTAAGAAAGTTCCGATTGTTCTAAACGTCCACCGACCCGAAGCACGTTCATTTGATCAAGAAACGGAGCTAAAGAACTAAGTTTGTTTCGCGAGGGTAGTTGTTTCCGGTTTTTAAGTACGTCTATTTCAAATGAAAATAACGAACACTGAGCACTTTTGATGAGATGAGTTTTTGCATTTTCGATTTCCCGAACGGATAAAGATTGTTTATTACAAGTGTTTGAAATGCGGCAGTTTGATAAAAATCGAAGAACAAATGCTACGACACGCACAGATTTCATCCAATTTGAAGTATTGTGAATTATGTTATCAAAAATGTTAGTTGAATTTATATTAGATACGAGTACCTGAAATTTGGTTGTTTTACGTTCCTCCAATTGATCAACAGGAATGTCTTTAATGCAATATTGTGATACTGGCCAATTGCTGGAACCAGTACTGAGCCACAACGGACCATTCCACCACATATCAGTGGAAGCGAGAAGAGATGGTGAAATTCCACGCGTTGCAATATCTGCGGGATTGGATCCAGAGCGAACATGATTCCAGGACTTGAGAGGAATTGACGACAATATTTCGGAAGTTCGGTTTCCAATGAATACAGACCATTTCTTTGGGGGCGAGGATAACCAATGTAACACGATTGATGAGTCTGTCCATGCGAATATCTTCAATTCTTCAGCCTGTAATGAGAATTTAATTTTATTAACGAGTCGAGTTAAAAGGAGAGCTCCGCAAAGCTCGAGCCTCGGAAGCGATAAAACTTTTATGGGTGCTACCCTGCTTTTGGCTGCTACTAGCGATATAGAAACCGTTCCATCTACATTGAGACTGCGACAATATACAACTGCTGCATAAGCGTCCAACGATGCATCGCAAAATGCATGTAACTCCCAATTGTGTTTGTTTGTCCATAGTATTCGAGGAACAGAAATGGCTTCGATCAAATGGAGTTCGTCACGAATAGAAGTCCAACGATGCGAGAGTTCTTTTGAGACCTCATCGTCCCAATTTACATTTTCCCGCCAGAGGTCTTGGAAGAATATTTTGATTCCGATTATGACAGGAGACAGGAAACCCAAAGGGTCAAATATCTTCGAAGCCTCTGAGAGAATTCGACGTTTTGTGCACCCAGCTGACTCAGGTAAGGTAACCTTATAAGAAAAACTATCCTTTGATTTGCACCATTGCAAACCGAGTACCTTGACGACATTAGAGTCCTCAAATTCAATAGGTGAAATTTCCATCTGATCCTGGGGCAATATGAGGACGAGAGGCCAGCAATTGGTAGTCCATTTACGGAGGTTGAAGCCTGCTGATTTCAATAGGTTGACGAGTTCATTTTGAAGGGCGATGACTTCGTCGACACTATCAGCTCCAGTAAACACATCGTCAACATAGAAATCCTCGATGAGAATTTGAGAAGCTACAGGATGTTTTTCCTACTTTCCTCAGCATGTTGTTTTAGAATACGCGTCGCTAAGAAAGGAGCAGCTGAAGTGCCATATGTTACTGTTAATAACCGAAGATGCTGCACTGGTTCTTCTGGGGTTTCACGCCATACGATTCGCTGGAAATTTGTGTGTTTTGGTGAGATCCATATTTGGCGATACATTTTTTCTATATCTCCTGAAATAGTATATCGATGACGACGCGATCGTAGACATATGGAAAAAATATCTCGCTGAATCGTCGGACCAACGAGAAATTCTTCATTAAGTGAAGAAGAATTGCTGTGAGATTTTGCGGATCGAATACTACTCTTACCTTAGTTGACGTAGAATCATTTTTAAAAACCGCATGATGGGGCAAGTAGTAACAAGCATTGAAGTCCATGTTTATTTCATTTTCTGGAACCTTCTCCATGTGACCTAAATCGATGTATTCATTTATGAAACGAGTGTATTGGTTTTTTAGCTCAGGGTTAGAGAGAAATTTCCGTTCTAGGGATTTGAGACGATTGAGAGCAATGTTAAGTGAATCTCCAAAGTTGAGATTAGAATTTTGTTTAAATGGTAGCTCTACCATGTATCTACCATCTATATGACGACTAAATGTGGATGCAAAGTGTTCCTCAGCGCGTTGTTCTTCCACCGAAAGGAAGGGTTCAGTGTGAACTTCCTCCAAACGCCAAAATCGTTCCAAATCAAATACTTGAGAATGATCTAATTGTGTACAAAATGTTCTTACTGCTGAAGTGTCGTCAGATAATGCAACGTGTTGCATAATACCTGCTATTACCCATCCGAAAATTGTTGGTATAGAACATGGAACGCCATGTGCTGATGGTGTCGCAGGTCCGCTTATAATATTGAAGACTTTATCTGCCCCAATTAAAACGTCGATTGGACCTGGCTCGGCGAAGTTGGGATCAGCCAGTTCCAGCGAAAGGAGGGACTTAAATTTGAAATTTGATACGGAAAAAGATGGAAGTAAATAAGTCAGCTTTGAAACAACATGACAATCGATTTGGAGGTTATTTGCAGAATGCAGCGAACACAAGTTTAGCGTTACCAAACCATTAGTAACACCTGCAGAAGTAGATGCGATTCCTATCACAGGTATCCGCGATGTAATCCCAGACGTTGAACTGCTCGTTCGGTTATAAAGGAGACTTGGGATCCTGTATCTAAAAGTACACGAATTTTTTGATATAATCCTTGTTTATCTCGAGCCTTTACCAGAGCAGTTGGCAATAGAGTGGAAGCACGATGAGTAGACTCGAGCGAATGGTTGTTTATAACCGGAGGATTTGTAGAGCAATGGGGCGACGACAATGGCGACGATTGGCATTGATTCGATAGAGTTAAATTCGAGATATGCGATTGAGATTGATTTAGATTAACGCCCGACGTCGATTGGTTTTGAGTTTGAACAGTAGGATGTAGAAGCGAGTGGTGTCTAGAATTGCAAGTCCTACAACGATAGTTTGAACGACATTTATTTGATGTGTGTCCATGCCGAAGATAGTTGAAACAAAGTGATTTGTCCTTGACCAAATCACGTCGTTCGTCGACACTTAGAGCATTAAAAGCTTTGCAGTATGGAAGCAAATGATCTTGTTTGCATTTTGGACATGCTGTTTTGGTTTCGACTACATGTGCGCGGATAGTATTTTGGTTTTTATTTGATGTCTTAGCAGAACGGTTCATTGCATAAGTTGATTCAAGACTGCAACGAACCTGTAAAAAGTCAATGAATTCATTGATAGAACAGTCAGCACGAGAGCCAGCGATTTCTGCCCATGCAAGTTTTGTCTCGTCATCTAATTTTTGGAGCAGAATGTAGATCATCCAGGGATCTCTTGAATTTGCTCTTAATGCTTTTAAACCCCTTATGACTTCATCAGCACCATCAGTGAGCTTTCGAAGCATATGGATGTTTGATGACGTGGTTGATGGTAAAGATAAAAATGTCTGAACAAATGACTGAATAATAAGATGAGGTTTATCGTAGCGCGACTCTAATTTATTCAACGCTTCGATGTAATTATCTTCGGAGCACGTAATGTGTTTGATTAAATTGGCAGCATCACCACCCAGAAAAGATATGAGATACTGGAACTCCTGCGTTGCAGTAATCGAAGGATTTCCGTCAATTGTGCCCGTGAACAAATCTTTAAAACCCGGCCAGTCTTTGTAGTCTCCAGAGAATATGGGAATGGAAATCTTCGGTAGCTGTACCGCTTTAGGTGCCTTTGATGCTTCTAAAACTTTCAAAAATGAGGCTTGCTGCAAAGCCAACTTTTCATCGACCGATTGGTTGCTCGAATCCGAAACCGTTTGTTTGCGAATCGCGCTATCTAGAACGGAATGCGCTTGAAAGTACTTGGATTCGTACTCTTCAAATTCAGGCTCAGGATCTACGAATTCTTGATCGTCGGCGAATTCATAGAGTTTGTCTTGGAGTTGGATAAACTCAGACCAAGATTCAGACAATTTTTGGAACCGAATTTGCAACATAGAAAGCGAAGTGGCTTCATTGATTGTTTCTGAGAACGCCAAAGTGCGTGTAATGCATCCTTTAATATGACCGCGTTTAGTTTTTAAAACATTCATTTCTGAAGTTTGTGATCACCAAATAATAGAACGACGCGCACTAGATGTAGTTAATCAAGGTCAAACGATAAAAGGAAAGGTTTTTGGAAAGTTCCCGAAAGTCTATATGCAGTTAGAACACGTGTATGTATGTATATGCCCTTGTATGCAAAAATGAAATAACTGCACCGATATATGTATTCACAAGTATGTTTGATGGAAAATTCCCGAAAATGTTTTTGAATAAAAATTATATGTCGCGTTGGATATGCATGCACTGTATATTTGTCAAATACCGATTTAATTGGGCCGATTATGCGATTAAGAAAATTTACACGTAAGGGATATGTACATATGTATGTTTTTGTGTGAAAAAGTCAAAGTAGCTATGCAAATGTTTAAGTTTTAACATGCACAAAATATATAACTATAAGAGACTGTACATTATTATTTGCAATCACCCGTGGAGATTTTCAACGCGAGGCGCACATTCATACATACATAAGATGATAATCTTTTGATTTCAATGATTAAATTCACTATCACTGATCACAGAGTTAATCCGGATAATCGAAGGACCATAATGTTTTTAAATAATGTTTTTGTGTGTTTGTGTTTTTGGTAAATAAAAAAGTCTGTATATATCAAATATTTAATTTTACAATTTATTAGTAAATGAAGCAAAATGTAATTTTACCAATCGACTGCTCTGGTTGACGGTCCAATTAGAAGAGAGCACAATTTACATTTTTCATCGCTTTGAAGCGATATAAATCAAAATTCATTACAAACAGAAATAAAAGTGAGAGCAAAAGAGATTAACAAAACAATAAAATATGTGAATAGGATACATTATATGTGTTTGGTTTTTTGGTGCACTAAGTACTGAACAGCATATGACCAATCGAAACAGCTTGTTTTCTGAGCCGAAGGTAGGAAGACACTAATCGAGTGGCCGATGTGGAAAATTGGAAACGGTATGCTAGTTTGTTACACAAGTTGTCGTGATCCACGGTGTCGAATGCTTTTGAGAAATCTAGAAGAACTAAAAAAGTTACTTGGTCATCATCTATCGCCTTCCTTATATCCTCTACAACATTGATAACTGCGGTTGTACAACTGTGGTATTGGCGGAAACCGGATTGCATTGTAGATAAAAGATTGCATGAACGGATATGGGCATTTATTAGCTTTTGTATGATACGTTCAAACACTTTCGAGAAAAAAGGTAGAATGGAAATAAGTCTATAATCATGGCTATTAGCGCTCTTTTGAATCGGTAGGACTTTCGCCAGCTTCCATTGGGTAGGAAAAACACTAGTTGTTAAGATCGTATTGAAAATGTGTGTAAGAAAGGGTAATATAACTGGTAGGATGGCCTTAGCAAAAACTGGGTGTATTCCATCTATACCGACCGCAGTCGATTTTATAGATAAAACGCTTGCAACCACGTCTGCGCTATCAACCCCGGAGAACTCGAACATCCGTTCATTTGGGTTCTGCGGACCATTTTGGGATTCGGAAGTTCTTTGAGAGACTTGATTTAGAACCGGAAAAGGAAGCGTTACAAAGGTGTGATTGAGTGCGTTTACATCGATATTGGTGTCAAGACCTGTGTTACGCTTTCCAATTCCAATATCTCGTAGATTTTTCCAAAGTTGTCGACTTTTCATAGCTGGGTTTAATTTGTTACCATACATTTGCTTTTTTGCAGCACGAATTTTGGAAACCACCTGATTGCGTAGTGTACGGTAAAGACGTAGATGGGCGTCAATTCGAAAACGTTTCCACACGCTGTAGGCTCGATTACGTTGTAACATGAGCATCCGAACTTCGTTTGAAAACCAGGGACATTGGTCATGTTTAGTCACTTTGACTTTAATAGGAACATGATTATTAAAAAGTGTGTTAATATTCTGAGTTAGGAACTCAACTTGATCACAAGGGCAGGACATACATGTAACACGGTCCCATTCGACATTTCGTGAGCTATGCTCCAAGCTTAGGTAGTTAATGTGGTCAAAATCTCTGTATTCATAAGCTGTTACAGACAGAATCATTAAAAAATCAAAGGTTAGATATAATAAATCGTGTCTAGAGAATGCAGGTGCTGACAACTAATCATATAATAATACAAATTTTATTTCACTAACAAAGAAAACGTCTAATAGTGTACTAGATTCAGAAGAAAAATGAGTGGAGGACGTCATATTGACCGGGAACAAATTAAGTGCCTTCATCCCCAGGACAAGAGAACTCTCTGCTAAGTGGTTACTATTCAGATCACCACCAACTACTATTTTGGGATAGCATACGGAGATTGTTTCGAGAAGTTCAAACAATGGCGTGATGTCAATATGCTTATTAGGCCTATAAACTGACCCTAACAGCATGGTGCCTGTTCCTGATTTAAGTTCAACAAAAACATAGTCTATCTGACTGCCGACTCCTGATTTGCACTTCAGATTGCATGATATGCCTTCACGTATATAAATTGCCGATCCACCTCCAACTCTACCAATTCTATCACCACGAAAGAGCTTGTAACCATCCACCCTGTAGACACTATCCTTAAAATCATTAACAAACCATGTTTCAGAAACACAAACGGCATCAACTTTAGAACCTACAAAAATATCCCTAAACTCATCCAGTTTTGGATGCAAGCTCTGTGCATTTATATGACAAAGTTGCAGACCGATCTTTTAGTTGCTTAAGACGCGTAACATAGCACGAACGACTCCATCACTACTCCCGTCCTTGGAACCACCATCAAACTTACTAATATCCATCGATAAAGATTAAGCGTATTATAGTAGGAACAGTCCGAGTTCGGGACAATCAGACTAATAGAATTATAAAAAGAAAAATGAGAAAACAAAAAGTGTAAACGGAAAAAGAGATGTATTGTGTTTATAGTAAATATTAGAAAGAGATAAGATAAAATGAATAGAATCAATAATTTAAGAGAGAAACGAAAGAATAATAACAAATTCAAATATCGAGATACGAGTACGATCATCAAACAAAGCCAATTGTTGCTGAAGTTATTAATTTTGTAAAAGTTGTACAAGTTAAAGATGTATTCTGATGTTGTTGATGGATAAATTTTATAAGAGTAAGAGTTGCTGATGATGTTGTAAAATTTGTTGTGGTTGTTGTTGTTTATTTTGGTGCAGTACTGCAGTTGCCAATGCAATTAAAATACACAATAATTATTAAATGATGATCAAACGTTGTAGTTGCTTTAGAAAATTTCAACGGAACAACGGAGAGTATTCATCTAAATCGATATAGAATATCCATGAGCATATTTGTAGTAGCAAGAGTGTTCCAATAAGTAGACTGTCATCGACAGTGTTCCAATGAGTCAATCCGAGATGGGGCCAAAGCCGACGTTACTGTTGACAATGATGATGATGTTGCTGATGTTGGTAATGATTGAAGGATTTTTGTGAAGGATTTTGCGCTGAATAGCAAATTGCTGAATTTATTTGGAATCGCACAGTGTTTCGGTGTTGTGTAGAGAAAACCGATGTTGGGAGAGGGCAGACTTTGACTGATGCTAGAGATGATGATGATGATGGGTGATTGGTTTTAATCCCGCCCTCAAGGCAGGGTTTAACCTGTAACCCTCAGCTAGGGAATTTGCAGTAGTGAGCATAGGTCAGATCGTATGTTGGGAAACGGCAATACTGAATGTCACGACGTTTCCATTCGGCCAAGTTGGATGCATGATCTATGTCACGAAAAGCGGTGTATGCTGGAGATGTCTTATTGGCGAAAATAGTCACAACAAATTTTCCCGGCTGGAATGTATTAATGACACGCGAAATCAAATCAGTATAGTTCACCCTTCGGGAAACGCGAGAGGCGGATCCTCTGTATACATTAAAGAGTCTCTTGAGCACAACGAAGATATAAAAGTAGAGCTCGAGTCTGTACAACTAATTGCGGTGCGCATAAAATTGGTACGGAACTCCTTTACTATTTCAGCCATCTACTGTCCTCCACGATTTACGCCTTCAAAACATATATTTAAAAATATATTCAATTCTCTTGGATCGGCTTTTATGATTGGCGGTGATTTCAATGCCAAACACACTTTTTGGGGATCAAGATGTGTATCCCAAAAGGGTAAAATACTCTATAAAGCATGTATGGAACACAATTGTGACTTCTATTCAACGGGCAAGCCGACTTATTGGCCAACAGATACAACGAAAATACCCGATCTTGTCGATTTCTTCGTTGTTAAAGGAATTCGTAACTCGGATATAAACGTTGATGAAAGCTTCGATCTTTCCTCCGATCATTCTCCAGTCATACTGACAATGAACGACACGTTTATTAAAAAACAAGGACCATTAAGACTAACTGGACGAAATACTAATTGGGAAGGATTCAGAAATGAGATTAATAATAACCTAGAACTAGACGTTTCACTTAAAGCAGCACTTGAACTCGAAATCGAAGTGGATTCTTTCGTTGAAATAGTCCAATGTGCTGCGTGGAACAATACACCTTGTCAACGAAAAAGCACGGCTAAACGTAACTTAAACTACCCGCCTGAGGTAAAAGATATGATAAGAGAAAAAAGAAAAGCTCGCAAAAGATGGCAAACAACTCGAGCGCCGCAGGATAAAACACGCCTAAACAGGCTCTGTAATCTGCTCAAGGAGACTCTTAAAAGTTACAGAAATTCCGAAGTAAATACATATGTTCAAAACCTGACGGCAGGAAAAGAAACAAATTACTCGCTTTGGAAAGCTTTAAAATGCTTAAAAAGGCCCAAAATCCCCGCGCCATCAATCAAGGTCGGCAATAACGAATGGGCTAAGGGGGATAAGGAAAAAGCGGAGGTTTTTGCCGACTATCTTGAAGAAATTTTCAAGCCCTCCGACGGCCCAACACTGGTACCCGGCACCAGTTCTTTAGAAATAGCATATAGTAATTTTGTAATGACAAATGCAACTCTTGCTGAAATTAAAACTGTAATAAGGAAATTAAAACCAAAGAAGGCTCCGGGGTAGTTCTGAAAATGCTACCTCAAAAAGCACTTATAAAGCTCTTACACATTATTAACGCGGCTCTGAGGCTTGAATACGTGCCAAGTCAGTGGAAAGTTGCTGAAGTCATTATGGTACTAAAACCAGGAAAACCTCCAAACGATAAAAAATCATACAGACCCATTTCTCTTCTACCGATCCTGTCGAAAATCTTTGAGAGGATTTTGCTAAAACGTCTTCTCCCAATTATCGAAAACCAAAATCTTATTCCCGACCATCAATTTGGATTTCGGACTAAGCATTCAACAATTGATCAGGTGCATAGAATTACTGATGTAATTGAAAAATCCCTGGAAGAAAAAAAGATTTGTTCGAGCGTATTTCTTGACGTCTCACAAGCTTTTGACAAAGTATGGCATGAAGGTTTGAAGTTCAAACTGCGACGAATTTTGCCATTAAAGCTTTATAATATATTGACAAGCTATTTTGAAAATAGAATTTTTCGCGTTCGATACGGAAATGATGTTTCGAAATTTAAAGATATCCTAGCCGGAGTACCGCAGGGAAGCGTACTGGGCCCACTTTTGTACCTTTTATATACAAGAGATATACCACACGTCGAGGATACTGTTCTCGCTACTTTTGCTGACGACACCGCTATCTTAGCGGTTGGAGAATCAATAGAAGACTCAACGGCGAAACTTCAGACTGCTTTAAATAAAGTCTACGAGTGGACAAAGATCTGGCGAATTACCCTTAATGAGACAAAATCTGTACATGTTGACTTCACCTACAGAAAGATAAATCACTTGCCCATTTCTATAAACTCGGTGTGTATCCCCTTTGCAAACGAAGCTAAGTATTTGGGAATGACACTTGACGCGAAGCTTAAATGGAAAACGCACGTTAAAAAGAAACGAAAAGAACTAGAGGCCAAATACAAAGAAATGTACTGGCTGCTTGGTAAATATTCCAAGCTAAGCTTAGAAAACAAGCTGCTTCTTTATAAGCAAGTGCTAAAGCCGGAGTGGACCTATGGTATACAACTCTGGGGTTGTACTAAGAAATCAAATATAAATATAATACAAACTTTTGAAAATAAAGTGCTACGACAATTTGTGCGTGCCCCATGGTTTATAAGAAATAATGACCTGCATCGAGACCTCGGAGTTCCTTTCGTGGAAGATGAAGTCAGGAACTGCGCACGAAAACATAAAGTCCGGTTAAGCGGCCATATCAACAATACAGTTCTAGAAATCTTGGACGAACGAAACATACTACGCTGTCTTCAACGAACTAAACCGTTGGACCTTGCGCGATAAATTGAAACCGCATTAAGAAAGCGGAATATGTAGGGTCTTTCATTGGAAAGTGTCCTACCAATCGTGATTAACTTATGAAATAAAAACTGCTTGATAAGTTCTACTTAGTTGCGGTATTAAAATTAACAACGAAGGGAGGTGTTTTTAGTGAGTAAGAATCTCACACTACTATGAGCACGCGCTTCTGATCCTCATAGTGTCTGATGGAAGATTTTCACCTGCCCTCGCCGGGGACAAAAAAAAAAAAAAAAAATCAGTATAGTTGGATGATGCAACGTTGCTTTCAAAGCTAACGTAGGAGAAATCTGGTTCCGGAGTAATATGAATTGTCATGTAGCATCCATTTTTAGCTATTCCACCAAAACATGGATCAAATAGATAGTCGTCGACAATCATTCCTGGAATAAGCTCGTGAATGCCAGCACGCTCAGTAGCCTCAATTCCATTTGAGCATTCATCTTTAGAGAAAATCGCCATAACTTGTGGATCCAATTCGGTCATCAAAATTTCAATTGTTTGATCTGAATCCGGCATATTATGAGCATCCTGAATGCATCTGGGAATTCGTTCCGTTCCCCTCCCCCGCGGCTCAATGTATACAAATACCAACAATCACGATTGACCGAACCCAAACAATAGGCTCGTCCATCATCGAAAATTGAATCCAAGAGTGCTACTTCCTCATCAAAGCCACGATGGGGAGATATCTGCAAATCAGGACGTTTGAAATTCTTCCTTGATCCTAGAAAAGATCTTCAACGTCGGTATAACCAATCTCCTCAGCCATCTCCAGTAGTGGCTCCAAGCATTGGAGGGGAGTAGTAGTACCACAGTAGTCTTCAATATCCAACGACGCTTAGAAACAAACATGCTGCTCTCGCTAAGTACATAAGCGTCAATGTGATCATTGCGAGAGAAGCTGATGATTTCACACCGCACAGATTTCAGGAGTGCATCCCACATTGGTCTGCGAATCTTCCTCAAGTCGGCGTTCTTATTATCCGAATTCGGTGGGAACCAAATCTCCAGCAATTTTTCCACACCCTCGAAGTAGTGCATCGAGTTGTTATTTATTACTTCGTTCGCCGCCATTTGGTCAGGTTTTAGGTCTTGCCCGGATTGTACGCAATTGTCCTTGCTTCGGTAGCACGAATTTTTCCAAAACTGACTACTTACAGTCTTATTTGTTTTGTTTGGAGTTTCAAGCCTTTAGTTGATCACAGGGGGAATATTAATTCTTGTATGAAAGAAAATGTCGAAAAAATCGGATCAAGTCCACTCCTTGTTTTGCACACAACTTCACGAGTAAAGGGAAAACAAAAGAGAAAAGTGCTTTTAGCCTTTCGTCGGTGTAGGGAATTGGTTCTGTGGTTGGATTCCTTTAAATCCAAAGGATTTCGCGTAAAAACTTTCAGTCTGTTTTTCGGATTTAATTTGCGAAATTTTTTAACAATTTCCTGCTGCAGAAATAGGATTTCTAGTGAATTAGCCGCGAGAGAGGTACTCTCGGATGAAGTCAAGACGGATAATACAACAAACTACCGCTATGAACGATCGCCCAACAAAAACTGTGACGCAAAGTCGATTTCGATTCTCCGTTTGCTTACAAGTCGAAAGGGGACTTTTTTGTAAGTGGATTTGTGGTACGCCATGTCGCCGTTAGGTGACTGTATGACAAAACCAGCTGATTTACTACTCCTCCACAATCGTAGAGATACTATATGCGTACTTCTTGTACGTTTTCATTGTACCCGCTAACATTTTCATTTCCGTCGCTGTCATTTTTCGTTTATATTTTTCTTATATCGTCCACCATTGCGATGTTTATCCTTAAGCGGCATTTTTCTGTCACAAAATATGTCATCACGTACTGACTCCTGTCCGCACAGTGGCACAGTCACTTCTTCTAAATATGAAGATGTCAGAAGCTGACAATCGACAGATCTCTATCGCCTTTCTCGAATTATTAAGATTGGCTTTTTTTCTATAGTCGACGGGCGCTTAAGCGATTGCGTAGCCTTAAAATGCCTATAAGAAGTTGTTTCGTTGAAGTACTCCAACTTTAACTTTGAATTCTTTGGTTATTCCGGCTGTGCATTCAACTTTCGTTATAAGATCTTCGTACATGCCACTTATCATTCTTCTATACCCTTCGGTTACATTTTGCCATCCAAATAAGGAACTCTGTTATTCGTTCGCAGCTTTATGGGGTTTTCCTATTATTATTTGAAAGCCGCATTGACTGACATGGAGTTTAATACATAATATTGCGTTGTCGACTGTATAGAACTCGCTGGTATATTTTGATAGCATGCCACGCTAACGAATCTTTCAGTACGGACGCTCTGTCGCAACATCTGTCAGTAGTGTATGGCAAATCACCATGGCGTTGAATAACGTCTGCAAATCATCAAATTCTTTTCATAATCAGTTTGAAGTTGACCCAAATTTCGCCAGAAAATTCATCTTCAGCGACGGTGCCTATTTTTGTATGAATGGATGTGCGGTGAACAAGCAAAATTGTCGAATTTGGGACGATGCCAATCTACATGAGATACACCAGCACAAAATACATTCCGAGAAAGTCATTTTTTGGTGCGGATTTTGACTGGCGAGAGGAAACTGGTATTGCCAGAACCGTCAACGACGAGCGCTACAGACCGATGGTAAACAACTTCTTGTAGCCTAAACAGTATGGTATAGATACCGACGACATGTGGTTCTAACTGGACGACGCTACTTGCCACATAGCGCATGCCATGATGCACATTGTGAACGAGCTCGAACTGGCCACCCAGATTGTGGGATGTAATGCCTTTAGGGCTATCTTTAGGCTATCAAACTCAGAATAACGAACGCCATCCAGCAAATTCAGGAAGATTTATGCGACAAAATTGGACCTTCCGAATACGTGCAAAGTCTATACTCGTATTCCACACTTTATACCATAAAATGTTCTTTCGAATAAAAAGTGTGGGTATCTCACAAACAGCTTGTTGTCCTTATTGAAAAACTCTACAGTTCCACAGCTCGGTAGTTGTTGCAATTTCTAGTGTTGCCTTTACCTTTACACGGTTCCATTAGCACTTCCTACTGGACAGCCAATGGAATAGTACTGTGCGGAAATTACTCGTCTAGTAAGGCGTTACAGTACTCATCTATTGCAAATCTTGTTGCCCTCCATTAATAGGTTTCTCTCTCCATCAACAGTATATTTCGGCGATTTAAACTCTTGCGTGTTTTTTTCTTCATTGTGACACCATCTTTAAAGTGTTAGCTCGTGTACCCGTGTTCCGACGTTGCACTCCTTCTACTGCTTGTTGTAAAGGTTGTAAAGGTTCTCATTCCCGAGACTATGGCTCTACTTGACCTGTTACTACAAAAGCAGTAAAGAAGTTTTCGTGTTTCAAGATATTTCTACATGTATACATGTATGTACTACACAATCGTACAACTCAAACTAGTACAAAACAATCAAATCAAAACCTAAAACAAAACACTCTAATGCATGTGCAGGGAGACTTACGAGTATGAGAAATCACTGCCCATCATATTGATATAAATCCTCGCATATGCCAAAAAAGGGGGACATTATTCAGAGCTTATTTTGCAAATCAAGTGCGTGCAATAAGATTTTATAGGAAGCAATGTTCCTGCTGTTCATTTACAACAATGACAGACAGTATGAAGGGTTGCTCGTTGTCGCGACCGAAACGAACAACGACACAAAATTAAAAGACAAAAGAAGAAAATTTAATTAGATCCGGGTGTTCCAGGGCCAATAGCAACTGGGAAAGTCCCAATACTAAGAAACTTATTGCATTCAGTGATAACCATATTGTTGTATGCGAAGAAATTCTTTGTATTCTTTGTAGATTAGCATTTGGGAAATTAAAATTCTCTCTATTAAAATTCTCTCTATTAAAATTCTCTCTAATAATAAGAGAAGAATTAAAAATCGATAAAGAGATATGTATTTACGAGATTAGGATGTGGCAAGGATTACGATTGTCAACGATAATTTCGAAAATGATTCCTGGTCATATTCTAAGAAAAAAGTCCCTCTACAGTAAGGGTCTATCTCCGTTTTAACGTTTCACAATTTTTTTCTTATGAAATTAACAAATTTGCAGAAAAACCAACAGATTTTTCTTTTTCTGGGCAAGCTTGATGAAAGGCACTGCTGATGGCCATATTGAGATTATTACATATACTCACGGACAGTCAAGCAGGTCTAATCTCATTGACTCCAAATCACTCATGCACTGTTTCTGGCTGATTCTTTCATCGGCCCATAAAGAGTTGGTAGAACAAAATGTCTATATCCCATTGGGAACACTTCACAGGACTTTGCACCCTTTCACAAAAAAATCAGAAAAATCCCTACATCTCAAAAGGGATGATACCATAAGACTGGTTGGATTTCTAGCCGAACACTGCTACCTTCGATATTACTTACACAAAATAGGTTTTATTCTGGAAACTGAATATCGTCTTTGCATGGAAGACGACGAAACTACGGAACACATTTTATGTGAATGGGCTTTAAATGCCTTAAGGAGACGACACTTTCCACAGAGAAACTTTAATCGCTGGAAAAATTTGCACAATCTCCACCAGAGCGATTCTCAATTTTATCGAAAGATCAACAGAGTTGAGTCTCTCTTGGCTTCGTAATACTGAATTTGTGACTTAATGGTTGTATACGGAGTGTTCACTATTAGAATATAGTTTGGTTCCGGTTGCCAGATTTCGTTTATTTCGTGTAGTTCCTCCTTTAGGTTGCAAGTTGCTGATTTTTGTTTAATTAGATTGGTGATACAATTTTGAAGTTTCCTCGAGACTCGGGATGGCATATGGCAAAAGAAAACTTGTTCGATTAATGTACATTTGCTGTCTAAGTAGATAGGGTTCTCGGGGTTAAAAAGGACGTAGGATTGGGTGACAATGGTTTTGGTTTTGTTAATTGGAAAGAGAATAATGTGACTAAATGGCAAGGTTTCTTGTAGACCAAGTAATTCGTAAATGTGTGTATCTGATTTGATTTCTAGGGATTGGTTCTGTAATTGATAAAGAATATTTGTAAGTTTTTTGGGACGCTATATTTGTTTAATTTTGCCAATATTAAGGATTCCGAAATACTAGATAGGTGGTCGATATTATAATATATCTGTTTTAAGTACTGAGTGAGTCTAAGGGCTATTCAATTATGAAGGTTACACACTTAGGTTTGTTGCAGCTTTTTTATTTTCAAGTCACTTGTTCCATTTCAAAGAAGTCCAGGAAGTACCTTCTGAAGAGATTGTCAGTTGGATTCGTCAAAGTGGTATTCTCTTTAGCTATGATAACAGCATTCTCAAGTATTCTAGCTAGTAAAGATGTTTTGTACGAGTAGATGTAGTAGAGTAGAAGATGATGTCGAAAGCAAGTAAATGAGAATGCTGTGGCGTTTTTATTCACATGACTTACTTTGCACATGATTTTTGTTGAAATTGAATCAGGAGCAGGATAACTAAAGTTTAATGGTCCGTGAAAATAAATATCAATATCGGACTTTATAGAATTTAGAGCTTCAGTAAATGAGGAAATCCATGACATGTCATCTCTTCGCGATTGAAATTGTCGAAGACTGTGTGCCAGCTGTTTGTGTGATATTTTCAAATTAGATTTGCACAAGTCGGCAAATTGTTCGACGGTGCTGGAAAGATCCTTAACAATTTAGATGACGACGTGTATTTTCTTAAAACAGAGTTGGCTATAGGGGGCAAACGCCACTAACCGACCAATTGCCTATCACCAAGCGGACATTAATTTTGTGGTAATTGTACTGCCATAAACCTGCGACCACCAATAATAGCTTCTGTTTATCAACTGATTCCATTCTTAGTTAAGACCTTAATCTAAGAAAGTTACAGAGGGAGAGAGAGAGAGACTCCGATACATATCATTCTTCCCAAATTAGTAAAACTTATAATTCTGATTTAATTTTTTTAACCACACTATGCGCCCGCAGCTTTATTCGAGCTTAGCTTCGGTATTGCTAAATTAACTTCCTCTGGTTAAGTGGTTCATTCTACCTGATGGCGGTAATATGACCATCGTCACCGTAACACAGTCTGCAGAAATAGTCTTTCCATATTGTCAGCACCGACTGTAACCCTACTACAAAGTTTCCTTCTTCATTTCTAGAAGGTATAGGCCTTGATGCTTTGACACCTTGTTTTTACCTGATGATAAAACTTCTGTACAAACTCTCAATATCTTTTTTCTTCTTCTTCTGGAGAACCTGATGTTCTTCACGTCTCTTTTGTTCGTAGAGCTAGCGAGTGGTTCGCGTTCTTCGTTGTAGCCCCGCTTTGGAGGCTTCTTATTTAACTCCATTCTTCATCAAACCAGGAATTTCTGGGGTGGTCACATCAGTTGCGGCGTCTCTGATGGCACGTTGACAGCATTGTCACTGGTCTTCGTTACTTGGAGTTGTTAAAAAATTAATGGGATATGCGCACGACGAAGAATTTTTTCTACGATCTCCTCACAGTAGTTCTTCTTTATTGGGGCGCTCGGTAAATTTGTATTCGCTGTTCGAGACGTTCGGATGCCCAAGATACTGTAAAGTGCACGACTATAAAATAACCGATCACCATTTATGTGAAATTAGTCTTCAAATGGAGTCTTCGCCTAGGAAAAATCAGGCAAAAAGCCCAAATAGACTATCAAGCATTGAAGGAAAAACTCAGGTGTGAATTTTGGGAAACAGTTTTCTTGGAAAGCAACCCTTCTGTGGCCTACAATGCTTTTATTGCGATCTTAATCAATCATGTCCATAGCACAACCACTATCCTAAACATCAGGCAGCGTGACTCGTTTTTAAAGCCTTGGATGACATTACGCCTACTTAATCAAAAAAAGATATTGCAAAAAAATGTAGAAAACACCCACAAAATGTTAGTCTGAAAAGCTATTACAATAATCTGTGCAATAGAACTAAGATTATGATAGAACAAGCACGTGATAGCTACTACTCCAATCGCTTAACTCAAGCCAGGGGAAACATGAAGAGGGAATGGGAATTAGTAAATAATATCTTAGGTAGGAAAAAGAAGTCTAATGATATTCCTATCATAGAGGTTGATAACTCAACCTTGACCAATCATTCATGCAAATACATTCAATAGCTTCTTTGTCAATATTTCTGATACTATTAAACCCTCCGAGCCACCTTCCAGTTGTAACTGCAATATCTCATCGAGCTTAATTGAAGATAGATGGCAGAGTAATAGTTTCGTTTTTCACCAGTTTACTTCCTGTGAAATGCTCAAGACAATTATGACTTTGCAAATTAAGAAAAATCTTGGGAAATTGTTGATATCTTGTGTTATCTTTTTAACCTCAGTGTAAACAGCGGCGTGTTTCCGGCGGCTCTAAAAAGGGCAGAGGTTTTGCCGTTATTTAAGAAAGGGAGTTGTAAAAATATTGCCAATTATAAACCAATTTCTCTGCTTCCCACGATATCAAAAATTTTCGAAAAATTAATGAAATCAAGAATACTGACGTTTTAAAAAAAGAAGTAACTTCTTTTCAGAAGCACAGTATGATTTTAGACGGAGATCCACGGAGGATGCAATCTTAAATGTCTGCTGCGATTTGTTCAGTGGAGTTAACAAAAGCCATTGTACTATGGCTCTTTTCATTGATATGACCAAAGCATTCGATATGGTGGACTTAAATATAATCTTAACAAAATTATATAAGGCTGGTTTCAGAGGAATGACATACAATTGGTTTAAGTCTTATTTACTGGAGAGGGAGCAGAGAGTATTGGTCAATGGATTTTACAGTACTTCACTTAAGCTTAGAAATGGCATTCCCCAAGGTTCTGTGTTAGGCCCAGTACTGTTCCTTGTTTACATAAACTCACTTTTCTTCCAGAACTTTTACGGAAATCAAAGCGCATTTGCAGACGACATCGCCTTCACGTACACTGACGCTTCGCTACATGAATGCGTTGCGAAAGTTAACAACGACCTTCACTTACTTAGAATTTGGTTTACCTTTCATAAGCTTATTATTAGTGTAAAAACAAAAATAATGAACTTTAAGCTATGCCAAAATAATTTAGATAACTTTGGGTTAGTTTTTCATTCAAGCGATTGCCAAAATTCTTTTTACCACACACCTGTGGGTAGCAAAACTTCAGCGTTATTGATAATTGTTCCACATGCTGCTTTAATATTGAAGCAGTCAAGTCTTTCTAATATCTCGGAGTTCTCATTGATAACAAACTAAATTGGGAAGGCACAAGCCCTACAGTTAAAATCATATATGACTTTATTAACACGGAAAATGTATCTCCTGAAGCCATACTGCTCGCAGAGAGTACTTTCAATTCTTTATTATGGCTTAGTCCAGTCAAAGCTTCAATATGGGATTGTTAGTTGGGGTGGCACCTATCTAAGTACCCTAAGTGCACTAGTCGTTGCCCAAAAGCATATAATTAGAATTATGCGTGGCAAAAATCGCTATACGGAAAGTTGGCCACTTTTTACAAGTCTTCAAGTATTGCCACTCAGGAATCTATACGTCTTCAAGGTACTCAAAGAGTTCTTTAAACGAAGCGGTAATGTTGCTTTTAGGAATTCTTCGACTTATAACTTGCGAGTAAACAACATGGTACCTTTTGATATTCCACACGTACACAAAACACATTTTATGAATTTTTATATAGTTACTTCGCGTAGAATGTTTAACAAACTTCCTATGTCTATACGAGCCAAACAAAAATCTCACTATTTTTTAAAATCACTTAAAGACTGGCTTTTTACTAAGGACCCTTTAAGCTTGGAGCTACTGTTGAAAATTATAACATAGTTTATTAAAAAAATGCAAAAAGATTTTTTTTTTCTCTCATTGAAATTATTATATTTTATCTTTTGAATTTTTAAAGTTGTAACTAAAGAACACCTGATGGTACCCCACGTCAGTTATTCTTGCATTTATTCATATATTTTCCATGGATCTTTCAACACAAACTTAGGTTTTAGAAGGATCTTCAATTTGTTCATCATTTTGTAATAGTAAAATAATTTTTTTGCATCCTAAATTAAAGAATTATCTATTGTTAGCTAGTTTTAAGGTGATAATGAAAAAAAATAAAAAAAATTAAATCCAAAGTCAGCGTTCTATTATACAAGAAAAAGTGCATTTCTTGGAGCACTTTTGTGTTGTGTATAATAATTTGTCAACGTACCGTGTGTTGTTGTTACTTATTTATTGAATATTTGTATATACAATGTCTCACAAAATTGATCAAATGTTTTACTTGAAGTCAATTATGTAGCTTTTTCCTGGTTTCAAATCTATGCAGAATAATTTAGACACTTTTTTTCAAGAATAAGTATTTATTAGACTTTTTCTTATTCTATTTTTTTTTATTCTTTATCTTTATTTCTGAAAAATAATTACAAGTAAGGTATATTAGTATTTGATCAATTGTGTGAGTTTAAGGATCAATTACCTTTTAGTACTTCGTGTGACCTCATTTGGCTTTTAAAACGGCTTGAATACGACATGGTATGCTGTTTATCAAATTTTCACACGTTTCTGAAGGAATTGCATTCCACTCTGAGTCAACTCTGTCGTACAGTTCATTTAGATTTCGTGCTGGTGTTGAATATTCCACAAGTTTCCGTTTCAGGTGTTGCCATAAATGCTCTATGGGATTTAAGTCTGCAGACTGTGGAGGCCATTCTAAGGCTTTAATCCCACGTTGTTGGATCCAAGCTTTTGTTAATTTATCAGTATGCTTCGGATCGTTATCATGCTGGAAGATAACGTTGGAAGCATTTTTGTTCCATTTTTCCGAACTTCCGACTAAACTTCTATTTAAAATTGAAATGTAGTCTACTGCTGTCATTCTTCCGACCACTCTCTGACACAACCCAATGCCTTTTGTAGCCATACAACCCCATAGCATTAAATTTCCGCCACCGAACTTAACTGTCTCTTTTGCCACACGTCTTCTTAAAGGCTCCCCTGTTTTTTTTTCCAAGTCCATTTTCTTCCATCCGACCCAAAACGGTTAATTTTGGTTTCGTCTGAAAAAATTACCCTTTCCCAGTTGAAATTTCTGAATTTTTTGGCAAAATCCCGGCGAAGTTTCCTATGACGTGTTGTAAGAAATGGCTTTTTTAACTTTGACGCAACCTTTTAATCCAGCTTTTCTGACAGTTCTTCTCACTGTCTCTGCACTAACGTGGAGATTATCTTTCTAATTAGATACTTCTACACTGAAACAGCATTTTTTTCCTCTCCTGTTGTTATGGCTCGGCAAATCTTGCGTTGGATGGTCCTTGATAGCAAAGGTTTTCGTCCCGCCTTCAACCGTGGTACTGATGTTGAGTTTATCTTTCACCTGTATTTACTAATGGCACCAATAGAAATGCCCAGTCGGTCAGAAATTTGACGGTGGGATTTCCTTTCTTCCAACAATTTCTGGATTTCTTTGATTAAGTTTGATGGAATTGGCTTCATCTTCAATCTGTCATATTCAGGGGAAAAATTGTTAGATTAACTTCACTTACTTGTTGTATTTTTAATTTGACAGAAAAACGTTTACTTACGTGCGATCCCTAAACTCACAAAATTGATCAAATCACCACTCACCAGCACTTCACAAATAACAGTGAAGTTTTAAATTTTTATCACTAAATCGCATTTCATGAAATGAGAAAACATGTGTTCACAAAACAACAGCAAATTTTCGGTCACCGGTTAACAACTTTACCGTTATAAATCGAGTGATGTTTGTTTCATAAATCATTTGATCAATTTTGTGAGACACTGCATATGTACATCTCTATGTATGTATATTTTTGTTTTTGTAAAGAGAATTTAGTCATTTTGTTTCTTTATTATTTATTTATTTATTAATAAAATGCTAATTTGTAACCGCATATGATGTTTTTTTTTGACACTTCTTAATAAACGTTCATTCTCTTGTCGACCATCAAACGAACACTCCGTTTTTCTTTCCCTTTCTGTTGGGCGCAAGCCCCATCCTTGGACATAGGAATCCAAGTCCGCCCACATCACCAAAAATAAAGGAGCAAGGAAGGTAATCAACGGAGAAAGCGCAATCATATTTGTTTATTTATTTTTTATATACTTATTCACACTAATTTATGTGTTTATTCATCGTTTTATGTACATACATATACGTAAGTGTATCCCGATATGTATCTCTGTATATGCATATTGCATATCCTTTTTTTTATATTGAAGGTTTTGTTTTTGTTTGTCCTTCAAATTTTCTCCACACATTCTGCATGGAATTAAAAATAATGCTTTAGCAGAAAGATAAATCTTGATGCCTGAAACGAACCAACGGTCATATGTGGGTGAGAAAATATCTCAAAAGCTCAGCTCCCCGCAATTACGACTACATACGGATTTTCTCGACACGAATACACCTAAGCTTGTTCGATTGCATGTAGACATTAAGGGAAAATCAACTGTAACAAGTGGGGCAACAATCAAAGAAAAAAAAAACAAGGATTGAGAGTATATCTGTGTTAATTACTAGTATACCTAGATGCAATACAAGCTTATCAACAAAGTGAAAGCTACACAGAGATGTATTTCATTATACTCTCCCACAGTCGCATACATACGCACAGCAGGATGTGAATAAAAAATTCTCTTTCGTAATCACACTCAGAGAATACTATGGTATATAAGAGCAGCTAGTTATATGTAGGTGTAAGTGGGGTGCATTGTTTAAACTTGACCTTGTGTTGCCGTCATTTACTCCAAAAATACATACACATGTATGTATTGTAATCGCAGTAAAATCAAGAACTCCGTGCGATGGTAATTAATATGAAGCCTCCAAGAATGCAACTCTACAGATCGATTGCCTAACTACAATAAAACTGGAATTTTTGACTTAAATTATTGCAAGAACGACAACAATAACGAAGCGCATACAGTTAAATTGTATTATATACGGTTTTCCAATAAGGACTTGACAACTTTTTTTTTTTTTTTAAATAAAACGCAAACCATTTGAGATACTCGTATTTGAAAAACTTTATTATCGGCTTGAAGTACAATCAAAACATTTATGAATGGAACTCGACTTTGTTCATATGGCCACCGCGGGCACGTATGCAGCGGTCGATTCGTTGGACCCAATTTTCAATGACTTGGCCACACATTTCGGCCGAAACGGCCGCTATTTCGCATTCAATGTTGGCTCTGAGCTCTTCCAACGTCGTCGGCGTGTTGGCATAAACCAATGACTTAACGTAACGGCGTTAAATCGCACGAACGAGGCGGCCAATCGACTGGCCCATTTCTTGAGATAACACGCTCACCATACTTACTCTTCAATAAATCGATTGTAGCGTGTGCTAAGTGGCTTTTGGCATCATACTGTTGGAACCACAAGTCGTCCAAGTCCATATCTTCCAATTCGGGTCAAAAATAATCGGTGATCATGTCGCGATAACGCTGACCATTCACAGTAACGTGACAATCGCTATCGTCGACGAAAAAATATGGCCCAATAACGCCGCCGGCATGCAAACCGCACCAAACAGTTATTTTTTGTGGATGAAGTGGTGATTCATGAAGCACATGTGGAACCCATTGAGCCAAAAATGAGCTTCGTCACTGAAGATGATTTTGCGATGAAATTCATCATCTTGGCGCATCTTCTCCAGAACCCAATCGGAGAACGTACGTCGCTTCAAATGGTCCATCGGCTTCAATTTTTGAGTCAGCCCCCTATTTTCCTGAATGGAACCCAAGTAGAATTAGTATCCAACACGAAAAACCTAGGTATGATTTTCAGTAGCAATTTATCTTGGAGTGATCATATTAATAGCATTGTATCCAAAATATATACTTCTTTACGCGGCCTTTCACTAAGTCGCCACTTTCTTCTAACTTCAATTAAGATAAAATTAGCTAGGACTCTCCTAGTGCCAATTTTAACTTATGGATGCGAACTGTTCGCGGATATGGTTTCGATCTCATCCCGAATGCTCAATGTGGCTATTAATTCGATTGCTCGATTTGTCTTTAACCTTCGCACTTACGTCCCTTCTTTCCAAGGTCATGGAAACGCTGATAAATCGTCAGCTCATGAAATATCTCGAAACACGAAAACTTTTCAATGACCGGCAATATGGTTTTCGTAGCAACAGGTGCACTGGTGATTTGATGGCATGTCTTACCGAAAAGTGGAACCAAAGCGTACATCAATCTGGCGAAAGCAAGATAGTTGCACTTGATATTTCTAAGGCGTGCATTTGGGATCGACAACTCTCTTCTTCAATGGATTAGAAATTACCTTTCGGAACGTTTAATTCAAGTTGTTTTGGACGGTTTCAAGTCTGATATTCACAAAATAAATGCTGGTGTGCCCAAGGGCTCTGTTCTGTCACCGACACTCTTTTTAATTTTCATTAACGATCTCTTGTCTGCTACTTCTAATCCAATATATTCCTTTGCTGATGACAGTACTCTCTGCTTTTCATATTCGTTCCCGGACTCACGGCCCTGCTGTTCGGCTGTAGAACGAGAACGGCAGCGTATGCTAAGTTCATTAAATTCCGATATCAACAGAGTGGAATTGAATGCTTCCAAAACACAATGCCGTCTGCTTTCGTTAAAGCGAAATTTAAACACCCAGCCATTATCCATGAATGGCACTTGCATCGTCGAAACCGAAAAACTTTCCATTCTCGGTTGGAATGACCACATATTTGATGTCGCCAAAAATGCTGCGAAATGTCTAGGTTTCCTCAAGCGATGTAAGAAATATTTTACCCCCTCTGATCTGGTCTCAATATGTAAGGCATTCATCCGCCCAAAATTGGAGTACAACTCCCACATCTGGTCAGGTGCTCCTAAAACCTCCTCTGCACCTGCTAGATAGGATCCAAAACCGTAATATCAGTCAATCAATGGACACCCTCGAACACCGACGAAATGTCTCGTGTCTCACTTTTATCGCTATTTCCACCACCAGTGCTCAACTGAAATCGCCAGTAGCATTCCGCCCATTCAAACTTTCAACCGTAACACCCGTCTCGCTATGAATGCTCATCAGTATACCCTCAAGCCCATTTTCGGACGTACTCTAAAATATCGTGATTCGTTCCTAAGCCGTACAACTCGCTTATGGAATGCCCTGCCGAGCACTGTATTTCCTGGTCGTTATAACTTACAAACATTTAAAACCAATGTACATCGGTACCTCTCTTTTCTTCCTCCCTAAATTTCCTTTGCCCGCGCTGTGTACAATTATCTTAAGGGTACTCAAACCCCTTGAGCGCGCGCTCATTATAAAAAAAAAAAAAAAAAAATCTGACCATCGTGGCGTGCATTGTCGTGCAACTTCGAAACGAAAAACAAGCCAGATATGCATAGATACCTTTGTTCAAATGTGTCATGACCCATTACTCAATGGAACCACCGTAAATTGTAGATTCATGCGAAATAGCTTCAAAAATAATTTTTGGGTAATTTCCCGACTGGAACAAAGCCACAAAATATCATAAGCGAAAATTATTTCTGAGCGAATAGGCACAGAATCTAATGATGTCAAACATAAAACGAGGAAGCCTAAAATATTTATCTCGTGAAAATACTTGTACTCGTATATCCGATACGAAACTTGCTCCTCCTGCGAATAGTAGATACCACCACCCTTGTCCATGCAACAAGGGAATAGCTTCCAAGCAATTACGTGGTATTTCCAATAAAAATGTTTGCAACGAACATCCTCCTTTTTTCTGTTTTTTTTTTTTGTACAATTGGCGTGTACTAAAGGGATTCCGTACCCTTTGCAAAACAAAAATGAACAAAAATAATATCATACTAATTTTCCCAAAACTTTGTGTTTTTCTTTTTACCCGTTGTTTATAGAAGGACTTTAAGTCACTAGTAGAGTTAAAAATTGGAAATGATATGAATTTCCACCACCCCAGAGGCAGATATAGGCCACTTCCAACCTATTTTGGATCATCTCGTTGAGTTAGCCAATTTTTCATTCGGCCCATTCTACGAATTTGAGCTTCTATACACCACCATTGTCATCTTTCTCGTTATGCTCATCAGGTTCCACTTTCTGACCGACTTCGTCTTTTTGTCGGTTGAATTTATTTGGTTTTATTTTTTTTCCTGCTTCGGTCTAGTCCTGTTTTTTTTCCTTAAATCTGAAAATGTCATCAAACAAAATTTGTCTATTACGAAAGAGAGAGAGAGAGAGAGCTCAAATCCGAAACTAAATTAATTTTCAAAATTTCAACAATTTTGTTTCAATATACTGCTTTTCTTCTCCTGCCGTTAAAATACATACATAATCTACTGCCATCACTAAACATATGGAAATCAATAGTTTCTGTTGAAGGCCAAATTATGTTACTTTATTTTTTTCTCTGTTTTCTACATTTCATTACTCTGCTTACATTTTTGCTATATTCTCAGAATCACAACTTTGCAAGAAAACAAAAACTGCTGCGCAAAATGCCATCCCAAGGACAGTCATTTGGCATTTATGAACACAAGTTCTGCACAGCTGCAGTAATTTTTAAAATTATATGAGCTCACCCATACTTGTATACTTAGCTTCATCTGGAGGTGGATTGATATTCATGCGTGATATATGTAAGTGCTCTTTGCTTTACATACACAAAGAGAAAGCATCTTGACTCTCTTTCCAATACAGCAAAAGATACATAATAGAGGGTGGGAATGCAAGCGATGAATACAAACGCTTATTCATGTACATGGCCTTGAACTTGAACCAGATTTAGTGTTGAGAGTTGTGTTTTGTGTTTTGTGTACGCAGCCTCAAAGTTGGTTGCAGATGTGTAAGTAACTGGCCATAACCATAACTAACTGTGTATAGTAATTGAATTGTAACTAAAATACATCTTAGGATTTGAACTTTAGATTAATATAAAAAGATCACCACTTTTCGTAAAAATATACGAGTACTTCTCAACCCTAAATTTTTAACCGATATTATTAAATAAATAAATGAATCTACTACCGCCATCGTTTTATCCACAGAACTTTTTTCTCTCACCACCTTCCACTAAAGCTCACGCATTCAAATGCATACATATCTTTCAACTACGAGTACAATACACGTCCAATTCTCTTCCTACTAAAAGCCTGTCAACGTGTCAACACAGGTACATGCAAATTAGGTCACTTAAAATATATTGTAGTTCAAGTCCAGCAACCATCGGGAGGGAATGTATTTAGTGGTTTACATAGCGCGTTGTAGTTACGAAAAGTGAATAAAAAATAAATTAAAAACTAAAAACACTATATAAATAGTTAAAATATCTATATTAGCACTCGTAGCTTACATAGTGCGTGGTAGTTACGAAAAGTCAACAAAAAATAAATTAAAAACTAAAAACACTATATAAATAGTTAAAATATCTATATTAACACTCGTATCTTTGAGGGTAAGTGAATCAAGGTTAATTCGTACAAAAAAAAACAACATGTTTTTGTGAATTTTTTGTGTATGAATATCATACAAGAAGATATATGAAAAAATACGGCAGTGCCAGTGTTTGCTCTCGTATACTACGGGACAGTAAATTCCAAAGACGAATGGCAGCGACGAAAAATTGCCTCTCAGATGTTAAACAAGTAAATCGCGGTAGTATTAAACAAGCAGCTGGATTTTTTCGTACAGATACAACGCGACGGCTGCTTGGTTTTAATTATTCTAAATAGAAAAATAAGGCGTGCTAAACTTAAGGTGTTGGGCAAGATGTGAAACATGATCATATCTTCTGAGACAAAATACATATCGAATGGTGGTATTAAATGCAACTTGTAGCTTCGTTTTGCTCTCGGTGTACTTCTTCTCCTTCTTTTCTTTTTACTAGCCCTTTCCTCGCTACACGAACTTATGAATAACGAGTTTCCCATTTTTACTGAATCGCTAGTGCTCCGCTTATGGGGTTGGCTAATGTTTGTTTTGTTTTGTTTATTTATTTAGTGGATAATCCACCATTTAAATTCATTAAAATTTACAAAAATTACATAGAACTTACATCTAGTTTTATACTTAGGAAAATAGCAATCAAAAATTAAAAAATAAAACTTATATTTATCTATAAGGAAAATTGTATTTTACAAAATGAATCACTTTTCTTTTGAATGTGGCAAAATTCATTTCATTTTTTAATTCATCTGGCATTGAGTTAAAAAGATTAAAGCCTTTATATACAATACTATTTTGCGTAGCATTTGAACGGTATGATGGCAATCGTAAGTCATTTTCATTTCGTAAATAGTATGGTTGTGCTTCTCGAACATATCGCATGTATTTTTTTAAGTAAAAAGGTAAAAGTAATTAAATTTTATTTTGAATATAAAACATAAAACATTGACCAAAATTCTTTGCGTGACACTTAACCATTTTAGCATATTTAACATAAAAGAAACCGATGTATATTTGCTAAGTTTTAAAATTATCCTCATTGCTTTATTTTGAAATCGCTGTATATTTAATAATAGGTTATCACTACACAAGAATAAAATTGACGAACAGTACTCAAAATGTGGCTTGATCATTACATTAAATATATTTATTGCACTTAGTGTTGAAATCTTACTACGCATTCTACTTAGAAAGTATTTTTTTTTTTTGATTCTTTTTTGATAATATAATTAATATTTCCAAAAACGTTCTCTCTCTGAGCTGTGCGGAAGTGTTTTTTTATTATGGCAAATAAAACAAGTTTTAAGTGCGCAAAATGCCTTAATCCCTTACTCGATGAGGGAATTAACCCTTTCGGGACGCAATTCAGGTGATGAAGTTATAGACATTTTTCATTTTAGAATTAGTTAAGGAGCTTTTCATTAGTGTAATTCATATAAAAAAAGAAGACATTTTGTATGGGCGTGTCCGGAGGGCGTTGGTACATATGTGTACCATTCGGGTTGTTCCGTGGTACAATTAAGTACCATTCGGCTTGTATAACACAAAATACAATACAGTCGTAGTTTAGGCAACGAAAACATAAACTTTATTCTTTTTCTAAAAGTAAGATAACAAAAACATAAATACTGTTGATTATTTTACATAAGATAATATTGTACATAAATATATTTAGGAAGTGTGATATGGTGCAAAACAATGTTTACATAATGGAATTTCGCATTCCTTGCATATTGTTTTGGTGCGCGTTTGTTTTTTAGACTTCGCACAATTTACGCAACGGCGTCGGGAAGTGCCCTCGATTGGCAAATGTCGAGACCCTACTCCTCTCACTGGCTGACGACCTCGATGATTCGATCTCCGTACAGCTGTTTTTTCGAGTCCTTGAGCAACCAAGCCCTCTGATAAATTTACCAAAAACGTTTTGAATGGCAATTTTTGTCGATTCATTTCAGAGTGAATGACCCATGCGTTCACTGCTGCCATCATTATCAGCCTGTAAAAAATCTTCTTCCACCATTTATCTGACTTTCGGTCGTATTCATAGAGGCCGCTCATTTGGTCTGCCAGATCAACGCCGCCCATTATCTCTCGATAAAACTTAATCATTTGCGGGCAAGGAACTTGAATTTTTTCACCGGTCTTCAAGGTTTTTGTAACGACTTCCATGTTATTGCTATGGCAGTTGCTTAGCATAAAAGTCCACCTGAGGATCCTTTGAACTCAGCTTCTCCCCTCTGCAATTTTCTTCCAAATTTGGGAACGTTTTTGCGATTGGACATTATAGTTCCCACCGATGGATATCCAATAGATTCCAATAATTTGACTGATGTGAAGAAACGGTCGAAACATAGGTTTACATCTATCTCTTTTATCGTGCTAGCCAATTTATTAACGACTCTTTCGCCCAAAGTTCCTTCAAGTGCCTCTAATTCTTTTCCGCTGTAAATGTTGAAATCATACGTGTACCCAGTTAGGGCATCACATCGAAGCCACATTTTGATTCCACGTTTTACAGGCTTTAGAGGCATGTACTGTTTGAGGTTACTGCGCCCTTTGAATTTGGTCATTGACTCGTCGATGCTCTGATAAACACTATCTTGTCTGCAGTTTTGAAACGTTTTTTTTAAGCATTCAACCAGATCGTTCACGTAGTACGTCTTACAACAGTCAGCTGGCTTTTCGGGTGGGGAGAAATACATTTTTGATGTAACCATAAGGAACCGATTGCGAGTTATTGCATTTTTCACTGCTTGGTTTCCCAGCGATGAATGTGATGACCAATAATCCTTTAGGCTTGGCACCCGATTGTAGCACATTGTGAACATACAACCAATGATTACTTCTATTTCATCCGCGTTAGTTGGATCCATAGTCTTGCAGCGTTTATTTTGTGATGATCTGCGATGAATATCCAAGCGTTCGTTCGTGCACTGTGCAATATATATATAGACAGATCTTGGCCAAAGTTTGTGGAAATTTGAACGATTGAGGACGATCGGTGAATGGTCTGTGATATATTGCAAGGTCGTGAAGGAAAAACTGTTTTTTTTTTTGAACAAATACACCGGTGACCGTAGTCCAAATTACATTTTCAGCTTGTGTATCACCTGTAGAACCGGCTTCACGAAGATTGTTATTACCAATTTCAGGAACAGTCATCTCTTCATCTGAATCTGCTCCAGAGCTTGAGTCCTGGTCGTCTTCTGTTTCGGATTCATCACTTGGATCTGGTCGAAACGAATCGTCACTACCAGAAGAAAAGTCTGCTCCACTTGAATTTTCTCCTTCATAATTCAACAATCTTTCAATTTCTTCGTGGTCCATTGAAATCTAAGAACGAAAGAAGTATTATACGGTATCCAAAAATGACGAGCGGTACTTATAAGTACCAACATACAGGACGAATGGTACACTATTGTACCATCCACGTTTATTTGTTGATTATTATTCCATTTTGATCCAAATCACTTACCTTTTATAATATTATCACACTTTATAAATTTATTATGTATGTATTCACTGTTTTTTCCGAAAATATATATTTTTTATACACTAAACTACAAAAAAAGAACACAAGCTCGAAATTCTGAGTTCACGTGCGAGTAAAAACTTTGGAATAAAATAATTTACAGTTACTGAATTGTCATAAATACGGTTATATTTTGTTCTCAAAATACTCACGGACGAGCTGGTACAAATTTGGTATGAATATGGGAGCTGTGTGAAATTTTAGGGATGTTTGAACTTTAGATGGTACACATGTGTACCGTGCGTCTCGAAAGGGTTAAGTGTGGATTATTTTGTGGAAAATCTTTTCATAAGATTTGTGCTGGAATTTCCGATTTCGACGTGAAAGAACTTGAAAATAAAAATTTATTTTTTCATTGTTCGGAATGTGCTAATCTTTCAATTAGACAGTTATTTACAAAAGTAAATGATTTAGTCTCTGTAGTCGTCTTTCGAAGTCTTTCGAAGAAAATGTGTGTCTTTGACTCTCTTCAATCTAGTTTTAGTGAGCTCTTAAATAATTCTCGCTTAAAACCTAGTTTTAGTGAAGTGACTGTGGTAAAAGACCTTGGCTCTAATACCCCCTTTCCTAAGAGCAATTCTCAACTCCGTGTACAGACGAGTTTTAGTACTGTAGCCCCTAAATTAACTGCGCCTCTTATTGACATAAATCCGTCTTGCTCTTCTTATGCTACTACTTCTGCTAATGCTCATAGTAGTGCTATACCCAAAAATGTGAGTGATAATAGTGAGTGGCAAAAGGTTACCTCTAGACATCGTAAACGCCGCCCTGTTATTGTGGGTGTTGATACATTGCCAGATGATTTCTCACCGATTGGATGGCAGTAATTTTCGAACGTGGAAGTTCCAAATCAGTGCGATATTGCGATAGCAAGATTTGGTGGACGTTGTTAATGGTGTTTTGGGACCTACTGAAGGGGAATCGGCAGTTTGCATCACTAAATGCCGATCAAAGTAAGCACGTGTTGAACTGCAAATCAGCAAGGGAGATAATGGACACTCTGGAGAACATACATAAAGAGAAAAGTGACGTAAAAATCATGGGTCTGTATGAAGAGTATTTCGCATTAAAAATGAATGATCAAGAAAATGTAGCAGCATTTATATCAAAAGTTGATACATTGGACAACAAGGCGAAAAATTGTCGGACAACCTAAAAATGTGTCGTGTCATTAGTGGGCTGACATCGAAATTCAGCAATTTTCGCACAGTATGGTACAATATTAAAGAATGTCGTACAATGGACACACATTTCGACAACGAAGCATCCTCCCCTTCAACATCCCTCATGTCGCGACTCCCTACCGACCTACTGAACCGGAGACGCTCCGCACTGCCGTGTGCGACGTCTCTGTCGTAGTTGAGTCGCCTGTCCGCAGCTGTTCTAGCGACGTGGAAGATTAACGAAACCGCCAATCTGTCCTGGATCAGACCTTTACTATCTAGATAGAGGAACGCTTCTGGAGGAATAAATCCGTCAAAGCGAACTCTCTCGTGATACATATAATTGGGGTAGTAAGCCCCGGAGATCAGGTTGTTCGATGAGGTCATTGCTCTTGCAACGTGCCTTCAAGTCAACTTAATGACGAAATTGTCCACTCTTATTAGGTTCCCCCCTGTACGGGACCTCATTGGGATAGAATTTTATGTACTGAGACTCTGGTGTTCTGTATAAGCGAAGACAAGTCCTAATACAAGCCCTCTCAAACACCCGAATCTTTTCCAATAAACTTGCTCTCACGCCTGATAAGGGCCATGTAGCAGATTACCTTCACCCTCGCATCGAGTTGACTGTTATAGAACAATCTCTTTGTAAGGGCAAAAGCACTTCTGGCTCTGGCCAGAGCAACATCTATATGTTTGTTAAAATACAGATATTGATCTAGCCAGATCCTGACTACATTTCGACAAGCAAGTGGCTGTCCTAAACAGAATGGTTTCCGACTTCTGAAAGTTGATTTTCAACTTCCAGTCATCGCAATATCGCTTAATTTTGTCGAAGTCACATTGCAAAAGCATATTAATGACCTCAATCTTTGGACCCGATCTGTACGCGATTAAGTCGTCTGCGTACGCTATGGCATGGTGAAGTGAACCTATCAGATCACTCGTGTAAATGTTGAATAGGATCGGCGAATTTACCGCACCTTGTTGCAGACCGTTTTTAATGTTAAATGTTCCAGCAGAAGTCACATCGCCATTCTTTACGATGAACTGTCTACTGGAGAGCATATCAAAAAGAATATACAGCAGTGGTTTACTAATGCCCAACCTGTCCAGCTTGAAAAAGAGTCCGTCTAACCATACGGTATCGAAGGCCTTCTCCAAGTCAATCAGGCAGGCACCAGTGCACTGTTTCTTGCCTTTGTTCCATTGGATATAAGAAACCAGTCCCGCATTGAAACCGAATTGATTATTCGGAATTATATGTTTGTCCTCAACCCACTTAGTCAGGACTCTATTGATCACCTTCTCGAACACCTTACTGATGTTTGGAAGAAGACTGATCGAGCGGAGATTCGCCGGATTGGAAGTATCTTTATCTCTTTTGGGGATGGGATGTACCACCGCAGTTTTCCAATGCGCTGGATAATGTGCATTATTCATTGCATTATTAAACTGGGTGGTATAAATGTTCACCGCTTCTAGAGGGAGATGTCGAAGCACAATACTCGGTATTTCATCGGTTCCCACTGATTTCTCATTTCGTGATTCGAAGATCATTTGGAGCTCTTCCTTCGCAATGAACGGGGGTAGTACCCCATCGTTGGTGATGACATTATTTGCCATATTCTCGTCACTGAACTGGGTGAAACCCGAGCTCTCGAATCGCCAATTCACAATTTCATTTCGAATGATAATCTTCGCCTTGTACACTTCCTGCAAAGTCGCTCCTATAGCCTCTACCTGCTCCTGCGGATCCTCGATCACAAAGAAGTTGTCATCATCAACAGCCTCATTTGGATCTATGCCCGCTGGTAGAGCGAATTCGAGGAGAGTGCTCTGGTCAGTGTTCTGGTGAAGTGTGTCCAAACGTCTTGAATATCAATTTTCCACTTCATTACAACTAAGTTAATCAATGACCCACAGTTGTGATTTTTTCTAAATCCTGATTGATAATGAGATATTAAGTTAAATGAATCTAAATAGGATTTGCAACTGATTAAATACAATTTTTTCTATAATTTTGCTTTCTAATGGTAACGTATTCACAGGTCTAAATTCGTCTACTTTATTGGTATTTTTGATTTTCGGTATTGGTTTCCTTCCAATAATCCGGAAAAGTACCATTCAAAAGGGATGTACTCGTATTAATAACATGTGTTAATACTCGTAGATTACCACAGATTTCAAAAGTGTCTATATACAATTGTACATTTGCAAAGTTTGCATCTTTTTTGTTATTCATTGATTTGAGTGTTTCAAATAATTCGTCCATAGTAATAACTCTAAATTTAAATTTAAGGTAATAGTAATCATCTATAAAATTAATATAATTCGGTTTTTTTATTTGATTTCTGATTTCATCAATGCTGTCAACAAAGTACGTATTAAACAAGTTTGCCATTTCAATATTTTCATTATATATAACATTTTTGTAACTTATATTTTTTACAATCTTTGTTTCTTCTTTTAAAACCAGCTGCTTTAATGTCCTCCACATTGTTTTTTGGTCCTTTGATTTGTCGATTTTCCGAGTTAAAAAAACAATTTTTCGCTTTCTCTATTTCAGATTTGAAACGATTTCGCACAGTTTTGTATCCCGTCCACTGATCTACGTTATTTGACCACTTTGCTATTTCGTATCGCTTAATTTTTTCACACTCTTCAAACTTCTTAAATTTTCAGAAAACCATTCATTTTGATAGATTTTAATATGTTTGAATTTTATAAATTTGTCTACAGTATTAATAAAATTTTCACAGAATTTTTGAGCTACGAGGGGCGTTCAATATATTCTCGGTATCGAGATGAAGAGGGGAAAAATGCGAATTCAATTTAAATGGTTTTTATTTTTCAATATAATCTCCCCTAACATCAATGCATTTGTTACATCTTGAGATAAGCTTTTTTAACCCTTTCGATCCGAAAAGCCGTTGATGTTTTTTTATGTAATTTTTTTTGTTCAATCACGAGTTTGGTAGTATTTGTTAGCATATATGAACTTAAGGTTGACAAATTATGTATAGGGGCGGAGGGAGGGGCTGGGACACATATGTCCCGACCGTAATTTTTGGTGGGACATATGTTGTCCCAGTCAGTATTTTGGAAAAGCAAAACTCAAAAATAAAATATATACTTTTCACCTAGTAGAATAGTTTTATTCACAAACTTTGAATGTAGAAAATATAAGTAAAAAAAAAAAACATATAAAATCCAATAGCTTTATAAATTATTATAAATCAATTATTTATGGTACGGTGCGAAACAGTCCGCGCAGAGGGGAATCTGACGCTGTTCACAGATGGTTTTAGTCCGCCTTTCCCTCTTGAATTTTGTGCAACCAGCACAACGTCTACGCGTTGAATTTTGTATTGGCAGGTGTCCGGCATGTATTTTTCTTTTTCTTCCGGCGATGCCACTGCGATGAACAACTGCTGTCGTTTTGCCTTCTTCAATAAGATTTTCTGCTAAAACCACCATAAAATCGATAAGTGGAACCTTTTTGCGTCCTAACTGTGAGCTGATTACCCAAGAGTTTCCAACGGACATCATGAGAAGCCGAAAGAACACCTTTTTCCACCATTTGTTGGATTTTCGGCCCAACTCATATTGAGAGGCCATTTGGTCAGCACGGTCAACTCCTCCCATTATTTGCCTATAAAATGTTATCATTTCTGGGCACGGTAAGTTTACCTTTTGACCATTTTTTAATTTTTTCTCCACTGTTGATATGTCAGATGAATGACAATTGCTGACAACGTTCACTTCTTTAGTATCATGCCATTTCACAAACATCAGACCTGTGTTGCTTTCTCGGAAAACAAATTCTCCTTTCTTTAGCTTCCCAGGCAGTACCGGAAGTTTCTTTCGATTTGTCATTACAGTTCCTAGCGCAGCAAAATTTAAAGTCTCAGAAAGATGGACGCTGGTGAAAAACCTATCAAAACACAGGATGACACCAGGTTCTCGAATTGAAGCAGCCAGTTGGCTAACGACACGTTCACCAAGAGTTCTTTCTGCATCGTCTTCTTTACCACAATATACATTAAAGTCGTATGTGTAGCCAGTGAGTGCATCACACCTTAGCCACATTTTTATGGCACGTTTAGTTGGCTTCAAAGGCATGTATTGCTTCATAGTTGATCGCCCTTTGAATTTTGTCATGCTTTCATCAATGCTTTGGAATGAGCTTTCATTCCTTGCACACAAAAAGTTTTTAAACATTCAACAACATCTTGTATGTACGAGTAATATAATTTTGTTGCTTCCGAAGGCTTCTCGGCTTCTCACATTTTTGACGATAACAGCTGAAAGCGATCACGTGAAATGGCCGATTTTATTGCGTCGTTTCCCATAGAAAAGTGACTCGACCAATAGTTCCTGAAAGCTGGAAGATGATTATAGGACATAATAATGATGCAGCCAATAACAATTTTCATTTCTCGTACATCGGTGAGTTTTATATTCTTATGTCTTGCTTTCGATTTGCGCAAAATTTCAATACGCTCGTTAGTACATTGTGTAATATAAACAAAAAGGCTTTCAGGAAAAATTCTTTTGAACAATCGCAAGGGGTTGTCAGATCTTTCAAAGCTTGGGCTTATATCAGGAAGTCTATAGCTACTCACTGTTTTTCTAGGTACAAAATTGGCATCGGGTATAGACCAAATCGTATTGTTTTGAAAAACTGGAATGTATATTTCTTCCAATACCTCTTCTGCAATGTCGTCTTCATACGTTGTTTCCGCCTGATCATCTTCCCTCTCTCTGTCTTGATGTTGAATATCTAAAGTCCCAACTCCATCACTCTCGTCTGTGTAACTGTCACTCTGCTCGGACTACGACCTCGTATTGGCTCGTAGTCATCATCACTATCACTCGAAAAGTCTTTATCTTCATCAGAAGCCTCCAAAATGTTGGAAATACCAGCTGGATCCAAATGGTTAGACATAATGAGTCTATAAAAACTAACAACATGATTCTATGAAAAATGTGTCTATAAACCTGAATGGGACACATATGCCCCACTCAAAAACACTGACGGGACTTATGTGTCCCAACCACGTAAAGACGAAAATAAAATCTAAACGAGGACAAAGTATGGTACTTACCAACTTCAATTCATTAATATATAACCAACACAACAATCAAATGTAATTTTCTTTTTATTTGAAACACGAAAACAATATAAATTAATTTATTTCACACGCGAATAATAAATGCGCACGCAGCTTTTCACTTTCTTTTGTCTACTGAGCACATGTTTTCCAGTCGAATCATGAAAATCAAACTATTTACCGTTATAAATCATGTGGACTACGGACTGGGACTATTTTAAACTATTTTTGCATGCTTAATATTAGCTTAGGTGTATTTGAACATGTAGCGGGACATATATGTTGCGTTCGGATCGAAAGGGTTAAACCCTCAAAAAAATAAATTTCCTCTTTCTCTGCAAAATACCCATTTATTGCCGACTTGAGTTCTTCATCATCCGAAAATCTTTTTCCACGAAGACATTTTTTCAAATCCGCAAACAGGAAATAATCACTAGGGGCAAGGTCTGGACTATAGGGTGGGTGTTGGATTTTTTCGAAACCACAATCTCGCGCAGCAGCCTTGGAAACTCGCGCCGTGTGAACAGGAGCGTTGTCATGAAGAAGCAACACACCCGCTGCGAGTTTACCCCGTTTTTTCTTTTTAATGTTGTGGCGTTGATGGTTTCACCTTTTTTTTGTACTTTTGTACTCAATGAGCAAGATTCCCTTTGAGTCCCAAAAAACTGTGGCCATGAGCTTCCCGGCAGACGGAGTGACTTTGAACTTCTTCGGTTTTTTATGCCACTGCATGAACTCTTGTTTGCTTTCAGGGTCATAGTGGTGGACCCATGTTTCGTCCCCAGTAACAATTCGATCCATAACACCGTCCGCGTTTTCACTAAACATCTCCAAAAGCTCTCTACAGCATGCGATTCTCACTTTTTTCTGAGGCGCTGTGAGCATTCATGGCACCCACCTTGCACTGACCTTTGAAAGGTTAAGATGGTCATGAAGAATGGTGTGAATGGTACCAATTGAAATCTTGGTGATCTCTGCCATCATTTTCACCTTTATTCGGGCATCCTCAAGAACAAGTTTTTCGACTTCTTTGATGCTTTCTCCCGTACAAGCAGTAGCCGGGGCGCCGGAGCGGGGGTCGTTTTCAATGCTCTCTCTGCCTCTCTTGAACTCACTTGGCCACTTTTGCACAGTTGATAATGAAGGTGCGGAACCCTGGTAAACAGCCACCATCTCTACATGAATAGTTTTTTGACTTTTTCCTTGCTTAGTGAGAAATTTAATTACAGCGCGATGCTCAATTTTCACCATCATCGTCTCAGTTGCCATTATGATTCTGTTTAACTAAAGATAAAACGCGAATTAATAATCACATTTATATGAAATTTTACATGAATGCACTAAAATAATAGTATTACTTGATAAATAAGACAATTTATAGATACAAGCACAGCTTCACCCCGATACCGAGAATATGTTGAACGCCCCTCGTAATTAAGCATATAAGTAGTGAGAATAGGATTAGCTGTTTGGGAGCAAGACCTTATTTACTTCGCAAAACAGAGAAAAAAAAACAGATTTTAGAAATTTTGAGCGAGAGGAGTCGGCACCATTTAGCGTTATCCAATCGATCTCAAATTTTGGCTATCTTAAAATCTGCAAAGTCTGATCATTTTATGCGGTTCCCCCGTAAAAAATCATAAAAAACATTTTCTTCGAGCATTGCTGTCACCCTAGTATACATACATAATTAAATATTTTCGATTTTGCGATCGTTTTAGAATTTAGTCATATTGTTTAAATCTACATCTTCGCCGGGCGCCAAAAATTCATCGAACCGGCCCTAAATACATACATACATACATCAAATTTTGCTTATGAGTTATTTAAATATTAATTGATTCATTATTATTTTTCATTAGATTTTCAAATATTAATTTTCTCATTTATTAGATAAAAAAAAACTAATTATTAAAACATTTCTCTTTTCAGATTTATCTATACAAAATGTTAACAGCATTAGTGGCCAGCACTCTCATAGTAATCATTGTGCTCATTTCAGTATTAATAACATGGTTGTGGTTGCAACTGAAGCCATGTCTCCAGGAATATCCACATCATGATTAATATAATAAATAAATAAATCTTTTAAATTAATGTTGTTGTAAATCAATGTTTTAAATCAATGTTTTAAATAAATGTTGTAAATTCATGTAAACATTTTGTTCATTTTTTCCTTTCCTTTTCGAGTAGTTTATTGTTTGATCTTTGGAAATTCCAGCTGTCGTTTCTTATTTACCCTTCAATTTTATGACTTCCTGTTGAGAAAGTATGTACCTGTTCTCAGGTAGTAAAAGTTTGCAAAATACATGGCCTCATCCTAGTGATCGCCAGTGTATATTACACTATATTACACTTACAAAAAAAAACAAAAGGTCAAAGTTAGTTAGACTAGGTGCGATTATTGGAAGGATTGTAACACAATGCCTTCTCCGGGTGTTTTTAGTGGGTGAGTCAAGTCCCACACTATCGCAAAGTTCGCATGCGATGTCTTTCAAAAAAATAAAAAATTATTAACAGATTACCACTCAGGACACTTTAATAAACAAAACGCACTAAGATCCATTAATTTCGGTTCAGCGGAACGTAGTTTCGAGAAATCCGTGTGAGATGTTCTCAAAGTTTTCTCTTTTTTTTTTCAATTGGAGGTTTACAAGAAGACACATAAATGATTTTATAAACTATTGAATCAATACTGAAAATGTATTAGAAAGCCAACAGTATTATTTATATAGAAGAAAAGGAATTTTGGAGAAAGTGAGTAAGCAGCTGTCGAAGTAGGACCGATCGCTCTAAGCACCTGCGAATTTCTCAAAAAAAAACATTAGGAGCTGATTTTTGAAGATATAAGGGATTGAATTAGTCACGTTCGGAACTTTATGCACGGAAGTTGTTTCAGTGTACGGTCCTAACGAGAAAAGAAAAATTAAAAACAAGCAAAATTCCCAAACGCGTACGATTGACTTACGTATGTTGAAGATCCTCAGTCTTCAATTAATAAGTTCCGCAAAATGGGAACTAAAGATAAAAATTCTCGAGATAACTATTTCGCGCCCCTACAGTGTCTACCAGATTCTGATAATGAGAAAATCGAATGTGATGACGTGGTAATAAATTCATCGTCTTCGAAAAAAGTGAAAATTCCATCGGTATGTGTTCTACATAAATCGACCACCGAAGTGGTCGAGAAAATATTGATTGGTGTAGTCTACAGACCAAATAACTCCATCTCTTTTGCTCCACTCTTTACCACAATTGAGGAGAAAGGCTACATTGCCACTAACATCATTATATGCGGCGACTTTAATTTTAATCTGTTAGATACATTCGGCTCCATAGGCTTTTTAGAACAAATGAAATTGCTTGATCTAAACCCAGTTAACACGTCTACCCCTACCCATTTTACGACCACTGCTTCAACTCTGATCGATTAAATTTTGGTATCCGATATGGGATCGATCGAAGAAGGAGAAGTCGAGTGGCAGTACAAACACGAGTTTATTTGTTATAATAAAATATAGTAGAATGATTTATTCTATTTAAAAATTATTTGATTGGGTAACCGGTGCAAGCTGTTGAACGTTTTGAATAGGTGTTGGGCAATAGTCTTGTGGCTTTACTCAACCCCAACGTCCTGCTGCATGGACACCACATTCTCATCAATAATTTGCATTGACATTATCGTGAACTTCGTCCACGAAGTTGTACATCACTTGCATCAACAAACAGTCTACGAAAAATCTGAAAGAATGCGCAATTCTGCTAATAGGTGGTCGCGGAAGTTTGAATTGGGGTCAGACTTTGCAGGGCAGCTACTGCGCTGGTAAGTAAGTAAGATGACATTGGTGGAGTGGATGTCCCGCTACGTGTTGTCGGCGATGTTTGCATACATTGGCGCTTGCATCGCTGACCCACTTCAAAATTAGGTACTCGTATTAAGGGTTGAGGTGAATCAGCTAATTCATCTAAAATCGAGCGATCGCTGACTACTGATGCCTGATAATACACAAAATGTTGTTGAAAAATAATAATATGTAAATTAAAATGAAATAACTACTACCAATTCTACTAATGACACGGATTCAGTTGATTGGTACACATTATTGGCCTCCAGAAATAGCATTTGCTTGAAGTGAATCCAGTTCACCGTCTGTAGTTCAACTGCCACTTTTTTTCGATTTTTTTCACGTAACTTGGCCAAGTTGGTTTTAAATGTGGCGCGAAGAGCCAACCACTTTATTTTTATTTCATTGACGTTGCCTCTAATATTTCATTCATCCAAAACTTCGCGCCAGCCATCCAGTTTTGAATATTCCATAGCACCGGACGCACTTCAACGGCCGCAGTCGGTCTTTTTGTTTCTTTCTCTTTCCACTCGTGCTGTATTTTTCTTTTTCCTGCAGTCGATTTTCGAGCTCGAACTTTTTCTGCAGGTGCAGATGTATTTGATAACAAACTCTGAGTTATCTCAAAATCCGACATTTCATGCTCCATTAATAAGCCAAAGAACACCACAAAACAGGACCGTAGCAATATGACGCGAACACATAAGAAAATGGTGTAACTGCAGGATTTGAAGCTGGTACACAATTTTGACTGGGCACATATTTGTGTAACAAAACTTTTAAATGCCAAAAGTTGTATGTGGCACTCAATTACACGATATGTAAAAATGCACATATTTTTATGTGCAATGGGTTCCACATGCTGGCTACATAATTGTACGTGCTATATGTAACTGGCATAATTATGTCTATTAGACGACACGTAAACATTAATGACAACATCTGACGTCAAAATTACGTCCCGGGTACATACTCGTAATTATGTGGTTTTTACACGTCGTCTAATCTTAGCTTTACTCCCTTTTTTAAGTGTGTTTCCGCAATTAGGCATATCGCCGGTCTTTCCATCGAAAAAAAGATTCTAATTCGGCGAATTTTTTCAGAAGGCCATTTGCGTTCCATGTTAAAATCTTAGTCAACTGTTTCATTTTCATTTTTGTTAGATTTTTTCCGTCTAGTTTTTCTAAGATGACTGAGAGAATTTGAGGCAGCGGATCTGTAGTGGCCGAATCTATTTTGTTGGCTTTTGTCTTTTGACGCTACCTCAGCGTATTTTTTAATTGCACTTGATTCGGCAACGTTTTTTTGAGCAGATTTATGCTTTTGCGTTACCGGTTCTTCATTTTGACTCTCTTAACTATCTTGGGCTCATCAGTTTTAGGATAGCCGTGTTTTATTGGTAGCTGGATACGCAGCTCAGCAACAAACCCCAATAAAACGCTTTACTCACTCAAACAGTCACTTTCCATCTATATTTCAAAGTAGGTACCAGTGCCATTAGTAGATGTCAAAATCAATCTAAAAAACCAGTTGTTGACATTTGAATATTCTTACGGATATGTCCGAAAAGTATGTCAAAATTAAGAATCTTCAAGTGCGAGGAATCTGAATTTGATAAAATCTCCGAATTTAGGTGAAGTTTCAAAATTCCTTTATTTAAAAATTTATAAATTATTTACATAATTATTTACATTTGTGTAATTACAACTTACTGTCTCGGATGTCTTTTAAATCTCTTCAAGTGATCACAAGATTTTTAATATTTAACGACTACTATCATACAAGTCAAATTCAAGAATGTTACAAAGAAAAAAATATGTCGGGTTGTGCCCAAAAATTTCAAATAAAAAAAATATGGCCGACCCAAATAAAGATGGTAGCTTCACAAGATGGGATTTCGTAGTGCTGGAATGCAGGGGGCGCATCTACGTTAACTAGCTAAGGGCGAGTTTACATTAGCTACGCGCAACAGGTGTAATTACAGATCTCATAATGGTGTTTTGACACGGATATGTCTAACCGCTTATCTTTCTGAAAAATGTGTCCGTCAAAAAGGTGTCCCATTTTTTGTTTTCCTTCTACAACGAATCAACTGTGCAAAGGAATGATAGGAGAACAATCTGTACATGGACACATGAATCGTCGTCGCTCTGTTTCTCGACGTTTTGAGTGTGTTACAAATATACGTTTCATCCTTTGTGCATATTTGTTTTCTTTTTTTGGTATAGTGCTTAGCATTTGATTTTTGATTTTGTTTTTTACAGGTAATACCATAAGTATATATGTACATAATTTTTTAACTTGCGTTTCTTTTTTTACACCGGGGTAAAACTTTAAACCATCTCTTTTTTGCACAACCACCCTATATTCTATTTATTTATTTTCACTCGTAAAACAATTATGGTTTTTTCGTCGTATGCCTATAAGACATATCCATGTACCATGTATCTGCATGTCGTGTAGATACTTTCAGCAGTTTACTGCTTTTTTTTCTTCTGCAGATCGTCTTTTATTAGTAAAAGGAGCTACTGAAAAGCTTCCTTATTCATCCTTAAATAACTGAAGAAAGATTTCTCGTCACCAATTTGCAGCTCTTGTAATAAAGGAAATTGAACCACGTTCATCACTCACTTTTCTCCACGACTTCACCCAGATTTTTTTTTCTTTTCTTTTTGCAACTCAAATGCATTATATAAAATAATAGTCAACGAACACAACCTTAAATAAACGAAGTCGACAACCATTATGAAATAACATTTTTTACAACCCCTGTCAGCGCTCCCTGGATTTCAGAATACCTAAGTTCTATGATCACTTTTATATACTTTGCGCCATCTTCATTTCAAAGTTTTTAAAACTTTATCGGCAGCAATAAATGCTGGCTTATTTATCGCCAGCATTCGACTTGTTGTTGTTTGCAATGTTAAATTTTACTTACCTGCCAATAAAACACGACTGATATTGCACCTTTAGGTCCGGATGAATGAATTTCATGGGAATTGTTCGCCTCTTTTGTATTTCTTTGGTGATTTCGCAACCTCGGTAATTAGCTGGGTGATTTCCTGTGCAATTGGCACAAACTGCTGGGATTTGCTTATTTGTTTTGCACTCTTCCGAGAAGTGTTTGGCTGCGCATTTTACGCATCGTGGATCTTTTTGACAATACGCCCGCGTGTGGTTAAAATCTTGCCCTTACGCATGGGCTCCATTTTGACTCTGATATTGAAGGTAGATTTAATTTTATAAATATCGTCGACTTTCTCGTTTCGATCAAAAGTAAGCATGAAAATAGGAAGTCCGCGTTTGACTACGGTATCTTTGTCGCTATCCGTTTGTTGCTTTACCTTCTTGATTATGTTCACGGCGTTAGTAATCTTAAAACCTTGTGCTTGAACGTCTTCTTTTTTGCACGATGGGTGAAGTCCCCTAGCGAAGACTCGTAACTGTTTTTCAAACTTATTTTCACAAGTATACTATTGAATTTTATCGGTGTTCATCGACAATGACGCATTGCAACTTGACGCAATTCTCCCATGGCGTAATTGCTATTGTATTTTGCCTCTAATGTGAACGACAAAATCAATTATTTGATTTTTGAATTTTTATCCATTTAAAGACGGTTGCAATACGTAACAAAAAAATGTCCATGGTTCACTAGTGAAGTACACCATGCGATGAAAATACGTAATAAGTTATTATAAATATATATTAGATATTCTATCAGGCACGTAATTGCTCTACTTTCATTACAAGAAGAGCAAAAAAAAAAACATATATTTAGACAAAGGCCTAAAACTCCCGATGATATAGACTGCAACCTCCTTAACTCAACTTTTTTAATGTCAAGTGATCCACCCTCAGTAAGCTTAACTACTTTCGACCAGCCACCGGATGATTGTAGAGAATCATACTTTGAATTCTACAGATTACGCGAGGAAGACGTTGCAGAAGCGGTACTATCGATCAAATCAAATGCTATGGGGATCGATGAAATTCATCCAAAATTTGTTAAGCTTCTGCTTCCATATTTACTGCCTTTTATAACACATATCTTCAACGCAATTTTAACGACGTCAGTCTTTCCCACTCATTGGAAAGACGCTAAAATTATTCCTATTCCAAAGAAATCTAATGGAAATGCAGTGGAATTCAGACCTATCTCAATTCTGCCATTCCTTTCAAAAGTTTTTGAGAAATGTATTCTCAAACAGATTCAAATCTATCTACAGTGTAAAGAACTGCTTTGTGAGAATCAATCTGGCTTCCGTCAAAAACGAAGTTGCAAGACTGCGTTATTATTGGTAATTGACGAAATTAGGAAAGCTATTGATGACAACCATGCTACAATACTAACGTTACTTGACTTTTCGAAAGCATTCGACACCGTTAATCACACTATACTTTGCTTAAAGCTCAGAAAAGAGTTTAAATTTTCATTGCCCTCTACAAAACTTATATGTTCTTACTTAGAAGGAAGATGACAACAGGTTGTAGCGGGAAACCGATGTTCATGCTATTTGCCTATAAAGAGGGGAGTACCGCAAGGCTCCATTCTTGGACCATTGCTTTTTTCGCTCTACGTAAATGAACTGCCAAAGGTTGTCGTGCATTGTGCAATTCATATATTCGCCGATGATGCCCAGATCCACTTAAGTTCTCCCATGAATTTGGTTCACGAAGCCACTGCGCAGGTGAATGAAGATCTCCAGCGTATACTTGGTTGGTCAGCTAAGAACGAACTGCGTCTTAATGCCCAGAAAACAAAAGCACTTGTGATCCATAAAAGAAAACTGGACCTTACTCACTTTCCACCAATCCAACTAGCCCAAATAGAGTACGTCGACTGCGCCAACAACCTGGGCCTGATATTTAACCGGACCCTTACTTGGTCTACCCACATAAACGCCACTATAGGTAAGATATATGGTGGATTACGTGCTCTCTGGACTGCACATCGCTTTGTTCCTACACGGACAAAGCTCTTGTTAGCGAAAACCCTCCTAATACCAATTCTGCTATATTGTTCTGAAATCTTTTGCTACCCCGACTACGACTCCAGACGAAAGCTCAATGTCGTATATAATAATATTGCCCGATTTGTATTTCACCTAAAACGATATGACCATATTTCCTTTTACTCAAAGCAAATCAGTGGGTGTACATTTGATAATGTGCTCAAATACAGAACGCTAAGTCTCTTGCAAACTATTCAAACTAAGCAACCAGCATACCTATTCAATAGGCTACGCTTCCTTCAGTCAGGTAGATCATGTATGCTTTTTCAAACGAGCTATGCCTGCTTGACGTCTGAACGCCAATTCTTCGTAAACTCCGTACGGCTGTGGAATTCTTTGCCCATAAATATTAGGAAAATTAGAAGCATAAAACAATTTAAAACCTCTCTCTTAAAATACCTGGCCAATGAAACTAATTAGATTTAGAATTTTAAACGCTTAAAATGTTCAATTTGATTGTAAAGCCAATTGTTCTTTTCTATCCTTTTCTCTCTTTTACTTTATCTTACTTACCTTATTTTATTTTATTTTGTTATCACTTCCTGAATTCTTATTGTTATATATACTTGCACATACTTGTATCTGATATTTGAAAAATTTAAGGCTTCCACATTTAAAAGATTCCATTATCTTACCGTGTAAGCAATACTTACTTAGTAATAAATAAGTTAGATATTTAGAAATTGGCTAAAGTTATTCCTGTCCCAAAAGAACCTCACCCCACCCCTCCTTGCCAACCGACTTTCGTCCGATAAGTATATTACCATGTCTGTCCAATGTGCTTGAGGAGCGAATCATAGCTGCTCAATAGCTATGGTTAAAATCCTTGATGACATACTATAAGAGTAGAATATGATAAGGATTTGTTGACGATGCTGTGTTTGATAGACTTTTCCAAAGCTTTTGACAGCGTTGATCACATGGTGCTATGCCAGAAACTTTAATTTAATTTAGTTTTCAGTGAAAGATCTGTTCGAATGGTTTTTAATTATTTAGAAAATCTTGCGATTTCCGCGCTTTAATTGCAGGCGACCCTCAAGGGTCAATACTTGGCCCAATTTTGTTCTGACTTTTTACTAATGACCTACCCAAGGTATGCTCAAATGCCAGATATATCTTTCCAGACCTTCAGGACTTGTTGAAGAAGAGAATAAACGAAGACTTATCTCAAATATGTAACTGATCATTATGTAATGGACTCAGTCTTAATCCAACCAAATCCCAGCTCATTCTAAAAGCTATAAACATTAGCTCAAACTATCCGGGTTCCTGAATATGCAAATATATCCGCAAGCAATGCTTTAAAATAACCTGATAACCTTTTTAATTAAGTTGAACTTGCAAAAATTTCTATAGAAATAAAAAGTCAGTTTATTTTTTTGTTATACGCTTAACATCCTACATCCTGTGGCTTTGTGTCGTTTCTGTATGACATTGAACTTATCTTTACTTTTTTTCTTTTTGGCCAAACAATAATACGTTTATGAATTAAAAATGACAAAACAAAATAAATGAATAAATTTTTAAGTAAGCTATTGATGTTATTACTACATATTGTTGTTATTGTTGATGCATGTCTTCGACACGTAAAGGCTGTCATTTCTAGTTTCCTTTAGCTGCCTCTTTAGCAGCCATTATTAAAGGCGTCAAACTTGCTAGTGGACGTGCCAATTTCAGAAAAGGGTGTTTTAATAATTCCAACGCACTGGCTCGTCGATCGACCTCATCTTCTAGGCATTGATCGAGGAAATCTTGAAAGATTAACGATAATTTGTCTTTTTCTTTGATTTCTGGTTTACCATTTGTGGCTATAAGGTACAAAGGGGGTTCTCATTTAAGTAAGGCCACAAATCGACTTTTGGGCCGTATTGCTTTCTCGTGACTACTTCTGGTGCCATCCAGTATGGTGTGCCCACCACTGTTGTGCGTTTCGATTGTTCCGGAGAGATTTGTGCCGTCAAGTCCCAGCAATATATTATCACTCTTAATGTCCCTATGTATCACCTGGTGCAATTGCTGTGCAAGAATTCTAGAGCCGGTAATACCTCACAACAAACAGCTGCAATCTGGCCTTCGTCATGCATGTTTCAGTGACGACGTCAGTCAGTGAGCCGCCCGGTAGATACTCCATCACCACCCATAGCTCTTCCGAAACTAGATACTCGTAACTATCCAAATAGTTAACCACGTTCGGATGTTTATTCTCTCGCATTACTAGAATCTCATTGATTATCAATTCTTTCTTTGGTTGTTGGCTTAAGTTCATTTGCTTGATGGCAACTTCCATGCCGGTCGAGGATTCAATGGCCGTGTAAACAGTACCGATTTACGATTTGGATCACCTACGCTGACAATCGTACGTAATTTCTCGAGAATCTCCTCATCAGACATCTTCTTCTTCTTCGCTGTCGTGGTACGCTGCTGATGCTAGGGTGTGCTGGCATTTGCATTCGTGGTGATACGAGTAGTAACTGCTTGGTTTGCGGCTTGGCTATTATTAATGGTGGCCGCATCACTTGTAGGTGAAAACGCATCTGAAGTTGGTGTTGCCGGAGTCACAGTTGTTGTGGTTAATATCGCCGTTGTCGTCAACATCAGTGCAGATTGTTGTGGTGATGGTGGTGGTCTGTGGTGATCACAGATAAAGATGCAAATGCCGCCGGAATAATCGATTCGTTGATCGACGGGAACGATGAAAATGAGGAAGTAGAAGAATCATGATTAGTCGTTGTTGAATTATCAATAAATTGCATTGTACTCGTAATTGTTGATGCGCTACTATTGACAACATTATTAGTAGTAGATGGATCTGAAGAAGCATTTTTAGTAGTAGGAGAAGCTATTATATATTGTGGCCGCACACTGTTGAATCATCGGCGATGATATCGCCGTTGGGTTCACCGCTGCAGGCTGCTGATGGTGCATGGGTACCACCGGTAACGGCTGCTGTTGGACTGCATTAGTTAGTGTTGGCATCGCTTGCGGCTGAGCGTTCGTATTATGGTGTGCTGGTGTTCCTGGAAGAACTCCATCTTCGATTGGCCTCGTGTAAATGGATTTTGTTCGTTCTGGCCGGCTGGCAATGGGTGCTGGCAATGAAACATCATCTTCATTCGTCGAACTATGAGATGATGTTGCAAATGCATTGTACGAATGTGATTGACTTAGAGGAATTGTATGAGTGCGCCCGCTAATGCCGCCTAAGTTTAAATTCACCACACCTATCAGAACGCCACTGTTCGAGCCGTGAATTTCGGAATCAGTTGGTGTACTGTTTGGACTGCTACTGCTAGCACGACTCAAGGATGATCTTGAATGTATTGAAGTTGCATTAGTCATGTACTTGGAGCGTGGCCGTTGTTTACTTGTATTGTCAAACCACTTTAAAACATCCAAAACTGCTTGAGGATTTTTGAATTCATCAGCAAACGAGCCCATGCCTCTGGCATGCCCGTAAACTCTCCGGTTACAGCATCGAATCCCACGTGCACAGTGTGCTCAAAATTAGTCGGATATTATATATTCGGTTTTGAGCTGTTTCATTTCAGTTGTTCACTTGTTTCATCAATAACAAAGGAAAAATCGATAGGAAAATGGAAATGTCGTAGTGCAAAAATAACAAATCGCAGGGATGAGAGTGAGTATATTCATAATTATTCTTCTGCCATAATTCCTAGAAGACTACGAACCATACAACAAACGAATGTATACTTCAATATACTTCAAAGCCATTCTCGAAAGTTCCTCGATACACAGATAGTCCTCACAAAATTCATCAGAAGCAGAAACCCACCCTAACTCACCTCTCGTGGTCATCTTCATACAAGAAGCAAACGCATGCATGTACTCGTACTAGTACATCAAGATTGACCAAAAGTGCACTCGTACAGTGGAAAAATATCAGTGCTTAACAACTGATGTGTACACATATAAATTTCCGTACAAACATACGTTCATTGTGCAGACAAAACTCAGCGAAAAGATTTAAAATTTAAAAGCTTTCCGTCCGAAATGCCACAATCCATTCTTAGTTCAAGGTTAGTTTGAACGGAGAGCAAATACGAGTATATAAAAACGAACGACAATTTAAAGTGTGTATTGAGGATAAAGTAATGAAAGTGGGACGAAATATGCAAAGGTGTTTTCTCGCACATATACGAGCAATACATTTGAAGAAAAAAAACAATCCGTTCAGTTCGAATACTCGTACAAGTAGTGTATGTACACACGCACCACCTCGCAAAATATTAACTCAATTATGCATCGCAGTGGGATGTAGTCAAAAGTTAATTTCAACTCAGTTGGGATATCCATGCATCTTAACCTAACGCCAAAGCGACTGCATCATGTACGAATATACCACCTACGTTTGGGAAGTGGGTGGGTACTGTTACTATAGCAACGACATTCCACTTGCATGTTCTATAGATATCCCTGCAGTAGAGGTGGAATAAAAGAATTGCGCTGCGTTTTAACATGTACACATTTGCCAATATATTTCCAATATCACCCCCCCCCCCTCCGACGCAAAAAAAATTAAAAATTAAAAATGATTGCTGTCGCAATACCTGACGTTGATTTTCATACCGCGAACCCCCGAACTTGTTTTTAACTTCTCATCAGACCAATGTGTCATATCTAGTACGTTGACTACTAATTTATAGAGTAAATTCCAAAACAGATATATGGTAATTATTAAAGCTTAAAGTAAATGCAATAAATAGCACATCCTTAACAATATTCTTTCTCTGAGGTAATAAAACACAATACAGAAAAAGCACCCACTAATCTCATAACCTGCCTTTCCCTATTTCACCTTCTCGCACCACACCAACTGAAATGAAAACAACAATACAATTAACCAACCCTTAAAATCCACATTACCAACGCTCCCCATCCTGTCACATTCAACAGATGAACTCAAGGACAAACTACCCGCCGAACAAGACAACTACCAGAACCAGCCAATTCAAATTCATCAAAGATAATCAATGTCAACATCCAACCGAAAACAAATCCGCACTTTAGGTGCGAACTCCTAAACAATCCATTGTATGAGGTAGAAATTATGGTATCCACTGCAAGTGTGACCAACAACACAGAATTTACTACGAAAATATTCATCTCGACATTTTACAATGGAAACTAAAGCTGTGAGGGGGCTATCAGGGTTAGAGAAGTGTCTTAAGCTTGTGAAGTTTTAATACAACAAAAACTCAGCCAAAACTCAAATCGTTCAGCAAAAACATCTAACATCCAACTTAACACTCATTTCTAATGACAATCCAGCTGTCAGTTCTGCAAACAAGGCAAATACGAGTATGCTTGCTGCACACATTTTAGCCGTTGCCGAACTTATGCAACAACAGACAAATAGACCTTTTTAATACCAAACTTGTCGAATTTTTTAATTTTTTTTATCCCAATTCCTAAAAAGAGGTAAATCCTCTGACCGAAGACCTATTGCTATCCTACCTTACCTGTCCGAAAGACTTTGAATCAATTCTGACCACCCAAATCAAGGAATATGTATATTTAAAAGAACAAACTGGTTACAAATGTATCTCAGCTCCTTTAAAGGTTTCTGATGATATAAGAGAGGCAACTGATGCCAATGAAACAACTGTTTTAACTTGGATTTGAACTTTTCCTAAACCGTTTGACTGTATTAACTCAACTGTTCTATGTAATAAACTTACTACGAATTTAATTTTTTCTAAGACATCATGTAAACTGTTTTTCCGTTAATAGTGATGCTCCCCAAGGATCTACAATCGGTCCACTACTCTTTTCTAGATTTATCAATGGCCTACCCCCATTGTATTATCCCAAAGATGTCAAAAGACATCCATAACGACGAAGACATATCTTCAACGGTCTAAAACTTAAACTACTTAAAATGAAACTAATCTCCATTTCCAACCATCCGCTCTATCCTTCAAATTGTCCCGTAATCCAAATAAACTCTTCTCAAGTTGAATATGTTTCTAAAGCAAAAAATTCCGGTAATACTTTTAACGGCAGATTAACCTGGAATGAACGTATAAACTGTATCATTTCCAAAGTCTATGTTTCGCTCTGAGGTCTATCTGTGGCCGTTAACTTCTTGGATGTACGAGTAACTTAGATTTTTTTTTATATATTGTGATAACCACTTAAATGCGAGCAGCGACATCTAGCAGAAAATGTTGATACTCGAAGATACTGGAATAACAAAGTCTCGACTGGAGAGTGGAATCGAATTTTCTAGCAAATTGGAAATTGTATGGGACGCTGGATGGCGAGGATTGTTCTCGAAGTATGTCATTCGAGTATAAATACCAGCATCCCAAAGGTATGCAAGTCAGTTCTAAAGTGTAATTTGAAGTGTTAATTAGGAGAAGTGATTAAGTGGTTTAAGTAAAAGATAAGAAAAGTATAAGTGGTTGAGGAATTGAATTGTACTGAGAGAAAGAATTAAATAGTGAATTGTAACTGTACTGAATAAAGGGATTTGTATTGAAAAGAATAAGTTCTATCATTTGTACCCACACAAACATTTTACAATATATATCAGTGCTCCGTACAACTATTTAAAATTAATTTATTTGAAGCAACCTGACTACCTGTTCAACAAAATTACATAACTTTCAATGCATCTAACTGGTAGTGCTATTTAAAACAATCGGACAGTCAGTCTACTGCGCAGGTCTCAGCTCACAAAAAAAAACACATTTCCATTCTCTTACTCACTCTGCGCATGTGACCATTGGTCAACTGCTTTGAATAGCCCTATACATTTAGGTTAATAACGAAAAGAGATGACTCACTCATCTTTAAATATGATGGCGCTCCAATCTCGGCTTAAATTCTGCGTTGTTCAAGTTGGCCTCTTTTCAATATGTAAAACATTTGTAAATCACTTTTTTAAATTGCATGCTATTTGGACAATTGACTATTGTATTAAGTCAAATAAGAACTGTCTTCAATTGTTTAATGCTAGGCTTAAAACAGCCCTGATTTGAATCCAATCGAAAGTTGGTGGGCACTGGTTGAAAATATTCGTTACTGAGAAGAACACCAAAACCAAGGAAAGATTTGAAGAGGCCATAAAAGAAGTTCGGCACAAAATTCCTTTTAGAATCTTGCCTAAAACAACTTGTTTCTCTTAAATAATAACTAATTTTTTTAATTTGAAAATCCTTCTTATTTTATATCTTGTCTAATATATTTTTCTTCTTCTTATGACGATGCACCTTCATTCTGAATGTATGTTTGTTTTGCTTTCTTGAGTCATCTATTATAACTAAATGCCAAAGCCATCTTATTTATCCTTTGGAATTCGGCGAACCGCACTATATCTTCGTCTTCTACAAAGATATACAAACAATATATTCCATTTTCTATTCTTGCACCGTGTATCCTTCTGATAATTTTTCTTTCGAAATTTCTCAGATTTTTTTTCATCAAACTTCGATAATTAAAATAAAAGACTAACTTTTGACAGTACAGCAATAATCAGAAAATTTCCCTAATAAAAGGGAATGGTAACATTTATTTAGCCAATAGTGTATGTATACTGTCAAACGTTGGAATCATCTGTCAAATATCGTCTATAATCGAATTCAGACAGAGTGTTCCCCGTCTTTTCTTTAATTTTCATTAATATTGCTGTACGAATACCTTTATCATGTCTTATCCAATTTAAATTTAGATCCAATAAATTTTAGAGACATATAAGTTAACCTTTGGGATCCTCCATACACGATTTATATCGACGAACTTACGATAACTTGCGTTAAAAGTATGAACTCGAAATTTACAACCCGAAATGGCGCTTCAGCGTAGAGATGACAGATAAAGTATTGTTTCCTCAAATTTTTAATATTGTACATGAATTCGTTGCACAAGGTAGTAGAGTGAGTAAAATTTACTCTTTTTATATTTATTAAAATTTAATTAGGAGAAATAATTTCACGGACAATGTATTTTAATAAATAAAAACCAACATATACTCGTACATAGTTTAAAACTACCATAATATCGGAATCGTAAAATGCCATATGTATATTGGAGGTTATAGTCACATGCGCAGAGTGTGTAAGAGAAGAACGTCCTCTTAATTTTTTAATTTTTTATTTGTCTCTCTCAGCGATCATACGAATAATTTTTGTTATAGAGTTGCTTTTATTAAAAATGTTAATTTTTGTAAGAGCAAATTTAAGAGACCTACGCCATAGATTGACCAACTGTTTTGTATAGCACTATAAATACATTACACCATAAAACACCCTGCACCTTTAACAAATCGAACGAATCAATGGCAAAAGCAACACAAATTGTCAATTGTCAATTGTCAAATGTGAAATGTCTCAAATGTGTCAAATGTACGCAAAGTAGAGACTATGTCTACTTTCGCTTTGCAGTTGCGTTTACGATATTTACGATACAAAACTGATGCGAAGCTTGAAATGACATTGTGAATTGTCCCATATGTTTGCTTTGTTTTTACACGATATGTCAAAGCGACATTGTGAATTGGGTGTAATGCTCCCTTTCAATAAACAAAAAAAAACTATTTTTCAGTTTTTTTTTCAGATAATACTGTATATGCTGATGCTAATTTTTCAACTGAATTGACTTATTTGAAGAACAATTTGAATAGAACGTGACCCAACTAGCGTCGCCCTGAAAATTAAGATATCCAGTTAATTGTTTCATATTCCAACTAAATATTTCGAATCAAATTTGACTCATGAGCTGTGAAACTATGTTTTTATATTCTTTATAGGCTTGGGTTTTTTTTTTTGAAAAAGTAATTCTCTTTTTTCGAGCAAAGATTTACTCCTTTTTTTGTAAGGCGCTATCGCACCACCAAATAAATTTATGCATCGTAAAGTGATGCACGTCATTTTTCTTGAGTCTATTTCGAGTATGCTATGCACACTTGTTCTCTTTTCTTATTGGTTCCATCATCTATAGTGGGTACTTGAAATAAAAAGTAATGAACGCGAATAGAGTGCGGGGGTAAATAACTAAAAACATGCGCACCATCCGCAATGGGTGTGTCATGACAAAAATATACCCAACTTCAAGGCAGGAGAAGAACGAAAACAAACAAAATATAGAATAAATTAAGTCCTATTGACTCAGGGTGTGACTCTAAAAGTCACACCAAAAACGAGTTAATTGGTTTTGATGAAGACCATAAGAATGCATATACATCCGACACAGCTGGTCAGTGAAATAGGTGGGGATTCAGTCCGTGGCCGTGGCTGAAGTGGTAGCGAACTGGTTTCCAAATCGGAGAATGCGGTGTTCGAGTCCCAATCGCGAGTTAGTTTTTTATTTTTTTTTACAATTTAAGCGCGCCTAAGGGGTTAGATACCCTTTTACTGTTGCCATGGCGCTGGCGGAAAGGTAGAAGGAAGAAAAAGGAAAATTGTTTTTGTAGTGGTTTGAAACTCAGGTGTATTTGGTTCCGATATTAGATCTCCAGGGTGATTCGAAGGTTATAATTCACACTTGTTTTTTGTGCTCTACAACGGCCAAATCTACGCAAAACCGTGTGAGAACCAAAGTAAGTGAGAAATAAAGTAAATTTTGTTTGAAACTCCGAAGGAACGTTTTGTTAACTGCCGCAGTCGGTAGGATACATTTAAATTTAATCGGAATACAGGAGTGTGATATATTATATGAACATTCAATACCAATAACGACGGTTTATCGTTATTCTTGTTGTTAGTGTAAGGACATTATGCAAGTGCATTTGTAACGACGGCAATTGTTATTTGAGAAAGTGATTCTCGTTAATGCACGAAGGTTCATCGTGTCGAAGAAGTGTGCAGATCCTGACTCCTGGCTACAGAATAATACTGATTATAGCATCCTTTATACTTCACAAACCTTATGCCCAAAAATAGAATAAGTAGAAATAAGATTCAAGAACCTTATTGTTCATCCTTAAAGAATTTCAAAACAACTTTACAACTTTAGAATCGAATCAGTGCGAATTCTTAGAGACAAACAATCTTCGAAAACTTAGTGCAATAGTAAAAACCAGTTTTCCAAATCTTGCCGAAATGAATTTAGATAGTTCAAGCTCAAACGTAAACGCTAACGTTGTTACAAATGTTGGTAATAGGAATGCAAGTAATAGTCAATTAAATAGTTTAGATATCAACCATATATTTAATGGCTTACGTATACCAGATGGCGTTAAAGGTCTGTCACATTTCGACGGTAACCCCCGTTCTCTGTATGACTTTATAAATAACGTAGAAGAAATTTTGAAGCTTATACCTCAGTTAGACGGCACTTCATATTCTATCATTATATTGCGAGCTCTTAGAAACAAAATCATTGGCCAGGGTAATGGAGTATTAAATATGTACGGGACTCCGACGAAATGGGAGTTTTAGTTAGTTTTAAATGCATTTTATTATATTAATCATTAACTCTTACTACTTACATACTAACAAAAAATGCTTAAATGCTACCTTAAAATTACTTAACAATCTTATACTAACTTACTGGCCACACACAGGCACTCTAAGCTACTCTAAATTCTTATAAAGGGTTTTCCAATAGGGACTTGACAACTTTGAATTTAATTTGTGAACGCACTCTTTCACTAATCATCAAACTGTCACTGTCAATTTATTCAGTAAACTCAACATTTTCATCATGGTAAAGTACACGAACGAGCAACGTCTGCAAATTATAAACATTTTCTACCGAAATTCGGAGTCGGTGTTCTCAAGAATTGGGCATCGCTCAGACCACATTATGGCGTATTTTGGATTTGGTTTACACCCATACAAGATCAAGCTAACTCAAGAATTGAAGCCGATGGACCATTTGAAGCGACGTACGTTCTCCGATTGGGTTCTGGAGAAGAGGCGCCAAGATGATGAATTTCATCGCAAAATCATATTCAGTGACGGAGGTCATTTTTGGCTCAATGGGTTCGTCAATAAGCAAAATATGCGTTTTTGGTCGGGTGAAAATCCATGAATCACGAAGCATCCTCCCCTTCAACAAGCCACCAAAATTGCTGGTGCTACTGAGCAACATGCCCCTGTCGCGACTTCCTACCGCCCTACTGAACCGGAGACGCTCCGCACTGCCATGTGCGACGTCTCTGTCGTAGTTGAGTCGCCTGTCCGCAGCTGTTCGAGCGGCATGAAAGATAAGCGGCACCGCCAATCTGTCATGGATCATGGAGGAATAAAGCCGTCAAAGCGAACTCTCTCGTGATACATATAATTGGGGTAGAAGGCCCTGGAGATCGGTTGTTCGATGAGGTCATTGCTCTTGCAACGTGCCTTCGAGTCAACTTAATGACGAAATTGTCCACTCTTATTAGGTTCGCCCTGTACGGGACCTCATTGGGATAGCATTTTATGTACTGAGACTCTGGTGTTCTGTATAAGCGAAGACAAGTCCTAAGACAAGCCCTCTCAAACACCCGAAACTTTTCCAATAAACTTGCTCTCACGCTAACATGTCAGGTACTGGTTCCGGTGCTCTGGACGCTGGGGCCTGAGAAGCAACCTTCGCTTGCTGTACCGTAGTTCCCCCACCTGCCGCCATTTGGGCGCAGGTAACATGGGGAATAACGGCTGGAGTTTGTAAATGCACGGGTGGACGTTTAACTTCCACTTTCTGCTGCCGCTCCAGATTTATTCTTTTGATGTACTGGAATTTGGGACAACCCCGATAATTTACGGTGTGTCCCGTGTTTCTAGATAAAGCACAAGAGAGTTGGCTTTTTTCAGACGCTCCGTCCTTACCCAGAGCGCATTCCTCGGACTTGTGGTTCTTTCCGCACTTCACGCATCGAGGCTGCATTTCGCAGTTCGACGCGGAGTGCCCGAACCTTTGGCAGCGAACACATTGTAAAATGTTTTCGTTCCTCTTTAATTGTTCCCAGTGTACAACCTGGTAGTCTAGGACTTTGATCAGTTCTAACCCCCTCCGCAGCATTGTTTGCAGCTTCTCCCCTTTCGAGGTGTAGGAGAAAAACTTCGTCGTCGAATCCTTCAATAGACTTTTACTTTTGTAGTAGCGCTCCACTGTAATACAGTCTTTTGTTTTTTCATCGGTTGTTTCTGTGGTTTTTTTTTTGTGGAAGCTCCGTATTTATGGTTTCTTGCTGCTGAGGTCACTGGAGTTGTTGCTGCTTCTCCATCTCCCTCGTTGCCACTTGCTTAGCTCTTATGGCCGGCACTTTTTGTTGTAGCTGTTTGATGCTAATGTACAAGACTTAGACTTCTTCCTTTTCGCCATCTGACTCCGATGCAACTAGGGATACGAAGCAGTTGTCTGCTCCTATGTATTGGCCTTCAGGTACATGCGGACAGTCGTTATTGTCCGATTCTTGCCTCATTCGCTTTATTGCTGCGCTTGCCGATATCAGCGCAGCCCTCTCCTTCACTCTGCCATGCAGCATTTCCAACAATGCTGAAATGGCGCTCTTATCGAGATTCGGAGTTGAAGTCGGCTTCAGTGTCGTTCTCCTCTTTGTGACGATGTCTGTTATTGTTGTTGTTGTTGAGTTTGAGTGGACTGGCTCTTAGCGGTTTGATCATCAGACCATCAGATATCATACCATCTGCTGACCCCGCTATTGGGATAGCAGACCGCTTCTTTCCACTCATCACACGATCGATCACACTTTCTTTTTATGCAGTTGTCTATTGATTCAAACTATTTTTTTTAAATAAAAATTCGATGTAATTTTTTGGGGAATCGAACACTATTTCCCTTGGAAAGAAGCCGAAACATACCTGTCCTCTATCGAGGTTTATGAACGACTGAAAAACAAACTGTTTCTGCAAGAAAAGAATGAACTAACATACGTGTAGAAAACGCTGGCCTCAAACAGAGAGTAAATTTTCTGCAGAGCAAAGTTAACTGGCAACAACAACAAACGCTAAACAAAACCATCGAAATTGTGGGTGCGTCAAATATCACTCTCTCAAACGACTATCAATGTGGCAAAGCAAATATTCACCAACGCTAGAAGTGCTAAACTTAGAAATACAAAAACAAAAACAAAATCTTCATCTGCTGTTAAACCGGTCATATGTTTTAGTTTTGCTAGCCTCACAACCAAACAAAACAGCGAATAATTTGTGCAAAAAGGACAAACAAAAACAAACTAAACGGTTTTTCGTATAGCGTCGATGGACCGGTGGATTCGAGTGGTAGCAGCACCAGGAAAAAAGATTTTCATCAATGATGCTCTTACAAAATATACTGCGGTGCCCTTATCAAAAACAAAAGAAGCCATGAAGCTGAAAGGAGGAAAATATGTGTGGTTTGGTAACAATCAAATTCTCACCAGAAAGGAAGAGCGGGGGAAAAGCCATCTCAATCAAATCTTTTAACGACCTTGCACTTTTCCTTGAGTTGGAAAAGAATATACCTGGTTATGAATTTTTTCCCAAAACAAATGAAAATTACACTACCATTGGGGTTGGATGCTTCCTAAACAATGATTCTACGATTCTTGACATCACTTACATGGATTTTCTGAGTGCGGATGGCTTAAAAGTTATTGAAATAAATTGTGATAAATCTGTGTTCCTCTGTGTTTACAGATTTCATGTGTTTAATGTGTGTTGTTGTATAAGCGAGTTTTCTAGTCTTTTAAGCAATGAAAAATCATCAAATTTAATTATTACTGGAGATTTCAACATCAACAGCCTTGACTCAAACGATACAACCTCCAGCTATTTATCACTACTTTCGTCACATGGTCTAGTTTCCTGTATAAATGAGCCAACTAGGACTGCTTCTGGCAGGTGTCTTGACCACTTTTATGGACGATTCAGAAATGTTATGACCAAATGCGAAAAGTGTGTGCTTGACTTAAATATTACTGACCATGCGATGACAGGACTCCTAGTGACATTAAATAAAGATAAGAATTGTAGACCCTCTAACTCTGTAAACAGTAGTGATAGAATTGACTTTCTTAGACTTAAAAATAATTTATGTTATGAGTTCTGGGATAATATATATATACACTTCTAGACGAAGCTTTCTTCGCTGGGAGAGAGCTGGGCATATGCAGAGTAGGTAGAGGATTGTCTCCTCCTCTTCCTCGTCCATGCAGCTTCTACAGAAATCATTTGTAAAAGCGCCAAGCTTTATTGCGTGCTTGCCTATGAGGCAGTGTCCAGTAATGACACCTATTATGGCGCTTAGATGTTTCCTATCTAAAAGGATCAGACACTTAGAGCGACTCAGATCCAGCCTTGGCCAGATCTGTTTGGTCGCTAGACATGTTTGCCCAGCAGTCCACTGCTCTGCCATCTCCATGAGAGATGATCGGCATTCAAGGGCGGTTTTAGAATATAATGAGACCGAGTCCAGGGACTTGATGGCGGTCTGACTATCCGAAAATATGCGGATATCCTTTGCAGATATCACGTTTTTCTTCAGCCAGGACAGAGGTTCTTTAATCGCCAAAATTTCCACCTGGAACACGCTACCGTGATTTGGAAGACGGAAAGAGAGGCTTAGATTTAGCTTATCTGAGAAAACACCGCCACCAACTTCGTTATCGGTTTTAGATCCATCTGTGTAGAGATGGATTGACTTGTCCTCCATGAAAGCATCTTCCTCCCAGAATGATCTAGAGGGGAAGTTTACATGGAAGTTTTTGTCAAACCAAAGTTCAGGTATGGTATAATCGATGTTCTCTGTGAGGATTCCTAATGTATTAAGAATGTTGGCGTGGCCAAATGAATTATTTGTCCACTGTGTAATCGCTTTAAGGCGAATAGCTACTTGCCTGCTAAAAATATCGAGGGGTGTCAAGTGAAGAAGAATATCTAATGCCGCAGAGGGGGTAGACCGCAAGGCTCCGCTTGTGCATAGACATGCTTTTCTTTGGACTCTGCTTAGTTTAATGCGGTTGACTGCATTTTCTAAGGCCGTCCACCAGACAACCACCCCGTAAGTAAGTATCGGTCTTATGACCGAGATGTATAGCCAGTGGGTTATGCGAGGTTGAAGGCCCCATTTGTTCCCAATAGCTTTCTTGCAAGAGAATAAAGCTATTGTAGCTTTATTGACTCTTTCTTGAATGTTAGGTTTCCAGTTTAGTTTCCTATTAAAAATGAGACCCAGATATTTTGCTGTATCGGAGAAAACTAAACTGGTACCGTTTATTGAAGGAGGGTCTATGATTGGAATTTTATATTTCCTAGAAAAGAGGACAAGATCAGTTTTATGGGGGTTTATTCCCAATCCACAGCGATCTGTCCAGCGGGTTAATCTGTTGAAATTTACTTGGAGGAGTTCTTTAATGGCAACGTCATCCGCATAGGCAATCACTCTGCTACCACCCGCTTCCAGGTATATCAGTACTTCGTTAACTACTAAGTTCCAGAGAAGGGGAGAGAGGACACCGCCTTGCGGCGTACCTCTGCTGACATATCTGTTAGCAGAAGTCTCACCCAGTTTGGAGTTGATTATCCTGCTTTTTAGCATTAGACTGATCAGCTCCCCAAGTGAGCCGTCTACCTGCAGATTTGACAGCGCAGTCGTGATTGCGGATGTGTTGACGTTGTTAAAGGCGCCCTCTATGTCTAGGAAAGCAACCATTGTGTACTCCTTATATCGTAGGGATCGTTCGATGTGGCTAGTCAGAGAGTGCAAAGCCGTTTCCACCGACTTTCCTTTCCAGTAAGCATGTTGAGCCGTAGATAGAGGTCTTGGATCAACTTTAGCTCGAATATGGATATCAATCAGTCGTTCTAAAGTTTTCAGAAGGAATGATGATAGACTTATAGGTCTGAGGTCCTTTGGGACTACATGAGAACATTTTCCAGCTTTGGGAATGAATACTACATTGACTTCTCTCCATAACAGTGGAATGTGGATAAGTTCTACACAGCTCCTCATAATATTTTCTAACACTGGTAGAATAATATCTGAGGACCTCTGTAGCTCGGCAGGTATTATACCGTCCGGACCAGCAGACTTGTATGGGTTGAAGCTATGCAGCGCCCAGAGCAGTTTGTCTCTCGTAATCAGACCATGAATTTTGGTCACGGTTGCAGTAGGCCTGTTTTTGCTGCTACTGGCCGCGAGTTGGGAGTGGGTGTCTAGAAGCAGATTGAGTGATTCATCACTTGAGGTTGTCCAAGAGCCATCGGTTTTTTTCAAACAGCTAGGCATCATAGGATTTGTAGAGAGGATTTTTCTTAGCCGCGATGCCTCAGAGGTTTCTGTGATTTTGTCACAGAATGACCTCCAGGATTGTCGCTTTGCCTTCCTCAGTTCTTTTTTGTATAATTTGAGGGATTCTTTATATGAGTCCCAGTCAGTCACTTTTCTTGTGCTTTTTTCTACGTTGAAAAGTTTCCTACAAGAGTTTATCAGCAGTCCCAGTGCCGATGTCCACCAATGTTGCTTTTTCTTGCCTCTTGGTTGAATAAGAGGGCAGGAAGCGGCCATAGCCTGATTGAGGGCCAGAGTAAATTGTTTGACTTTCATGTCAAGCTCATTGGTGTCACGCGGGGGACTTGATAGTTTAAAGGATAGCGTTTCTGACAGTATTCCTCTGTATTTTGGCCAATCAGTTTTCCGGTAATTCCGGAAAGCTGGTTGGCTGGGGGGAGCATCACTTAGGATGAATTGGATGTATCTGTGGTCTGAAAAGGAGTGTTCAGACGATACCATCCAGTTTGTTAGCCTTTGGGTGATGCTGTTGGAGACAAGAGTAATATCTAGCACTTCTTGTCGGTTTCTAGTTATAAAAGTGGGCTCATTGCCAATATTGCAAATTAAGAGGTTAGTACTTAAAATATAGTCTAAAAGTGACTCACCTCTATCATTGATGTCGGTACTGCCCCATACCGTGTGATGTGCGTTAGCATCGCATCCGATTATGAGGCCAGTTTTTTGCCTTCCAGCTTCCAGTACCACCCTTTCTAGGTTATCACCAGGGAGCGGGCCCACTTGGTCGTGGCCAAGGTAAGCCGATGCCAGCCAGCAGGAGCCTTTGGCAGTCTCTAGTCTGGCAACGGTTAAGTCGGGGTCGCTGAGGTTGGGAAGTAGGAATACATTAAGGCTACGTTTCACTATTATACAAGTTCTAAACTTACCTTTGTCTCTTGTATAGACCGGAGCGTATGCGGGTGTCCTAAGTCCACGAACCACGCCTTCTGCAATCCATGGTTCCTGGATTAGTATTAAGTCTTCTGCGTTTTTAGAAAGACGCAGAATGAGTACGGCCGAAGCCTTTTTTGAGTGGTGGAGATTAATCTGGAGAACGTAACTGTGAATAGCGCCCTTTATCGCGCCACGGTAATAGACTATTCTTTGCCTGACATTTGGTTAGTTCCAACAAGACGGCGCCACTTGCCACACAGCCCGTGAAACTATGGCTTTATTGCGAAAACAGTTGATTTCACGCTTTGGACCGGTAAATTGGCCACCTAGATCATGTGACATCACACTTTTTCCTTTGGAGTTACGTAAGGCCCAAAATCTACATAAATAAGCCGGCTGTGATTGAGGAATTGGAAGCCAACATTACTAGAGTCATTGGTCAAACACCACTCGTAATGCTCAAATGAGTCATTTAAACTTCAAAATGGACCATGTTACTTGCAGTTACGGCCAACATTTGAAGCAAATAATCTTCAAAACATAAACGTAAACACTGGTTCTTTTGTATGATAAATTTTTCCTGTTGTTTATTGTTGTTGTTGTTTATTGTTGTTTCTTAAAATTTCTGTTTTCAGAGTGTTAGAGTTAAGTGTGACTAGTTCGAATATAATCAATATTCAACGCAAGGAGCTTTATGACTAAAACATAATTGCGCTTTTTCACGGACTTCGCTTTGAGGTTTCGAGTTCAGCTATAGGCACTTTATGCTTTCTATGACAATGTAGTTTGAGCTTCGAACTTATATTTGGCATTCACAATAAAGAACGTAACTTCAAAGCGAATCAAAGGCCGGAGCATGCTGAAATTTTGTTTGCTTTTTGAAATAGTTAGTGGAGCAGTTTTGAAAATTTGAACTGATTAATATTGAATGAAAACATGCTTTCAATAGAAATAAATTAAACAAAAACAAATTTTCAATTCGCAACAAAAAATTGTTTCTCTTTAATTTTAGAATTGTTTATGACATTTCAGAAATGTTATTTCAAAGCGAATGCCTTCCTATATCTGTAGATGAGACCTGAGCTCTGATAGCCAATATGTCAGGTATAACTTCCTCTATTCTACTCGTATGTGGTCTGGCCTGAGAAGCAACCTTCCCTGGTTTTTACGTGCTACTTCCCTTAACATTCCCTCAAGGAATCTGACCTATTAGATTATATCCCGTCTATTGCACGAAAGTTTCGGAAAACTTTCACACGCTAGCCACAATAATGTCAGTAGAATCAGTAGAAGGAATGCCGTGTGCCATTCACCAAAAATTGCCTCATAACCTTGCTCACATCTCGTACTTCTCTTACTATCTTTTTCAACTTTGTTTTAGCTTATTTATAAAACTTTAAGTTTAATTGAGAAGCTTTCGGAAGAAGTACTCGTAGTGACGCAAGTTTGTCAAAAAATATTCAATTATTCACGGAAAGCAGTACCTACGTAAATAAAAGTTTTAATAGAAGTCACCATGTACTCGCATTAGTGACTTCCATGGACTTTAGCAAGGCGTTCGACACGCTATGTCATACAAAATAGAAGCAAGCCTTAAATGGAATTAGAATCCGTAGGAAATTGGCGGATTGGATACAAAACTACCTTCTGGGTAAAAATAAATAAAAAATCCTTTTGGAATACCACAAAGATTAGAACTTAGACCACTTTCATTTATTTTATAATATTTACTAATAAATTGCTTTGTATTTTCAGTAAGAGCATTCCATTTGTGTTCACTGATGATACGGCGATAATTGTTCGACACAGGTGCTTTGAAGTTGGAATGCAAATATTTCGAAAACAATTCGAAAACCCAGTTGAACGAGCTCATAATAAACTCGTACGAAACAAACCTTATTTACATACGTATGAAGAGGCATCGTCGGCTAACTGGGGCACACAATAATGTTTAATCTGGGCGGAAAACTCATTCCCACACAAAGTGAAGAGAAATGGTTCTAGAATGGAGCCCTGTGATACCCCCCTATTAACAGTAAGAAAGCCTGACATTTTGTTAAACGTTCTTATAGTTTTAATGATGAATACTTTAGAGACGGAGCAAAACATTCGGTGCGAAGATATAAATTTTCAATGGGATCGGCCAGAAGACTTTGAGGTAATTTCAGATAAATCTAGGGATACCATTAAAAAAAGGTTAGAAAGATTAGTATCGGTAATAGATCTTGAACACTGTAATAGTGAGGAAAAACAGTCCATACTGACAATCTGCAGGGAGTACAATGATTTTTTTTTTTTTTATTTGAAGCCCTATAGGCTTCCTGACGCGCAAAAGAGTGAAATTCACAAATAAGTGAATGAAATACTTCAAGAGGGCATTATCACACCCAGTGCCAGTCCATGGAACTCCCCCTTGCTACTTGTTCCCAAGAAACCTGATAAACATGGAAACAAACGTTGGAGAGTGGTGGTTGATTTCAGGCGGTTAAATGAATTAACATTACCAAGTGGGTAGAGCCAAATATGTTAGTGCTCTTGATTTGGTCAAGGGATTTCACTAAATTCCCATGGAAAAGGGAAGCAAATGCCAAACCGCATTCAGCACACCATACGGTCACTATGAATACAGTCGTATGCCGTTCGGTCTAAAGAACGCACCAGCTAACTTCCAGCGCTCAATGAACACTGTGTTAATAGGTCTTCACGGATTCGATTCGAAGTACGAGTAGTTCTATACGGATACGATCTCAAAAATCATAACTTAAAATTATTACGTGTTTTTGACCATCTACGACAGCACAACTTAAAACTCCAGCAGGATAAATGTTATTTCCTCAAAAGAGAATTGATGTATTTGAGGCACATCATATCCGAGGAAGGACTCAAACTCAAAGACTCCTAGAAAATAAAAGCCGTAAAGACTTACATTGTACCCAAAAATCTTAAAGGCGCTTTTAGGATTTGTAGGCTATTACAGACGGTTCGTAAATAACTTTTCTACAATAGCAAAGCCACTCACGAATTTATTAAAGAAAAATGTGGAATTCAAATGGGACACGTTCTGCGATGAGGCTTTCCGAACGCTCAAACACAAGCCTCTATTTTAGCATACCGTAATTTCGACGAACACTTCATAATAACAACCGACGCTAATGATATTGGTTTTGGGAGCAGTATTGTCTCAAGGTATCATAGCCGTGCATTGAATGATGCCGAAACAAGGTACAGTACCACGGAAAAGGAATTGTTAGCTATCGTTTACGCCGTCAAGCAATTCCGTCTATGGTAGGAAATTCACCATATGCACTAACCACAAGCCCTTACAATGGCTTATGAACCTGAAAGACCCTACGTCAAGACTGGCCCGTTGGAGAATTTTGTTGGACGAATACGAATACCAAATTATTTATAAGGCTGGTAAATATATCTCCAATGCAGACGCATTAAGTCACCTTCCCAGGTCTGAGGACGAGACTGGAATTTTTAAAGGTAACCGACATAGAAAGTACCAGGAACCTATACGAGAAATAGATACCCCAGAAGGTATTCAAACCCTTTCAAGATTTAACCTTCAAGAAGAAAGAAGACCTATTTTAACTGACAAAAGGATTCAACTTAAAATTATAATATTGCCCTTAATAGATTCACGAGACGAGACGAAATCCTCAAAGAGAAGACACGCCAATGCTTAAAGCCACAGGTAGGAGAAATGTCCACCTTCACTCTTGATAGTAATGAAATGATCTATGTCATAACCCTACCAATACCATTCCTGTCCTGTCTAAACGACACCAAGAAATTATTCTGCAATAGGTTTCTCATTGCCGATAACGGGGGACGAATTTAAACTAACCTTCAACCAGCTCCTCGAAAAAACTTTCCAAACTCTCGTTGTGAATATACATATTTATATTTAAAAATGAAAAATGCTTCGATTCAAAAGTTGCCAAAAAGTTTTTCAACTTCATGAAAATGTAAACACGACATTCAAGGTGAGGACTCTCTTTCGGTCGCCAATGTAAACAGGTACATACGAGCCCACTGTTTCTACTCAATACGTCAATTGGGTGTTAAGCTTTCGACTAAGAAGCACCCCCCGTTCAAGGACAGTTTGATATAAATCGACTTCTCCTTTTTGAGAGCACCAGGGATACGAAGAATTTCAAGCTCAAAGCTCAATTAAGCTTTCATTCAAATACGAACTCGGAGTATGATGTCTCTCTGGTATATGTTGGATAATTGCATTGGATGCGAACATGTATTGGTTTGGTGCGAAAATAACTTTTAAGCGATGAAGGGGGGGGGGGAGGGGGGGGATGATCCCAGATCTCAGCCGAAGGAGTTGCTTGTAATTGAGGGGTAGATTCTCATCGTCCAGTTTAAGCGTCCCCAATACCAATACATGGCAGAATATTTCTCGTCGGTCCAGTGCATCAACTCGACGATGTATGGACTGCAACTGCGCGTTGAGCTCTCTTGCTTCGATGGTTTTGTCTTTGTTGTTTTCTCTACGCTGCACATTTGTTAGAATTGTGTTGACGTCATTTAATTGTGATACCTAACGTTTTTCCACTTTTCATCCATCTTTGATTGTCATGGATTTACACGTTAGGTATCTGCTTTGTAGTTTCTACTGAAAAAATGGTGCTAAAAATATTACAGGTGAAACACGAATCGTTGTTACAATATGCTTTATAGTGAAGAAGATTTCGATGAAGAAGATTTTAGCAACAGCCTTTGACTGTGGATGAAGCTCGACTGGAGATTTTTTTACAAAGCCTGCAAACGTGCATGACAAAATATTTTGAAAAACGTCTAAAGTAAGATGTTTTTAAGCGACTTCATTCCGTATACCTACTCTGTCACTTTTATTAATTTTTTATTTTTTTTTTTTACAGATTTTGAAGAAAGTTTCTTGCCCCAAACAGGACAGTATTCTTACAGCAGATATATGTATAGGCCCAACTATGTTATACATCCCGTATATGGGAAAATGCAATAAAAAATAAATCCATTGGTTTGATACCATCAGAAAGTCGTTGGGTATTAGGTAGGTAGGATGGTAAAAGTGGCTGTTGGAAAGACCAACCTACTTAGGCCTATTGGTCCATTGTGATGCCATGTGGATCTGTAATCCTCCTACTCATGGAACCAATTTGAGCTTATGATGAAGCGTAGGAGAGTGCTAATGTCTATATTCTTTAGATCACTTAAGTCACTGTAGACGAAAGCACCTAAGTGAAGTTTTCTTCTTTGGGAGAGAGCTAGACATGTAATAGAGTATTTGGAGGATTGTCTCCTCGTCCATTCATCTTCTACAGACTGGGTTTTATTGTATTGTTGGGTGTTACTACAATATAATTTAAAAATAAAATGGTTTGAGGGAAATACGATACCCAATACACTACAAGACATTCTCAAAAACGATCCTTCTTTCGACACTTTTACAACGTCTGGCAATGACTTGGTTGCGTGCCAAACGTCTTGGACGTCTTCATGTTCAAACTGTTCTATTGTACTATTAATAAAGTGTTTGCACTTATTATTATTACTATGGAAAATAACACAAATTCAAGGCACTATCATTGTGTTTAGAAATCAACAACAAGGCAACTTCTACTAAGAATTTAATCGCCCCATTAAATGTTGGATGCGACCCATCCAACAACTTTTCTTCTGTCTCATTTTCCAAAAAACTTACCACATTATAACTGTATTCATGCCCACTTGAGTGTACTTTTTTTTTTTTGTTTTTTTTTTAATATTCGATATTCCCTCTACTCATGTTACACAGTAATGCAAATATCTTTCTGTTACATTTTACACCTAATTCGTAACAGTACGATACGACTCACTAATCTGGGTTACTTCAAGAGCGTAGTTTCAGACTAACGGAGCTACTGCCAGGCAATCCATATCTAACGGATGAAATTCCTTCCCTGGTCGACTTCGACATCCCGAGGACTGGGAAAAGAATGCAATGATCAGGTCAAATGAAATCGCAATTTTCACAGATGACTCCAAAACAGAGAAAGGAACATGCTTTGCTATCTTCTCAGAAGACCCACAACTAAGAGTGTCTATAAGACTACCGGAGGCAAGTACTGTCTTCCAATCAGAGGTCCTGGCTATCCTCAGGGCGGCTGAGCTAATGCAGATGAGATTGGTATCCGAAAGAGATAATGCTATCTACATCGATAGCTAGGCCGCAATCAAGGCAGTGGAATCAACCAACGTCAACTCTGATACAGTCAGGGGCTGTCGCACAGTGCTCAAGGCACTATGCAGTCAGAACCGGCTAAAACTGTGCTGGGTGCTTGGACACTGCGGTATTTTTCCTTTAACAAGCGGACGAGCTTGTAAGAAAAGGAGGGCTACTCGACAGCAGTGGAGGAAAAAATCACAAAGACTTTCAACCTAAGGTGGTCAAGCCTTGAAGGACACGAGGTATCCAAGGCTCTTTGCCCGCTTTTTGACTGCAAAAGTTCTAAGAAGTTAATAAAACTAAACAGGGATAAGCTTAGGACAGTAATAGGAATCTTGACAGGACACTGTCTCCTGCGGCAGAACACAAAGAGACTCAAATTGTCAGATACGGATATCTGCAGATTCTGTGGTGATCTACAAGCTGTTGAGGACATAACACACATACTGTGTGAATGCGAGGCAATATCGCGGAATCGAAGAAAATTTTTAGAGAAATACTTTTTCGGGTGTTTCACCAGGGCGATTGTTTACGTTTTTGCCATTTGAAGACAAATACAATTGGTTCCACAGGGACCGCGGTGGGTCCCTTTCCATCAGAATATGTTTAACCTAATACCCATACTTAATTATATTTCCCTAAGTAAGACGCCAATACTGTGCAAAGAATGCTTTTTCTCAGTGCGTTCGAATATCCTTGGGCTACCAAATGCAATGTAATTGTAAATATTTTCTAATTTATAAGACAACAAACATTTCGTATATTGTTATCATGGTTTTTTTTAGATTTTTAAAACAAATTCGACTTTCAAAACAATCATATTTGTATATTTTGGGTGCTCTTGACTTGCCAACTGGAATAGGGTCTTCTCACATTCCATCCATTCATCTGCTGGCCTCAACTTTAAACCTTCCTGGGGGTGGTGGCGAATAAATGAAGTTGAAATTGAATTTGTTTACGACGACGTTACTTTAGGCGGGACAATGCACAATGACAGCATGCTGACGCTTTGAAAAGCCAAGTGCTGCGATCACTATGCACTTAGCAGATATTTTTTCTGATCAGAGTTATTATAATTATCACAAATCACACTATCACCTTAGCCGATTCCACCCCGGATATTTAAGATGTCAATAGCGGTCGAGTATTATGCCGACAAGAGTTTTAAGATGCCAATACAATATCAATTCAACACAAGAGGATAAGCTCAGAGTCTGTTTGAAATACCTACCACCAACAATATTCATAGAAAAAGGTAGCTAAAGCATGGTGTCCCGACGATACTTAATGAGATTCCCCGACCACTTTTCTTTCTTAATATTTAACGTACATACGCTGGTTGATCTAATAAAAAATCATTCATTCATTCATTCAAAAAAAAATTGTTAGCCTGTAATGGAGTTTATGTTTTTGTTTTTTTGTCTTTTATTGGAATTACCCGGCCAAACAGGAATGGCAACAAAAATTCCTCGTGGCGCCTCCTACAAACTAGTGTGAATTTTACGGATCGTGGAATCAACAGTTGTGTCCTCCTATCAAGAACATGATGGAAGACATGCCTCCAAATGACATCTTAAAGAGCCAAAAGCAGGACTCAAGCCTTTGAATATCTTCCATAAATACTTGAACCATTACTTTGTCTTTCTAGCTGGAGATTTTGTAAAGGAGTGACTTTGGGTTGACAAACATCAACAGACATATCTGATATGAAAGATTTTGATGATAAATGTGCAGTTTATACCTATATACGTATGTATGAGAGAAAATTTGGAAATAGATTAGACAAAAGCGTTTCTTTTCATTGTCATGTAAGATTTGTGAGAGACTTCTTCGTTTCATGTAAGAAAAACTGATTATCTGCATCCAACCCCAGACACATATTTAATAAGAAACAAATCATCCCGAAGTGGCAATTATATGAATGAAAATTCCAAACGAGCCAGGAATGACTGCAACGTGTTTCTAAAGCGTATACAATTCATATACGATCAAAAATTCTTTCTCATTGTACATCCCAATGTCAGCTCCTTAGGCAAGGCCAATCTGCTCGCTGAGAGTTCAGATAGTGTCGAGTCTCCACCTACACTTGAGTGCGTCGAATCTACCGTGGGACGAATCCACTTTCGCACCAGTGTAAAAGCAAGATTATTTAATCCGCGGGTCCAGATGGTATACCATATCTCCCCTTGTTGAGGATCTATTTTTCCACGCTGGCAAAACCACTGCGTGATGGTAGATGGAAAACAGCATTTATCCAGCCCGTCCCTAAAAAATTCCAATCCTCTTCTCTCTCCGTCTATAGACGGTGGTGGACGTGGTGTAGTGGTACTAGCAATCGCTTCTCACTCGGAGGGTCTAGGTTCGAGTCCTGCCCATGGCAAGACAGTTTTTCATTTGTAATTGGAACTCAAACAGAAAAATTCTGCGTGTGAAGGCATAACACTGACACGTAGATTTGGCTGTTGTAGAGTTTCAAGCACAGAAAAAAAATATTGTGAATTATAACTCGAATCACTCTGAGTGAAGCAAAAACTTTCCGTCCTATTCGGACTCCCACCCCTGGAGAGCGAATATCGAAACCAAACGCACCTGAGTTTCAAACCACTACAAAACAATTTTCCTTTCTCTTTCTTCTACCTTTCCGCCCGCGCCCTGGCAACAGTAAAAGGGTATCTAACCCCTTAGGAGCGCGTAAATTATAAAAAAAAGACCCATTGCACTTCGTCCCTTCTGGCTCTTTTGTCCACACTGTGTGCAAACATTTTAAGGCTACTAAAAACCCCTTAATGGGCATTTCTATATCTAGGGCTTTGTGTACGTTGCAAAATCTTAACAGAGTGGTGCGGATTGTTTTAAACGTTAAGCAGGATCGGTGTGTGGTGAGTCTTTGGGAAGTGGCTGCAGAGTAATTAACTGCAAAAGTTAAAATTCTAAGCACAATGGGTAGGAAACAAAGAGTTAAAACGGTGTTCCACCAGCCTCTCTGAATCTTCGAACGACGCAGTTTTTGCATATGCGGACGACAAAGCACTCGTAATAAAACGCATGTGGCTTGCAATCGCAACAGGAACTAGTAAATCTTCGATGTGGTGTCGCGATAATGGATTCGTAGTTAACACCAAACAGACTAAACTGATGCAAGTTCCCACTACATCCCAATCAAAAGCCAATATTGATATTTATTTCCAAAATAACTGCTGTCCCGTAACTTAAAAAGTGCTCTTAAGCGATTCACATCAATAGAAGTTCAGAAACTAAAGAAATTGTGCTTCGAGACCACACTTGGATAAGTTCATAAGCCTTCAACGTCAAGTAATCAAACTAATAAATAAAAGTGACGTTAATTACAAAGTCTTAGACATCAAAGGTACTCGTATATTTAAAATGGCAACCATGTTAGATATTATGAAGACTCACGATTCCAGCACACAATAGTACAAGATTTAACAACAAATACGACAGTCATCTACAATTCCAAAAAAAAAAAATGAACTAAAGCAATATTGTGTATTAGCACGCACTTTGTAACATAAATAGTTTATGTAGGATCTTACTATGTAGGTGATTTCAAAAATCCAAACATAATCGATTAAATTTTTCAACCACCTGCAGATAAGCACTTAGATTCACAGGAAACAATTATTATAATGAAATCAGAGTGTGATGACATCGGCTGAAATGAGCTCCATTCCTCCCCATTCCAATTACAAATATAAGGACTTACTACTTAAACCGTAATCAGACACGGCCATTAATTGGTTTGCATTTTCTGATCTTTACTCGTGCGCACATCACCTTCAAGCAAACGCAAAACAGAAAACTAAAGAAAAAAGAAAACACGCAGTTCTGCTGAATTTTATTAACAAATACATTAACATCCGTTAACATTAGCCATTTTCATTTGTTAGCGCTCATAATTTTCGTGACGTCTTCTTCATTTTTTCATTTCTATGGAACTCAAAATACTCGTACTAGAAGATAGCAGCTAAAACAGAAGAAAGCCTTTGCACCTTATGCACCCTTGGCTGCTGGTTCAGTGTCCAATCTTTTGATACGATGAACAGCAACACAGTTTCTGAACAGCGATACTTCTTCTGCACATTTAAGTGTCTCGCCAGGATATGCACGATAACAAGCAATCAACTGGGCTTTCAAATCCTGACATGGTGGCAATTGATGAGCTGGGGAAGCGTTCATAAAACGCTTTCGAACATCCTCAACAGCTGCTGAGTATTCCTTTTCCATAATGCTATTCGTTTTGTTAAGAGTCTGTTCCAGTTGGGCCATACGTTCTCGCCACAATTGGTCATTTTGTTGTAGTTCAATCTCCTTTTGACGGCGCATTTCGATCGCTGTTATAGTTGGCTCACCGGCGAAACGTGGAATTGGTGAAATCGCGGCTGGTTGTGGTGCTGGCGTTGGATTCGGATAATATGTCTTTGCAGGTGGTGTTGGCGGTTCCACTGGCGGTGGTGTCGGTGGAGCTCGTTTCGGCTCTGTTACTGGCACTGCTCGTGTCTCCTGTTTGGCATCATCCTGCTGTTTTGCTAAACGAAAATGAAGAAATGGAAATCATAAATCAACTACGAGGAATACAGTAGGATATAAAATCCATTTCATGAATTAAGCTATGTAAATGAAACGTTCTTGTTTATGTACATTTTTTTTATAACTTCAATCGAAATTTATTCGTCAAACTCCACAAACCATCCCCTGCGCTCTGTTCAACTCAAATCTTATTTTTCTTGCAAGTCTATGGTTTGACAAATGTTTGCTTGCTTGCGAATAATGCTTCTGAATTGATGGTTTAAGAAAAATAAAACAAAATGTTGCATAACAAGACAACTGCCTGTATGTGCTAGCTTGGTAATCAAGAAATTTTTTTTCGAGGCGAAAGATCTTACCCTTGGTGATGCCCAATTTAAGGCGTTGCACGACTTCGTCTGAAACATCAATAACACCAGCAGGAGTAGGATTATCAATTGAAACACTTCGCGTCTCTGCAGATGATTGATTCGCTCCCATTTTTACGGTTATTTTATTTTGTTTTTACCACCGCACCACTGCGATAGCCGGGATTGATTTAACTTTTCCACACGCGAAGAAACGAAATTTTGACAACTATCAGCTGTCAACATGATGGCTGCAGCCGAAGTTGAAACGAAAATTCTGGCGGATATTTTTTGTACTGAGGTTGTGAAATGAATTTCTGGCAGCTCATTCACGGGAACAAATTCGTGTGAAAAGTTTAAATTCGGTGCGAAATAAAATTAATAAATTTATTAAAGTAGTTGTTATTTTCTAATTCATGTAACTTAACTTAACAAGATGTCGCAAAAAAATATGTAAATTTTGAGATAAGTGCTTGTGAAGACTTTAGATATCTTGATTTAAATAAAATCGTACTTTAAAAAATGTAAAAAAAGCACTTATGGAACACAACGAAATTATTGTGAATAATGTTATTGTGAATAATATTTTTATTTTTTTTTTAATATTAAAAAAATCAATAAAGGTAATATCTGGGTCAGTGAAATGCAATTGCATAGACGGAATCCTACAAATATTATATTTCAATTCGAATACCCCTTCCGAAACCATCTCATGGACGAAGTGATGCCTTATATCAATATGCTTGGCACGTAGTTCGCAGTCAGTTGTATCGCAATTTTATTTTCGGAGTTTACTGTGACGACTCGCTTTTAAACCAGAGAGCCTCCTGATTTACCGCAACCTAAGACATACATATATTCGGCTTCTGTAGTTGACTCCATGCCGCATTCTGCGACAAGAAAACATATCCTGATATATGTAGATCGTATTTCCAAATATTCGAGTTAGAATTTTTCTTTCGAATTATCCTAAAATCTGCTCCGCTGTTTTGCTTATCATCCAGCATTCAGCTCCATAAAGCAAGACTGGCAAGATCAGGGTTTGCTTGGACAAACCGAAGTAGCAGCGGTTGACTAAGGTTGGAATTTATATTTGCCTCGAGGTAGATAAACTCCTTCACTGCCTCAAAACTATAGCTGTCGATCGTTAGGTTCTGTCCTAGACGGTGTTACGGATCGCTTTTTGGTCGACAGCATGTAATTTGTTTTATCCTCATTCAACATGAGACCAACTCGCTCGGGTTTGTTCTTCTATAGCAGTAAAAGCGCTGGGAACGGGCGATGATGTCGATATCGTTTGCATAACCCAGCAATTGGATGGATTTGTTAAATATAGTACCTTCTGTGTAAAACAATTCTCCAAAATTTGGTATTGCGTGTCATCAATCCGTATTTAAATAAGAGTCACCATCTTTACATGGATAATTATAATACTATTACAGCGTTCCATTAAGCTTACTGCTTTTGCGTCAAAAACCCCATTCCACGGGTACATTCCGCTCAAATAGAGTTGGTCTTCCAGACGAAGTAACGAAGAAGAAATTAAAGAAGTCGGAGCACATATGGAGATGCAAAGAAATGTGTACAGCACTACAAACAGGCTTGGAGCTAATCTTCAGAAGCCTAAGGAAGTTATGGAATACAATTTATATATGTCTGGAATTGATCGCGCCGATCAAATGATGTCATATTATTCCTGCCCCCGTAAAAGGATTCGGTGGGACAAAAAATTGATCTTTCATTACCTCGATTATGCTGTGTGAAATGCTTTTTGATTTATGTTACCAATCCATAACTAAGCAAAGAATGTCTACTTTTATTGAACTGTTTTTTTTTTTTGTGTTTTATTTTTATGCATGAAATTTATTTTTATTTTTGCAATACTGTGTAATAGGAAGTTCACATATAAATAAAATATTTAAACAATTTCGTAGTCAAGATATATTTTTCAGGTTATGCATTGGTTAGGCATTGTGACTGCACCTTGCATCTCTCATGCAAGCATGCGATGCTTTTATGATGCGATGCATCCCACATGATATTTTGGAATGTTACCCGATGCACAGTGTTTATTTTTTTAAAACGTAAAACAATATGTAACAAATTGATTGGAATTCATATAATTAATCATTTGCTAAATAAGTGCGGTGCTTGTGACAACCGATTATTCACAAAATATATTTTAAAGCTAAAATTTTACCTCGTTGTAATTAAATGTAAAATCGCTCTTTTTGCCCATTGATTTCTGCATATAAATAATTATAATAATATATTTGAATGCTTTTATACTTACTTGTCGGAATTCGCTATTATACCTCAGATGGCATAAATCAAACAAACAACTGTCATTTGCATCGTGCTAGTTCATGATGCCCTGGTTTTTTTTCCTTGCGAAATATATACATACATTCACAATGAATTTCGGAACGTACTGCTTTCTGTCACTAGTTTGGGTGGGTTTGCATTTCGGAATCGTTGCTGATGCAAAAAGCAGACAGTATTGCATTTTGGAAAGCAGCCTATATCGTAAAGAAAAAATAGTAAAATTCTAGTGTATCCAATGACGGTTATAACCGTTTGGTTGTCACAGTTAATATTTTCAATACCATATGTTGTTACACGACGGCTTTTACCGCGGCCGGTTAGAACAGTCGTGTCACATTGTATAACTTTTACACCACCTAATGTGACCAGACGGCTAGATCAGCGCAGTAATTAAACAACTAATTAGTTAAATTTTTAATCAAAACCGAGTGTATTGTAATCTTTGGGGCTTATTGCGAGAGTCTATTCGATTCTATTAAACGAAATTTTGGTATTGCGTAGCGGAATAGATTTTTGGAAATAGAATTGACTTTCAAGAATAGAAAATAAAAAGCTCTCAAACGATAATTTCGATGCAAATGTCAAATCATTGTTATTTTCGGTTAGTGTTTAGAAGAAGTGTTGTTATAAAGGAAAACAATTAGTTTCATACTCGTATGGTTTGATATATTCGAAGATGAAATAGAAGAGGTTCGTCGAACTGAAATGTTGTCCACACTTCGATACAGAAGAAATTTAAGAATGCACTCCAACCCTCTAGATATGGAAGAAAATATGTAAGCAAATAAAAGTGTTTGATTAAAAGGGCATTCCTCATAATTACTTTTTAGGTTCACAAAGAATTTTAGATTAACAAAACAAGTCTTTTGCAAGGCAGGTGAAAGGACCACCTCTATTCCCGACATTCTAAATCTGGTCTGTCTATTGAGATTCTGCGCTCAAGGAAACTACCAAAATTGTATTGGCAATGACTACAATCTTGCAGATCAATTTCTCCATCTGCCGTTTATTTGTAAATTTTTTCCTTAATTTTGTAAAACAAAAATTAATCAATTTACATAAAAAAAAAACATTTTAACAAATATAATTCAAAATATAATACTTACCTGTTTTCACCGTTATCCATTTTTTTTTCTTTATTTACTCTCCTTGAAAACAAAAGTCCATCACTAATTGCCGATGGAATTGACATTTCCATGGAATAGAAAAATATCAACATCAATAGAGACGCGCAATACCGATAATCGACTTTTTTTCTACTGAGCTTTTGACATTTCTATTAAATAGAAAATCATATACGCCAATAGAAATTCGCAATACCGATAATAGACTTTAATTCTATTCGACTTGAATTCTATGGCCGATTTTGAAAAAGTCATTTGTTATAGTTGACCTGTGTCATCTACATGATTTTTTTTTTGCAAGAGCATATTACGTTTTCGAACAGAGCAATCATCCTTGAATGCATGTTATTACGCAGTGCAAATTTCTGTCGGTTTTTTTTGCAGCGCAGATGACGTTTATGAACATATGTCCTGCAAACACTGCATTATCGAACATGCTGCAAAGGCTTGATTTATAATGTCGATTTCGAACAAATGACTTTCGCAGCTTGCATTTAAGAACATTTTGCAAAAGCAATTTGATGTAGATGACGTTTTCGAAAATGGCCTATGGCAAATAGACTCTCGCAATAAGCCCCTTTATGACCATAACTGTCTTAATGTCGAAATGCGAACTTTAGCTGATCTGCGACTGTCCGATAAGTGGGGGCCCCCGCCCAATTATCAAGGCTTCGCCCTTTAATGACGTTGTCTAATAATGAACGGGGGCAGAGCAAAGTACTGGTCTTATCGTAAACATCTTCAGATGACGCTACCGAAGGTTGCTACGATTTGATCAGTCACAAGCTGCCGGTCATAGGTCTTGTTGGCGGCTGTACCACCGGTAGTCCCTACCAGGACTTAAATCACGGTACCATGGGAGTCAGGAGCCCCCCGGATCTCGGTCCGGGCTTAACTTGTTAGAGGTAGGCCCCCTTGTGGGAGCGTCATGGCGGCTGGGTTTAAACCCCAAAATCGCGGGAAGGGTCTTACCTTGGTTTAACCCAATGTAGAGTTGCAATAAGTACTGGGTGCTGCGACCCTAAGAGCAGTAAGAGGTTTTAGGTCGGCCTCGACTCATACCAAGGGCAGAACTTGTGCCGGCAACACAGTTCCAAATTGGTATCTGAAACAGTGAAAATCATTGGTGAGCGATGGCAAGGCGTATCCTTGCTCCCATGGATGTATGGGCATCCCGTAAGTTTAAGCCCACATGGCAGGTACTTACGTTAAAAACATGAGACATCTGTCCGATAAGTGGGCCCCCGCCCAATTATCAAGGCTTCGCCCTTTAATGACGTTGTCTAATAATGAACGGGGGCAGAGCAAAGTACTGGTCTTATCGTAAACATCTTCAGATGACGCTACCGAAGGTTGCTACGATTTGATCAGTCACAAGCTGCCGGTCATAGGTCTTGTTGGCGGCTGGACCACCGGTAGTCCCTACCAGGACTTAAATCACGGTACCATGGGAGTTAGGAGCCCCCCGGATCCCGGTCCGGGCCTGACTTGTTAGAGGGAGGCCCCCTTGTGGGAGCGTCATGGCGTCTGTGGTTTAAACCCAAAATCGCGGGAAGGGTCTTACCTTGGGTTTGACCCAATGTAGAGTTGCAATAAGTACTGGGTGCTGCGACCCTAAGAGCAGTAAGAGGTTTTAGGTCGGCCTCGACTCATACCAAGGGCAGAACTTGTGCCGGCAACACAGTTCCAAATTGGTATCTGAAACAGTGAAAATCATTGGTGAGCGATGGCAATGCGTATCCTTGCTCCCATGGATGTATGGGCATCCCGTAAGTTTAAGCCCACACGGCAGGTACTTACGTTAAAAACATGAGACATCTGTCCGCAAAAGTGTTAATTGACATCCTTGAACACTGACGAAAGATCTGCGAATGTACTAAGTCCGGAATGCTCACCCATGTTCTTAATTCGTAGCACTTAAATAGAATAGTAGACCTTTATGGACCTGACTTTGAATCATTGAAATAAAACACACATTCCTTTATATACATATATATATATAAACGCGCGTATATGTGTATGTGGACATCCATAAATATACGCATGCATATACACATATATATCCGTCCATATACATTATACACATAAATAATTTATTTATAATTTTAACGTCTTTAATATATTCTATATACATATAATTTATGTTAAATTTTTTTGTTTGTTTGTTTTTTTTTTCCTCGCTGTATGCATAATTTATACCATATCTCGAAGTGTGTGGGAGCGCTTTAATTTTATTTAAATTTTCCATTTTTTTCTTCTAATATTATTTATTAGATTAGCTTCCATAACTAAAATTTAGTTCCCTTTAGTTTATATCAATAGTTTACATAAAAGTACGTTATTTAAAATCTAAGTCTGCCTTTCAATGTTGCATCATTTTTTTTTAAAGTAGTTTCTTTTTTTTTTCTTTTTAAATATATATATAAATATAATTGCCTTGTTTGTTTTTTGTTACAAATATATTTTTTGTTTTGTTTTGAATAAATTGAATGTAGATCGATTTTTTATAATATCACTTTATGTGCATGTTTTGTTTTATTATTTTTTTTATCTTAATTGGTAAAAAAAATCATATTGTATTTAATTTACGCAATCTCACTTGCTTTATGAAAAATAAATAATTTTGTTTTACATAAAAAAAAAAAACAAAAATACAATTAATAAAAATAATAATATAATTTGGAGCAAACTAAAAGCGCCAAGAAAGCCTAGGCATGGGCTATAGCTAGGAGTTTTGTTTTAGTTGTTGTTCTTTTATTATAATTTGTAAATATATATAGTTTCTAATAATACAATTTCTTTATGTGTCTGATGATATTTGTTTGTAGAAAACAGAAAAAAAAATAAGGAGAGATAAAAAAAACAACAAAAAAGTAATGATAATAAAAAATTTGTATAAATTTGATTGATTACGTGTAAATACGTACAAATGTGTGTATAACATTTCAAAAATATAACATATTTATTTGCATCATTCTTTGGTTAATTTTTTTAGTTTACAAAGAATATCTTAACCTTGTTTTCCAATCAAAAATAATATGTCCCATGTGTTTCTAAATTATAATTAAATAAAGATGAGTTTTCTACAATATTTTGTTTAGATTTTTACAAAGATTTTAACAATTACAATTGTATTTAAAAATTTAAAGAACTAAGGTAAACATATTTTCTTTATTTTGTTGATATCATTTGTGTTTTAATAATTCTGTGATTTGATATTTTCAGTCGATGGTGTGTGCCACATACATTTCAAGTTAAATTTTTGATTTCCTTATTTTCTCTTTTTTTTTTTTGCTATTTTAAATCTCTCGTTTAGAATTGATGAATCATATAGCCTTGCACACATACAGTACTTTGGTTTTTAAAAGATTATCAAATGGGGGGGGGGGGGGGCGGCTCTAGATGTACATAAACCTGTCAATTTTTATTCCTATTTATGTTAGTGTATATTCATATTTTAAAGGTCAGTACGCATTTATTGGGTCTACTATGCCGAAAAAGAAAAAACAACCAACAAATTTGAGATTTTTTTTCCAGAGAATTGGTTAGGATTTTAAGCAAAAAATCAAAAGAACTTAGGTGTTACAAGGAAACTTACTAAACAATTACGTAACCAACAATACGAACGGCAAGAATATGAAGAATTATAAGAAGACACTCCAGGTTAAAATCTAAACATTTTGTTATTTTGCCTAGATATCTGGATAAGTTACTTTTATGCAACTCTCTTCCTCATGTTGTTTATAATCTAAGCCATTATAATGTTTTAATTAACGTAAGTCAAGCCACTCGTAAAGTAATCTCTTCTAAATGCATAAGAACGAAATATCAGTGTAGGTAGAGTGTCGATGGTTTGACTGTAAACACTGTGATTGTGCACTCTAAGGCATGGGGGCGGGAATTACTTATATACTAAATTTAGAATTGATCGCTTTACCAGAGTTCGAACTTGATGCAATTGATGAAGATGTTCATTTACGAGGATTAAGACAGTTTAGATATGCTCGGACTAAAACAAAAACCAAATTCAGAGAGCACTCGGAATTTACAATACAAGCAGATGTAATGCTATCTAATGTACATGAAAGCATTGGTGACCATGTAACATATAATCATTTTGACAACAAAAACCAAAGAGGATGATTTGTGAGCGCATTGTATTCGGATGTATATCTCAAACTCAAACTCAAATTGTTGTTGTTGAAAAGGCAAGCTAACTGCGTATGTGGCCGTCTTGTGTTGGACTGTTGGAGAACCCACCTCCACCTACCTTTTAATGAAATTTTGTCGAAAGTTCTTTTTTATACTCGTACTCGTAAGTATGTACGTATTATGGTACCCAAAACGTTAGTAATTATTTAAATTTATTAATTTACACAAATTTCAACAAAATAAATTTCAAAATAGCAATTACGAGTATATAAAGTCAATAAATGTGTTCATCATGCAAATTAAAAAAAAATAACAAAATAAACATAATTTTATGTAAATTGAAATTTCGCATTTTTTTTTTGTATTTCTTTAGTTTTTTTGTTTTTGTTAGGCAGACTACAATATTTGCTCTATTTATTCTCTCGGTTTTTTTTTTTTTTGTTTTTTTTTAATTTTGCACAGTAGTATTATTATGTATATATATATTTGAATTATAATTTTTTATTAATATGATAAAAGTGATTATGATTATTAAAATAATACTACGAAAATAATGAAGATTTTAACAACAAAAATTAAAACAATGGATGTGTGTAAACTAAGCAAATATTTAACAAAATAAAAAAGAGCAAATAAAAAAAAAAAGAACTATCATATATCTAACGGCACAAATATATGTTAATTAGTATTTATATTGTAGTAGTTAGACGATGTGTCAGTTGAATGCGAGTCTATCTCGATGTAGCAGTATGTTGTGTCGGGTGTGTGTGTGTGTTGTGTTCCAAATAAATTACATCTATATATGTATGTATGAATGTATTGTATGTATGTTATAGCTTTCGAGAAATTTATATGTATGTACGACGACGCGTTCTCTTTTTATGGTCTTTTGATTTATTTCTATTATTTATTATTTTTGTTTTATATTTTTTTTTTTTGAATGAATATTCTCTCCTTAATTATATGTATGGTAGGTATATACTCGTAACTACTAAAGATATTATAAACTGCGTTTATGTATATGCATTTTAATTCTAAGCATAGGAGATTATTTTGAATAAACTGTAGGTTTACTTATCTGCTCTAGTTAATTGAGGTCACAACAGGTGTTGTAGCTATGGTTATGGTTGTGGCCAATTGGGGTGATTGCCCTTCAACTTGATTAACAACTGCAGGGAGAATTTGTTCACTGCGTGGAAGCGTATTAAATGTTGGGGGCGGCACTGTAGCGAACATTTCGATTCCGGGATTGCTGGTAGCTGAAGGAGATCTTTGATGTTCGACAAGAACTGTTTGATGTTGAGGATGCTGTGGCGGTTGCTGTTGTTGTTGTTGTTGTTGTTGTGGTACTTGTTGTACTTGCTGTATTGCCTGTTGTGGTTGCGATTGATGAGATGTTGCGGCAGCATCATAGTATGGCACATTTCCTTGCACTGGCACGGGTGCAGCATTTACGGTTGAAGTTGAGCCTGCAACTGAAATTGGAACACTTCCAGGTACAGCAGATAAAACCGGAGTTGGTGCAGTTGAGTACTGATAATGAATCTGTTGTGGTGGTGGCAATTGTTGTGTGGGTGCAAGCTGTTGTTGTTGTTGATGTTGCTGCTGCTGCTGCTGTTGTTGTACACGTTGCTGCTGTTGTTGATGAGGACTCTGATCAAAGTATTGCTGTTGATTTGGAAAACTTGTCGTTTGCGGTGGAATACTGCCAATACTTGATACAGGCAGTTGCGGCATAGTATTTGTACAGCTTGTACTCATGCCAAGACTCATTGGTGCGGGATACTGTTGTTGCAGTGGAGATATACCACCTAGGAAACCACTACCAGGAACTGCTAAAATTGGCCTTTGGCCAGACATTTGTTGCGCGGGAAATGTACTTAACAGGGTTGCTGCAGACACTGATGCTTGCGATGGCGTTCCATAAGCATAAGCAGTTGGTGGCACTTGTTGTATATACAACATTTGCTGTTGCTGTTGTTGTTGTGCTTTAATTTCCGCATCCGTAAAAACTCCACTACTATTCGCACCACTTTGTTGCTGTGGTTGCCATTGCTGCTGCTGGGGTGGTTGTTGAGGCTGCTGTTGCTGTGGTTGTTGTTGTTGTTGTTGTGGTTGTTGTTGGAAATGTTGATACTGTTTTGGCAATTGCATTTGAATCGAAACATTCTGGTCTACAGTGCCAACCTGATTCATGTGGCTAGCTTGATGTTGTGATGTTGGCGGTGGCATTCCATACCCCTCTCCGGGCTCTCCAGTATGATATGCTAAAATCAAAAAAACAATATGTATATGAACACACTTAAAATTGATGTTAACTTTTTCGAAATGGTACACCATTACCGGGTTGTAAAGTTTTTTGGAATTTTTCTAGCTCCACAAAATGTTTTAATCGCAACTCGTCTTCTTCGATATGCTGACGTTGCAGCAAAAGCAACAAACGCTGTCGCACGTTCGTCTCTAATCGAATGCCACATAAATGATTACGTGCCGTATCAAGATTATGTTTGATATCCTGTAAATGTAAAATCAAACAAAACACGCATTTGATTACCTGCTAATTTCAGAATTAAAACATAAACATCAAGTCTAGGAATATTTACAACTGAATGAGTGTGCACTCTTAAATATGGAAAATTAAAATAAATATTTACAATTAACCTGTTACCCCGTTATCTACATTGTATTACACACATACGAGATATATTAACATCTCCAAGAGGAATTAAAATGAAATTCGATGCAAATAACATTTTACTGGCGGCGGCGGCAACGGCGGACACATAACATACGAGTATATTTTTTTTTGGTAATTATTGTATTTATTCAATGAAAATTATACAAACAATACTTTACTCATCACTTGGATATTTTTTGTATTTAGAAAATAGTAAACATTCCCCTTCAACAACAGACAATTGATTTACGTTGCAAAATTTAAGGGTGTAAATAGTAAGTACGTATGTATGTCAGTCAACAAGTGTTTAAGTAATGACATGCATTGAATATAAAGGATGCACTTTTGACACACATTAATGACCTACATGCAAATAATCACAAAGTCATGTTTAGGCCAGTGCGCATGTCCGACATGCATAACAAATAAAAAGGAAAATATGAAAATGCATATTTGCATCGGGCATGTGTTCAAACATATTTTAAAACTTCCACCATTATACGTAAATATACATAGCCACAAGTAGTTATGAAAGAATAGAATAATAATGAATACAAATAATCAAATCAAATTAAAACAAGGTTACAGGGGTTAGGTGATACAATTAGGATTAATGTGTACTTGGTTACTATAGATTTTGGTTGGTTAAATATGCATCATGTACATGTATATTATGTACATATATGTGTGCTTGTGTTTGCTGTATTTTTTTATTATTATTATTTGGTTTTGTATGTGCAATAAACAATTTTATTTACAACCATCATTATCATCATCGTCACCTCGTGCAACTGTTGTTCTTCGATCTTTTTAATTAAAAACAACAACCTTCACCCATCAAAAGAACGTACACACACGCGCGCTCCTCTCACATATGTAAAGCTTAAAATAAAGTAGAAGAAATGGAATACAGAAAAGAGTGCTACAAAGTGTATGGAGGGGAGGGGGAGGTACATATCTGGAGGTAGTAGCCTTTCACCATGTTGGATGGAGAATTTTTTTTCTTATTTTATTTTTTTTATTTTTTTTCTTCTTAAAAATTTGCTCGCTCTTACCAGTGAACCGATCCAACTAGGCAATATATTTGCTAAGTTTGTCGTTTGTGTGGCATTATTGTTAAAACCAACAATTGATTGTGGCTGCATAGAAGTCATATTGGGATGAGTTTGTTGCAGCATGATCGACATTGTATGAGGTGGTTGTAGTGGCGATGAATGATACAGGTGTTGTTGTTGTTGATGTTGATGTTGTTGCTGTTGTTGTTGTTGAAGAATTTGTTGTGGTTGTTGTTGCTGCTGGTGTTGTTTGTGCTGTAGCTGTTGTTGGTGACTATTGATTTTGGGATGAAATGTGAGGTTCCCATTTAAATTTTGAGTATTTATTACAGGAGCGGCCACATCAACTGATATGCCCGTCTTTCCCGGTGTACTTTGGCTAAAATTTAGCATGGAGTATGATTTTTTAACAAAAAATTCTGGCGATTCATTTGAGTTGCACGATGGTGATTGCAATGATGATGTTTGCGAATGTGATGAGTCGTCAAAATCACAGAGATAGCTTAAATCTTCTTCATCGCAACAATTTTCTCCTTCATCATGTTCCACCACATCGTCACAGTCATCATCTTCCTCTTCATTTTCGAGTTCATCGTTGTCGGTGTTGCTCATTGAAATGTCAGTGTCATCACTACTGCCAGTTGTGTGGTGATATCGATGATGTTGCGAACGTATAATTTCCATGTCGCTATAATCGAAAGAATTGTCTTCTGGTTCGCTACAATTGGACACCGCAGGCATTTGCAGATTCGGCGTCAGCCCATGATACGTTTGGTAATTTTGATCAGCTGTTAAGCAAAAATGCCGTCTAAGGCTTGGTTGACTTAGATGCTGACGAGTCTGATGCAGAAGTACTGCAACATTCGGCAATAGACGAGGAGCTCTATTATTAACCCTATTAGGCAACAGATTATCTAAACTAGTGCTGGTAAGTTTTAAACGTCGTGCAGCATGTGCACACACACCAGACGGTGGTATTTTAAAGAGCTTTGGATTTACACAATGAATTCGTTGCTGATATTGATAATGCTTTTCTCTAGCACTACGTTTCGTGAAGCATTTCTTTTTTACTGGTAATTTTGAATGATGATGAGTTTTTGCTCCGCCAGGAACAAAAGAATCCGTAGAACTACGAACTAACTTACATGATTCTTCATTTATGCGTGCTGATATGCCACGGAAAGCATTGCATTGATGAGCGCCATCATCACTATTAGAACGTAGATAGGGTTTTTTCGTTTTCGATTGAACTTTTGTTCCATGAAAACAATAGTGACCTTGTTTTCGTCTAGTCGCGTTTGCAGCACTTGCTTCTAATTTCTTTTTCCGATTGTTATTGCTTTGCGGGAGTACAGCTCTCAAATCATTTTTAATATTCTCTGGATGTTTGTTTTTACGATACTGAGGTGCTTGCGTAGTCATGCTCATAATACTGTTACGCCTCTTTCTAAGCAACCCTAGTTCTGTGCCCAATTTATTAGGTATTGGCACAGTGTTATTTAGTTGTCTAACATTCTTATTAACAACTGCACAACTTCCCATTGTTTTAGTCATTTGTGAAATATTCTGAATCGATCCCGATGGGGATTGGAAAATCTGCTGCAATGACTGTGAAAGCGTATTCGCTTTGCCAGATGCATTAGACATTGTTACCATTGATTTCCGAGAATTTATAGACGAAAATAAACTAATCTGAGGTATTGTATCACGTCCTATCCCTATCGATAATGCAGTTGGTGGTGATGATGATGAAAATGACGACACATTTCCAGGTCGCGATACAGTTGAAATTTCTAGGGATTTCCCTGGCGAACGCACACTATTGTTGATCAATTTCTGAGGCTGTGTTATGTTTATGTAAAATTTGATTTTTATAACGAAAAATAGGATTTGTTAGACACAATCGGGGACGAGGGGTAGTTTTTGTTTGTTTTAGAAAGTCAAGTGCGCCATTAAATTTATTTTTTTATTTTTTATTTTTTTTTTCGTAACCACAGAACATGTACACATAAGAAAAAATAAATAAATACAAAAACGAAAATCATTTGAAGAAACATTAACATTTACAATTACAATACAAAAAGGGATAACGAAAAAAATATACATATACATATATTAAACGTTCTGATGTGCTCCTTTTTTATTATTATTATTTTTTTTTTTAACTATATTCGGTATGTAAAGTTATAAGCTAGATATATTGTATGAAAAAAAAAAGTAATAAAAATTATAAATTGCGATTCACTTACCGATTGAATTACAGAAGGCAGCATAGAAGGATTAGTTGCGGCCAATGATAACTGTTCCTCGGGGGCGATGCGCACTGGAAGAATGTTGCCGCTATCTGAGGGCTTTTTCAAATCGAATCCTAAAGAAAAACACAAGTACAAGGGATAAATAATAAGAAAAAAAAACACTAGTCCACAAAAATGCTGTGTAGCGCTACTATAGCTAGGAACTTTAATGAATCTGGCAGTGATTAAATCACTCAAATACAAGAACTGCCAGGGATTATATTACTCTGTGCTAAATTCCAATCAAAAAGAAAGTATGACCATTCGCAGAGATGGCCACATTTTAATCAGGACCCGGATTTGTACCTATATTAAAAATATTCAGCAGTTTTGTCAATACTCACATACATCGTTAAGATGGCTTCAGCAATCAACAAAAAAGAGGCTTCAGCAATCGAGAAAATGATCGATTCGACGCAATCGATTTCGACTATGCATATATTAGGTTGTACCACATGAAAGGACCACTTATTTTGTTTTATAAGGTAAAGTGGTATGTGTGTTTGATGTGTGCGATTTCTAGGGTCCGTTGCAAGTACAGTATTTTTTTTCTAGGAATTTTTATATCATGCTGTCGACGGTTCAAATTCGTACTCTTTTACTTTAAGAGTCATACTGGGACATAATGCGTCTCTGGCAGCCAAAAACATAAGTGACGCATTTGAGAATATAGCGGTGAACGAACGCACCATTCGGTGTTGGTTTGGTGAGTTCCATTCGGGAGATCTAAGCCCTGAAAACGAACCGCGTGGTAAATGGTAATTGACGACACCATTTTACGAGATACGGTGGATGCAGAGCCAACAAAAACGGTGCGGGGTATTGCATATAACATGGGAGTATCCCCCATGACAATAAGTCGACACCTATCTCAAATAGGAAAAGTGAAAAAAAAACTCGACAAGTGGGTACCCCATGAATGAAACTACGCCGTTTAGAAACCTATGCATCACTGAGTCTAAGACACCGAAATGCACCATGATGAAAAGTGGATTTTGTTTGACAGCCGAAAAAGATCTGGGCAGTGGTTGGATGCAGACGAAAACCCAAAGCACATCTCCAAACTTGGTCTTCACCCAGAAAAGGTTATGGTGACAATCTGGTGGGCATCGAAAGGACCAATCCACTTTTCATTTCTTCAACTAGGGGAAACGATAAATGCAGTCAAATATTGTGAGGAAATCGACATAATGCATACTGTAAGATGTTTGTGTGGGTATACAAATGATAGAACTTATTCTTTTCAATACAAATCCCTTTATTCAGTACAGTTACAATTCACTATTTCAATGTTTCTCTCAATGCAATCCAATCTCATTCTCCGTCTTGTGTAGCAAATATATCAGCGTACTCACCGATTCGTTTTTCTGCCAGGATTCGCTGATCTTCGTCCAGATTACAGAGGCTGAGAATTTTGTTCTTGATTTGTCTGCTCTGAACTGTTGTGACCGGTGTTGCATCCTTTTTTTTCGTTGTGGTCGATATAGCCTCAACAGGTACGCATTTTCCCAATATCTCCCCCTTTTTCACATTTACACTGAATGTCTTTGGATTTAGAATCCTTACAGGGACCATTTTGTTCTTTGGCTCCACTAAGGTCTTTCCCACCATGAAGTCTCTTCTCTTTTCTGGCTCCATCAAATAGAATCGGCGGCTTACCAGGACCACCTTCCACTTTTGCCCACAAAATTGCTTCTGACGAAGGCTCTAGACTCTGATTGCTGCAGATGAGGACATTTGAGACTGAAGTATTGGCGTTTCCGTATATCAATGGTATCTCCATGTTTCCGTATTTCAGGGTTTGACTACTTCTACTAGAAGGCTTCCGTTGCATTGTTTTGCCAGCGAGACTTGGATTATGGTCCTGGGGCCGTCGACTCCTGCTACCAACTTTTGCCCCGCGAAATTGGTGCTTAAGCATTTCCCGACTGATGGCTTCGAAGGTTGACCGGCTTCTTGATAGCTGTTTCTGTGGGTTTCTTTCTCTATTTGCTTGTCACCACAGTGAGGGCAGTCTTCTCGTCGCACCGGTTCTTTACACTGCCTTTGAAGGTGTCCTATTTTATTGCAATTCCAGCAGCGCATTATTCGTCTATCCCGTCGAGTATCTCGTTCCTCGGCACTAATTCTTGTGCAGGAGCATTCGGTAGATGCTACTTCTCTGACGAAATGTGTTCCCCTGGAAGCCTGATTGGCTGCTTCCATCGCCAGAGCTAAGGCAAGTGCTTCAACAAGGGTTCTTTTCCCGGCCATCCTTACTGCTGACTGTAGCTTCGAATCTGCAATTCCCCTAATAAATGCATCTTTTGCCATTTCGTCGATAATTTCCTGGCCTGCGGTGGGGTACGACAGATGTGCCAGTCTACTCATGTCTGCTTGGAGCTACTGCAGTGTTTCTCCTCCTGCCTTGTAGACCTCCTGCATGTGGCTATCCCCAAACTGTTTCTCGATAGCCTGTACTAAAGTCACATAATCTTTATGCTTTTCGATGTCTACTGTTTGCAACAATTCTGCTGCAGGACCGTGCAAGGCCATTGTTAGGGCAAAGCACTTTTCCTCATTGTCCCAGTCGTTTGCACAGGCAGCCATTTCCAACTGCTTCTTATAAGTAGACCATGAGGTCTGGCCAATCGAATGAGGGAGGTTTCAACTCTTTTCTCCTTGGACTGCTTAAAGAACATTCTAGCAGTTTCTGTTTTCGCACTGTGTCGAGCTTTTCGAACTTTTGCTGGAGAATGTTCTTTTGTTCTTCGAGATTATTCTTTTGTTCATCCATTTTCTGTTGAAGGCCCTGCAGGCTGTTCTTCCCTTCTGTTCGTCCATTTTTAACAACATGAGTTGCATCATCGCAGCCATGTCACACCCGGTTCTTATCTGTTCATCATCGTCAACGTCAAAGGAGTGTGTATGAGGATCATGTCCCTCGTTGTTCAAGGCCTCCTGAAGTCGGAGCACCAAGTCACTTTTTCCTCCACTGGCGCTGAGGCTTCTCTTGTTCAACTCGGATTTGAGTTAGACGAGGGTCAACTGCAATGGTTTTCGACCCATTTTAGAATAAGTGCTATCCGACTTCTGACACCAATGTAAGATGTTTGTGTGGGTACAAATGATAGAACTTATTCTTTTCAATACTTGCGTACCACCTTGGGGATGCTGGTATTTATACTCGAATGACATACTTCGAGAACAATCCTTGCCATCCAGCGTCCCATACAATTTGCTAGAAAATTCGTTTCCACTCTCCAGTCATCAATGGTCGAGACTTTGTTATTCAAGTATCGACATCTTCTGCTTTGTAAATCTAGATGTCGCTGCTCACATTTAAATGATTATCACAATACGAAATCGGCTGAAAAGCAACCTGCGTTTGCAAATAGGCACGGTCCGATCCTTTTGCATGACAATTCTAAACCCCATACCTCATAAGTAGCGGTGCAAAAACTGTTGCAGTTGGGATTTGAAATTCTTCAGCATCCACAATACTCTCCTGATATTTCTCCAACGGATTACCATCTTTTCCACAATCTGGATTCATTTTGCCGACAGAAGGTCTTCCGGAACCGAGTAGAGGTCATTAAAGCCTTTGAAGATTTCATTGCCTTAAGGAGTCACCACTTCTACGAAATAGGAATATTTGACCTTGCATCACATTGGAAGAATGAATAAAAATTTACGGAAAAATAATATTGGCTTTTAAATTTTTACTATAAAATCGGACATTTCATGTGGTACAACCTAATACAATAAATTCCAACTGATACCGTTTGCATTGGCAACAAAATAATCAGATTATTCTAAAACATCGGGTAAGCCTACACAAGTTTTTCACAAGTTAAAAGGGATTCAGTTTCATGAATAAATCGAACAATCAGAGAGAGTTTTCCCCTCGCAACTGCAACCGTGACTATAAAAAAAAAAATTAATAATAACTAAGAAGATGAGGATAGACAGAAAGCAGTATTCAAATTTTGTTGCTTTTCAGAACTTTAACTTTTCGCAATATTAATACAGCTATCAAAAGCAGTAACGTGTGACAGCATTCAGACAATAAACCCACCCCAATAAAGAACGATGTTCATGAAATATAAATTATTCGATGTAAGTTTATTCGGGGACTGAAAGATTCGGTTCAGCTGTTGAGTGAAAAATTCCAACGCATGATGTGAATGGGATTAAATAGAATGAAACTGAGGTCCGCAAATTAGATTTACTTGTATTTTCATCAATAAATTGGAGTTTTCAGTGTGGAAAAACGTAAAACAGAATCTGCAATGGCAGAAAATAAAAATCAAAAATTAACTTACCAGTGTTTTCCACATTCGGTTGCATTTGTTGTTGTTGTTGTTGTTGTTGCTGTTGGTGTTGATGTTGTGGTTGTGGTTGTTGTGATTGTTGCTGCAATGATTCTCCACTTTGTGCCTGCTGTGTTTGCTGCACAAGGTTCGGGCCGCCAACAAACGCTGGCATATACTCTTGGGATGGTGTATTTGGAACACTATTACGAGCAGGTGGAGCGAACTGCTGTGGTTGGCCAAGGTTTGACATATCGATATGCAAACCAGTTAAGGATGGTGGCATAGATTGTTGTTGAACAGAATGTTGTTGTTGTTGCTGCTGTGGCATATGTGACATTGGTAATTGTTGCTGTTGTTGTGGTTGTTGTTGTGGACTAGAAGTATCTTGTTGTGATAACTGTGTTTGCATTTGAATTGGCTGCTGTTGCATTTGGGCGGAAACAATTTTCTGTTGCTGAGCTTGTGATGTTGTTGGCGACGGTTGTTGCTGTTGTTGAACCTGTTGATGTTGCTGTTGAATTGGTTGAATTTCTTGAACTTGAACTGGAGGTGGGGGGCCTGTTTCCGAAACTTTTTGTGATGCTGGCGCTGATACACTTTCATTTGGAGAAGTTTTCGACTGTGACTCTGACACGATGCTCACACGGAAACGTGAAATTTTTCGCATTGCCTGCTGTTTAGTTGTTGTTGAATTAACTCCAGCAGTCACAGAATCTGTTGTTGATACACTAGTTGCTGCTGCTTGTTGTTGCTGCATTTCCTTTTGCTGTATAAAAACACAAAAAAAAAAATATATAAATTTTATAAGGCTTCAATTATTACAATATACATATGTATACTCAACTCACATCTGTCATAGTTGCTTGGTTGGCTGGAGTAGCAGCTGCAGAATGGCCAGCGTTCGTTAACATTGCCAATTTCTTCTCCAAATCGGCGAGAGAATTTTGATTTATTCTAATAATACACACAATAATTAATTAAATATTTGTTACGAGTATATGGCAAAGAAGAATAATAAATATAAAAGCAAAAGCTCAGAAACTTACGCCCCAGAAGATGAACCGTCGGTTTTTTCAAGGCTACCTTGCTTTGAAAGTTTAGATTGCATGTCGGAAGAATTCATCTCATTTGGTGTTTGAACAGTGGTTCCACTACCACCACAACCAATGGTGATATTTTGTTCAATTGCAGCAGACCTCGGTATCTCATAGGACGCTTCAACCCCTTCAATGATATTTGTAGGAATATTTGAAAAGTCTGACCCACTGTTATCAAGCGATGTTCGACGAGAATTGTAAACCGAGGAACCACGAGCCGAAGACGATGTCAATCCAGTTGGTGTATTGTACCCCATTGAGGGTGGTTGTTGCTGGTATTGCTGTTGAAAATGTTGTAAATGAACATATTGATTTGGTTGCTGTTGCTGTTGTTGTTGTTGCGGTGGCTGCTGCTGCTGCTGCTGTGATTGCTGTGGCAATTGAGTCTGCGCCGTTTGCAACGGCTGTTGTGCTTGATGAAGCTGTGGCAGTTGCTGAGGGTGTTGTTGTTGCTGAAGATTTTGTTGTGATTGAAGAGGCATTGATTGTTGAGATTGATCTTGTTGTAAAGGACGAACCTATGAAAAGCAAATAAGAATATCACTTCTTATGAACGCATTGTACAGACATACATATGTGTCTGATAACAAGCGCAGGGTAAAACAACAACAAAATTATGTATAACAATAGACAAAAATGAAACAAAAAGGGATGGTGAATTTTGAGTTTCTTAAAATTATAAAAAAATTGCCGTTGCCTGGGTCTTGCCGCAAAAAAAAATAAAAATAAATGGCATTGAAGTCTAGTACTAGTACCAGTACTGAAATGTGAACATTGTGCAGTAAAAGTTTTCGGTATTTCAGGAAAACCAAACGACAGAATCACTAAGATTCTAATGTACCATAGTATAGGCAGAAGTAGTATTGAGTTTCAGCACCTACAATAGTATTGACATCTGAAAGAGTCTATCTTGTCGAAGCACATTGACATGTCTTAGAGTTCAAGATTAAAATTGTTCTAAAAAAAAAAAAACAAAAAAAGACTTAAAGAAGATATTTTCTGTTCCTTCAATGCCATTCGAAACTGACTCCAGTACCGGTGCGTATGTGCTTGCATTTGTAAAATTCACATAAAATCAAATACATTAAAACGATTTGTAAAACTTGCAAGGATTAAAGTGCCTCATTTCACCCGTTTAATACAAAAAAAAAACAAAAACCAAAACAAAAACAAAACATATACAAAATAATGATAAAAATTTGGTAGTAGACAAACGGAGGTGATAAACAAAACTTTACGGCGGGTGAATGCTCTACGACTTAAAAGAGAACTTTTAAACTACCTCTTCTTGATCGATGGCGTTTAGTGGGACTGCGGTGGCAGTGATCAGGTGTAATGGGACCGCATTCGCATGCGCTTGCGTTTGTATTATCTGCTGTGGCTGCTGAAGTAATGGATCGGCCACCAAAGTAGCAGTGGCAATGGGAGCACCTGGCGTAAAAGTCGAAGTGTTTTGCATTTCTGGTTGTTGTGGTATTTGTTGCAATTGTTGCTGGAGCTGATGTTGAAAAGAAGGCGCAGTCACAGAATTTTTTACAGTAGATACATGAGCGTGGGTTATATTTTCAAGTCCTATTTTGAGTTGTTCCAGTGTATTTGTTGTTGATTCGCTTGAACCAATCGACGTTTTAGCTGAAGGTGTAGCTTGAGGTTGTGGTTGCTGCTGTTGTGGAGACGGTTCATTCGATGAAACTATCTGTTGTTGTTGTGGTTGTTGTTGAATTATTGGCGAAGCTGCATGTTGGAGCATTGTTGACTGTTGCTGCTGCTGATAATCTGGCAGAATTTGTTGTATTTGTGATATCGGTTTTTGCATTTTCTCAACTTGATATTGTGGTTGTGGCATCATAACAGGCAGTTGATGCTGCTGAATATACAATTGCTGTTGAGGATAGCTTGAAGCTAGTATTTTTTGTTGCAATTGCTGAGCTGGTATATCTATGGGATGTTGCATTTGAGTAGATATAAGCCCTTGATGTTGTTGTGTCATCTGGTGCGACATATCGATCATCTGTTGTGGCATATTCATTATCTGTTGAGAGGCATCTGAAATATATTGTTTTTGTACCATTGCAGATTGCTGCTGCTGCTGTTGTTGTTGTTGCTGTTGCTGTTGTTGTTGAATAGACATTTGTTGCGGAGTTTGCTGTACCAAAGTCGGCTGTTGTTGCTGTGGTTGTTGAATTGGAATTTGCATTTGATTTTGCACAACACCATTAGCTGAAATTGATTGCTGTTGATTTGTTATAGACGGTTGTGTAATTTCTGAGCCGTGCTGTTTCTGCCCATTCATTGGTGCTACATACTGCACCGGCGGTTGTTGTGCCAATTGCTGAGGTAAAGAAATCTGTTGCGGCAAAATTACTACCTGTTGTAATGGAATTTCTCCAACTGCTGTCTTTTGCATTATTGGGCTTTGATCTAATTCTGCAGCGACAGGAACTGTGCCATTTATATTCCTTGCTCCTGCTTCAGTAGGAGAATCGGTCTCGTTGATTTCTTTTACGGCTTGAATTGGGGTAGTTTCATTCTTTGCTGCTGCAACTTCCATAACAGCAGAACCAGAAGCTGAAATAACCACAGGATTAACTAAAAATCGCGATATTTTTCTACCACCCTCTGGTTTTTTCTCTGCAGGTGCGGCGGAAGAAATCACTTCTACAGGTTCCTCACGTTTCTCAACTGCTTCCTCAACATTTTGTGTTGGGGTGGAAACTCTTTCGATCTGGGGTTGCTGTTCGGTATTATTTGTTTGACCTTGAAGCTCCTCATCAAGCGTTATGTCGTTTTCACCATTTGGTGTTGCATCATCTAAGGAACCATCTTCGAATCCATCAACACCAGTGCTCATACTTCCACCGGAAGAAATCTGTTGATAATCTAAAACCAAAGCGCCACCATTGCCACCACTACTGTCGCCTCTTTCCAATTCAACGGGTAATGATTTGTTTTGACCTTGTTCAATTGTGGACGGTGATGATGACGATGTTATAGTGTTATCGGGTGTATAATCTGATGAAAGTGATGTGTATTCAGACGCGGTACTTGTTTTTCGCGATACAGGCCCTGATCCGACAAAATTTTCACTATAATTAGCTTCTAATGCCCCGCCAGATGGAGTCGTCTGTGGCGGTGTTGATGATCCAGAATCCATTACAATGCCTGATTCACCCTGGGCCATATTAGTAACCATTAAAAAGGCATCATCGTCTCGTGGCACAGATGCCCCTGATGCATTCATATTTGCAGCCGTAGGTGAGGTAAACGAGGTCGTAGTCTGTTTTGTCTGTGTAGTAAATGCTGCGGCAGTTGTTGTCATTGGTTTGTCTGCCAAATCAAGTCCAGCTCCGCCTGTATGTTGCTTTCGAATATGTTGTGATGGATGAGTATGGTGATGACCACGTTGTTGTTGCTGTTGCTCACCCGCAGCTAAAATATCTAAACGTTGCTGACTAGACATAAGATTTCCAAATGATGAAGACAACGCTGGCTCCATAGTACCAATAGACGGCTCAAACATTTTTGATAAGTCCGAAGAGGTTTCATCGCGCTACATGTTGGAATATAACGAGAGAAGAGAGGAAGAGAATTGCAAACAATTTGCATTTCGTTAAGTTAAAGAAAAACATTATTATTATTATTATTTTTTTTTTGAAAAAAAAAAAAAAAAAAAAAAAAAACTCGAAGCAAAACAAAAAGAGGAACTAAGAAATTACTAAGCGATGAACATATATATATATATAAAAGAGAAAAAACAGCAAAAAAAAAAGGCAAACAACCAAAAGACAACCACAAAAAAAAAATAATAATAATAATAGAACAACGACAAAATACAGAAAAAAAGACAATTTTACATTAAAACTAAAAGCAACAGAAAAATATGTATATGGGACAATTACACGAGAAAGAAAATGTTATCTTTTAAAAATACGTGTCACAAAGAAGAGCATATATTGCAGCCCGTTTAAAAAAAAACTTATGAAACAATTACATTGTAAGGAAATTCCGATAAAATTCCGAATTCATTTATTCAACTTTAATTTTTTTTTGACAACATTTGAATATGTGTGGTGCCCACATTAAGTAGCAGTTAAACTTAAAGACTCCAAGGCTTCTAACAAACAAAAAATAAAGATCATCTGAAACTAACTGCGTTTACACATCACTCGTTAATTGCCCAGAGTGGTACATCTTCGGTTGAGAAAAAAAAAAGATGACTGATGATAAATAAAAAAGGTCTACCCATCGAAATGTTGGATGTCATCCATTTGAGCGATATAGCAGTTGAGCCCAAAGATCCTTCGTTTATCTTTAAGCTGACGGAACCCCAATTGGAACAATCCAATTGTAGATGTAATCCAAAATTGGGGCCCAGAAGCGTTGCCAAACCCAAAAATTTAATAGTTATGAAAAATTAAGCTATGTACGAGTATGTGTTATATGTATTTGATATTATTCGAAGTAATTTGATTGCTTTATTATAAATGTAGCCAGAAAGTACAAACAGATTCTTAAAACGAGGAGAATTAAAATATAAGGCAAAATAGTGAGCCGATTACTTTCAAGACCGTAACTTGAAAACGTGCGTATGTTATTGTTCTTCTCAACGACAATTTGTAACATTTATAAGAAAATGTATTTATATGTAAACGTTTAACAACACGAAAGGAGAAAAAAACACTACCAGGTGGATACTTGCAATAATATACCAACCAGTAAACAGACTTGGTTTGGGATTTGGGCAAATCGATGTCCCTGTTTGGATTTTAAATTGAAATTGAAAATGAGGACATGAAAAGATGTTCAATTACTGCTCTGATAACAGACGAATGAATGTTCTGTAAAGGGCACTTCAATTTGAATGGCATAAACTGGTAACAAAAAAAAGAAAAAACATTTTACTATCTCACCTATAACAAGAGCTCGCCCAAGGGATTATGAATACTTTTAAAATGTTTGCACACAACGCTGTCGAAAATGTCCGTGAAATATTAAAAAAAACAAGGAGGATCATGCTTGAATTTTCATTTGCATAATCTCCCAAATCCAATATGGAAAACTAACTTGATTTAATTATGCCTCTAACTATTGGTTGCGTTATGGTTTTTGACATTTGATGGCTGTCACATTTAGCTTACTTTAGAAGTACGAGGTTACTTATGGCGTTGCCACTTCAAATCCAACATGTCAAAAAGCATCACACAAAAGAATGCACCCACATTTTTAGACAGATCCGTCTGATCTCTGGTCCTCTTACTAATGGAACCAATTTGAGCTTAAGATGAAGCGTAGGAGACTGTTTACATCTATATTTTTTTTAGATCGTTTAGGTCGTTGTAAAAGAGCTGGACATGTATAGAGTAGGTGGAGGATTGTCTCTTCCTCTTCCTCGTCCATGCAGCTTCTACAGAAATCATTGTAATTATGGCGCTGAGATGTTTCCTATTTCCTAGGCATGTTCTTTTATTGCATCCATCATGCAAACCAAACAAAAGCTTGAAAAATGATATTGGACGATCGGCGAGTGAATGGATCTTGAATCAGTGATTTTCGTTTTCGAAAAATGAAACATGAAAAAGCTGGCGATGTTCAATCATTCATCACAACACACCAGAGACCAAGAAACAGTCCATACAATGGACTTCTCCTGGTGAAAGAAGACCAGGGTGCGTCGTCGACCAATAGTGTTATGGCGACAGTTTTTTGGGATGCGCGTGGTGTCATTTACATCGATTACCTTGAAAAGAGTAAAACGATCACCGGCACCGATTATGCAGAGCTATGGGATCGATTCGACGCCGATTTGAAGCAAAAACGACCGCATTTGGCGAGGGAAATGTTTTTTTTTTTTTTTTTAAGAACTTAATACTCTACACTTAAAGTGCCTGAGCACGTGTTAAGTTTTTATTAAAATAGGACAGAGAAAGAAAGAAAGATTTCTGGGTTCAGTGGTTATTTCGCTCCATGGATATCCAACATATAAGGGGGAGACTAAATTATTAGTGTAATTCGACTTGTTGCTGTATTCTAGGCAAGCACACGAATTCAGCCCACTGCGACTATTTCCTGTTTCCAAACAGTATCCTGTGGGTGGCCGTGGCACAAGTGGTAGTGTATTGGCTTCCAAATCGGAAGGTTCTGTTTTCGAATCTCAGCCTCGTCCGAAAGACATTTTCAGGTAACTTAATTCACGTATGACAAATGGTTGCCTATAATACAACAAGTCCAACTACACTAATAATTTAGTTTCCCCATTAAATGTTGGATGCCACCCATGGAGCGAAATATAACCACTGAGCCCCCAAAAATCTTTCTTTCTTTCTCTGTCCAATTTTCTTAAAAACTTAACACGTGTTCAGGCATTTTAAGTGTAATAATACAAACTTGAGTGTTAAGATGAAACAAACGCCTCGAAAAATCGTATTATTTGGAGGGCATCAACAAATTGAAGAAACATTGGACGAATTGTGTCGAGCTAAAAGGAGATTATGTTGAAAAATAAAATGTTCTTATCTCGAAAAGTGTCAATTTGAATATGGAATGCAAAAACGACCATTTCTAATAAATTTTGCTTTTTTATTTCAGTAAAGGCAAGAAAGCGGCTGAGGCTGACAATGAAATACTCGTATGTGAAGTTTATGCTGTTGACTGCTAAACAAAATGGACGTGCCAGGATTGATTTAGTAAATTCCGTTCTGGAGTTTTTTCACTCAAAGATGATCAACGTCCTGATAGACCAATTGAATTTGATGATGACTGTCAGACCATCATATGACTGTGTGAAACATTGCAGAGAGGTTAAATGAATCACATATACAACAATTGAAATCAATATTTGGGTTCCACAAAAGATTCACAACTATTCAATCACTGGTGATGGATTTTTTTTACAACAACGCTGAGCTGCATCAAAACCAAGGTTATGTTGTCAATTTGGTGGGATTATAAAAAGTGTCGCCTATTTTCGACTGATTCCAAGAAACTTACTCTCCACAGCAAACAGAATTGTGCAAATCGTAAGAGAATCGTGTTCCACCATGACAACAAAATTATTGAACCTTGGTTGGGAAGTGATGTGACATCCATCAAGCTGCTCACTTGACGACGTTCTTATATCTAGATATCGCAATAAGTACGAAATAAAAATATAAACAAAAGTAGTAAAAAAATACCCAGAAGAATGATAGAAAAAAATAAAACTTTTTTTTTATACAGTAGAGTTTAAAAAAGCAACAAAACGCAAGCCAGTTAAAAAAGAAAAAGAAAAAAAGAAAACTATATCCACAAACACTGTCAACACGAACAAAAATACGAGTATAAAAAAAAAATCAAAACGCTCTTTCGCTCGTTTATCTAGGCTTAAAAATTTATACAAGTAATACTAAATAAATGACAACAATCGTGCACATCAATCCTTTTTTTAATTATATTGATTATTATTATTTTTTTTTTTTTAATAATATCACACAACAAATAAAATGAAAAAGAAACTATTAAAATTGCGTCTGTTTAAGCATAATGTTCTTAAAATTTACTTTAGTTCTAAACATTTGAAAAAAAGAGCAAAGGTTTTTTTTTATTTTTAATTCTATTGACTTTTAAAGTGTTCAATTTGTTTTTGTTTTAATTAATTTCTGTTATTCACTTTTTTTTTTCAACTTACAGAACGGTGTCTTTGATGAGTTCTGAACACAGAGCGCTGGCGTGTTAATGACGCATGTCGTACCTATATGTACACATACAGTTTTGGAAGTTTTGTTTTAGTTAGCTTTTAACAGAATGTGTGTTGTAAACAGAAAATATTATAAAAATGTAGACTTAACATTTGCTAAGGCAAAAAAATATTACCTAAATCAACAATGGGTTTTTGTTGTACCAGAATTAATTGAAATTATTTTTGAATCATGAGAGCAAGTATGATATTCAAGATAGGAAATGTTTGTTTTGTATTTTGTTTTGTTCATACGACTCAATAGGGGTCTCTGGATTGATGGAAATGGATGAGAGTGGGCTTCATAAGCCCAAATGGATTTTCAATACAAAATGTCGCCACTTAAAAAATACATACAAGGGATAAAATTTCATGGGTTTTGCGATATTATATTGTACCTTTATTATGCTACAAAACTTGATTGAAAACGATCTTTCAGTATAAAGTACTCTTAGGCTATAGTAACGTCTCACGCTTGTACGAATTTTGCGCTTGTTTTCGTGTGCAGAAGAGCAAATCATAGTGATTTGAATACGATATTGTTTATTATTTTTTATATGCTTAGTATTTTGCAATTTAGAAAGGGTCGAAGACCTCATACTTAGGGCTAAGCTAAGTAGGCTTAAAAACTAAAACTTAATCCTAAGGAAAATGGTGAAGGAGATGTATGATAGTTTGAGGCGACCACAGAAGATTGTTTCACAAGGTCCTTTCGTTCTCCAAAGGTTTTCAAATTAATAAGGTCAAATCCGTTTTGATAGAGAGGTGAGGTTACATAAAAGGGCCGTTACAGGGTAGACCTCTATGAGCAAAAAAAAAAAAAAACGATATTCAATGTTCTCATTTCTGGACACTACGTTCGACTGGCATAGAGAGAATGGTGTTTACCCTCTCACCCTCATTTATAGTAAGGATGTAAGGAGTAAATGAGCTAGGCGGAACACCAGAGTTTCATTATAATCTATTTTAAAATTCTTGTGTCTTCAAGCCCCACAAGCATCGCCTTTTTAAACATTTTCCTTAGTTAAATATTAACGACTATTTTGATCATTTTGATAATAAAAAAAAAATGTTCGCACCTGTACGCTTGAATATTAAAAGAATTTTATCCTCAAGCATACACGCAAGAAGCGTGAGATATGATATGTGCACTAAGTTTTACGTTAGTATGCCTTAACAAGCTTGAGACGTGGCCAAAATCTTAGTTGTAATGTAATGGGGTGGCCGTGGTGTAGTGGTACTAGCAATCGCTTCTCACTCGGAGGGTCCAGGTTCGAATCCTGCCCATGGCAAGTCAGTTTTTCATTTGTGTAATTGGAACCCAGACATAGATTTGGTTGTTGTAGAGTTTCAAGCACAGAAAAAATTAATGTGAATTGTACCTCGAATCACTCTGAGTGAAGAAAAAACTCTCCGTCCTATTTGGACTCCCACCCCTGGAGAGCGAATATCGAAACCAAACACAGCCGAGTTTCAAACCACTACAAAACAATTTTCCTTTCTCCTCCTTCTACCTTTCCGCCCACGCCCTTGCAACAATAAAAGGGTATCTAACCCATTAGGCGCGCGTAAATTATATATAAAAGTTCTGGGATTGATTTTACACGAAATACATGTGCGCTACTGTGTTTTGCCTTCGTTCTTTCTTTAGTCACTGTATATAAATCACTGTATAAAATATCAACCCGATAATAAAATAATGAGCTGGCATTAAATTTTCTTTTAAATTGGATAAAACTGCCACGGAAATTTTTTAGATGTTATAAACTGCGTACGGTGACGAGTATTTGTCGTTTTAAAAACGTTCACCAGTCGTTGGAAGACGACTGATTCAGGCATCCATCTTTTTCGGCCAAACAAAACAGCCAACGCAATTTGAAACTCGCAATTGTACTGCATTTCTCTGATCAATTAATCTGCAAACTCAGCAGATCTGGCCCTGACCGACTTTTTTTCTATTCCCTAAGTTGAAAACTGTAATGAAAAGAGAGACTTCGATGACGTAGAGGCTACTCAGTTCATCTCAAAATCGTACGGTAATCGTACCGTAAGACGTTTTGCCCATTCCAAAAATATGTGCGAATTTGTTGTCCGTTAGTCGGATGTCAAATTTTCGATGAGAAATAATCACTGGTTGTATCGACACCTCTTATCAATGATTTGTACAGATTATATAGTTCAACAGATCGAGGTCAATGGTAGCATTGGATAAAAATTTGTGACATCATCGGTTGGGGCATACAAACGTGTAATGCAAGGTCAAAGAAGCGGCGACCGGAGGGTAAACAGCTTCTGCTCCAACCATGGAAATGGGGTGTTGGAGATATTCATAGTTATGTAGGATTTATGCATGTGCGGTTGCTTGGTAGTGCACAATAATTTGTCACTTTTATTGACGACTGCAGTCGAAAGGTATTGTATTTCTGTATCCGATGGAGAATAAAAATGATATGTTTCAGGTTTTTAAAGATTTGACAGATTATTGCAATAAACAATTTAACTGATTTACAGTTGACCACGGGATTTTGCATCAACGGATGGTATCACACACTCCCGAGCAAAATGGAGTGCCTGAACGGATGAATCAGTACACTAACGGAAGAGTTTCGTTGTGTGCTTTTTGACAGCGGGTTGAACAATAATTTCATGGACTGAGGCTGCAGTAACATCTGCCTACCTACTTGGTTAACCGAATTATTTGTCGTGCTTTATCATTTCGTGAAGCTGTTCCTGATAAATCAACCCAATTGCCATCAAATGAGCGCCAAAATGAGTATCCGGATGTGAGTAAGCAATCAAATAAATCTGTTATCTGCACTGGTTCAGACACATCTGTATTGTAAATTGAAGATGATATTGAAACAATTCAAACGAGAATTCGTCGCATACATCTGTTAATGAAACCCATTTCGATGTTGCTGCTAGTGAATTGTTGGTTGTACCAGTCTAGTTTTAGAGAGCAAAAGTGATGTAAGTCCGATTCGTTCTTCAAATATGCGAGTTGCCCAGAGCACTGAAGATGTCATTGAAGCAAAATCCTACCAAGAAGGGTGACGATGCGAGGAGAAGAAGCAATGATAAGAGGCGATGAGAGTTGAATACGAATCACTGAAATCTAATGAAACTTAGGAGCGAACTGCCTTTTAAAGTGAAACGCAATGATACCAGTGCGATTGAGCGTTATAAAGCTCTACTTCTGATCAAAGGTTATAGTGGGATAGATTATGATGAAGCATTCAATTTCTGTTGGCGATGGTAGCAGTGACAGCATTTCAAGGTGAACTTTCCCAAAAATTTATACGCAGAAATTAGTAGTAGTAGGTAGTAGGTGATATATGGGGAAGGGTATGTTGTCTTAAGCGTAAGCGAGCGCTTCATGAACTTAGGCAATCCAGTCGTGTCTGGAATGACAAATTAAATAAAGTTCTGGTACGAGAAATGAAGTTTAGCATCAGTGGATATTTTCAAGTATTCAAATCAAAATACTATTATTCTGACTGAATCAGTTGACGACATAATGATATTGGCGAGCAATGCCACGATTTGTACAAAATTGAGAAGCGAGCTATCCACGCATTATTTTTGAACTTAACACACAAGTGGGTATGAATACACTTAAAACGCCTGAACACGTGTTAAGTTTTTTTTTGGAAAATTGGATAGAGAGAGAAAGAAATATATTTGGGCTTTGTGGTTATTTCGCTCCATGGCACAGTGGTTCAGCCGTAGGTCATAGGGCCGTAATACCGATGTGCTCCTATTTGCTCTGAGGGTTGTTACAGGTCAATGAGGTGACTAGGTCCAGTACTAGATTTTTTATTTTAATTTTTTGTGATTTTCTTTTGCAGATACAACCATTACGTGTTCTTTTACCCGAATGCTTGTTTTAAATACGTGAATAGCTTCAAAAGTGTTTGGATCCCTTGCGAATTCTTTACCGGATGCTGAAAATATCCAGACTGATTGCTTGAGAAATCTCCTTTTGTTTCTCTGTAAACAGTTTGCCGCATATTGGAAGCAATTTAGGAGATTAGCTAGGATACTAAGCTAGTGGCCAAATACGAAAGCGAAGAGTTTTCATACTTAAAGTATCTGATGGAGAAGTATGTGGAAACTACAACGACGAGCAAAAGGAATCTCTTCAATCTATGTGAATATAAGCAGCAATTTTCAGATTCAACTATCGAAGATTCGAGTTTATTTGTCACATCTTATGTTCCTCTTCAACTTGTTTATAAACCAAATACCTGTGATGAATCAATCATTTGGAAAAACCCACGCCCTTCCTCTACTAATTGGTGCAGACTAATTCGTTTTGAATTTACAAAAGAAACAAAGGAAGTCAGCTTGCAAGAGGAAGAAGTTTATTTCAAAAGCCAAATTAACCAGTTAGTCCCTATTTCAGTGCTTATTAATGGCCACGAAATTAAAATCACCCATTGTTGGCGCAGTTTAGGCGCAATAAATCTGAGTTTTGGTGCCGATTAATTACTGTAGATAAAACATGGATACACCATTATACGCCCGAAACAAAAATTCTGTCAAAACAGTGGATGGTGGTGGAAATAGCGATAAAACAAAGTGAGACACGAGACATTTCGTCGGTGTTCGAGGGTGTCCATTGATTGACTGATATTAGTATCATCAATAAGTTTTATCGCACGGTTTTGAATATTATCTAGTAGGTGCAGAGATGTTTTAGGAGCACCTGACCAGATGTGGGAGTTGTACTCCAATTTTGGGCGGATGAATGCCTTATATATTGAGGCCAGATCAGAAAGGGTAAAATATTTCTTACATCGCTTGAGGAAACCTAGACATTTCGCAGCATTTTTGGCGACATCAAATATGTGGTCATTCCAACGTAAGTTGTCGTGGACACACATACCGAGTATAGAAAGTTTTTCGGTTTCGACGATGCAAGTGCCATTCATGGATAATGGCTGGGTGTTTAAATTTCGCTTTAACGACAGCAGACAGCATTGTGTTTTGGAAGCATTAAATTCCACTCTGTTGATAGTTTCCCAATGGGTTATGTTGTTGATATCGGAATTTAATGAGCTTAGCATACGCTGCCGTTCTCTTACTACAGCCGTGAGTCGGGAAACGAATATGAAAAGCAGAGAGTACTGTCGTCAGCAAAGGAATATATTGGATTAGAAGTAGCAGATAAGAGATCGTTGATGAAAATTAAAAAGAGTGTCGGGGACAGAACGGAGCCCTGGGGTACACCAGCATTTATTTTGTAATTATCAGACTTGAAACCGTCCAAGACAACTTGAATAGAACGTTCCGAAAGGTAATTTCTAATCCATTGAAGAAGAGAGTCGTCGATCCCAAATGCACGCATTTTCGACAAAAGAGCCTGATGCCAAACTCTGTCAAATGCCTTAGAAATATCAAGTGCAACTGTCTTGCTTTCGCCAGATTGATGTACGCTTTGGTTCCACTTTTCGGTAAGACATGCCGTCAAATCACCAGTGGACCTTTTGCTACGAAAACCATATTTCCGGTCATTGAGAAGTTTTCGTGTTTCGAGATATTTCATGAGCTGACGATTTTTCAGCGTTTCCATGACCTTGGAAAGAAGGGACGTAAGTGCAATGGGTCTGTAGGAGGAGAGAGAAGATGATTCGCCTTTTTTATGGACGGGCTGGACAAATGCTGTTTTCCATCTGCTCGGGAAGAGTCCTAAAGAGTGGGATTGATGAAAAAGCTTACGCAGTGGTTTTGCCAGCGAGGAAGAACACCTCTTCAGAAGAAGGGGAGATATACCATCTGGACCAGCGGATTTATGTATGTTGAGATCTTTAAGTACTCTTGCTACTACACGAGTGCGAAAGTAGATTCGTCCCATTGAAGATTCGACACACTAAAGTGTAGGCGGAGACAAAGCACAATCTGGGAGTGTTGAGCTGGCCGCAAAGTGTGCAGCAAGTAGATTGGCCTTATACAAAGAGCTTACAGCTGGAATGTCATTGTAAATGAGCGTTAGGATGGAGGATGAGGCGGAATTTCTAATGTTTTTGAGGAACGATCAAACATTTTTACTGCATTTGGGACATTGCAGGATTTTTTTGCCTCAGTTTTTGGTCGTATTGGAATTTCACACGCTTAAGAAGGGCGTTGCAGTCATTTCTGGCTCGTTTGAACTTTTTTCGGTTTTCCTCTGTCGGGTTGGTCTTGTAGGACCGAAAAAACATTTCTCTAACCCTGACGGCCTCGAGTCGTACCATGCCTTTTCTTTTGGTTTGATACTCTTCATCCGATGAATAAAGGATCTCATTCCAAAGAGAATGGTGCCTGAAATCAGATCAGCAGCGGCATCCACGTCGTTATCGAGAAGCATAACGACCAGCTTTCTCGTATATGGTTCTGTTAGGAATTTTTTTCTCTAACTGTGTGGTCGGTGTACGAGAAATTAACTGATATGACACAATGGTCCGACGAGCCTAGAGGGGAGAGCACATCAATGGTGTACTTATCAGGGTGAGAAGTTAAAAACAAGTCCAGGGTATTGGCGGTATGACTATCAACATCTGGTATTCGCGTGGGCTCATTTACAAGCTGCGTTAGGTTGTTTTCCGCAGCGCAGATCTCAACGCAGCGTCATTCGGGTGTTGTCTGTCCAGAATGTCGAAGCCACCCAGAGTTGTGTATATTGAAGTCGCCCGTAATAACAATTCTTTGAATGGAGTCAGGCAGCGCATCAAACTCGTTAAAAGTCGAATTGCTGCCCAGTTTGGGGCTTCTGTAAATAAAGCAGTAGTGGATAATTTGCTTACGGAGATGGAATTTTAACCACATGAAGTTGAATTCCGGATTGGAACATGGATCACATTGTGGTGGAGTTTGGTAAGCTACATCACTACGCACATAAATGGCGAGACCGCGGTGAGAGAAGAATAATGGCACTAGTTCGTAGCCAGGTAGCTTCAGATCAGAATGATCTGAGAGGTGTGGGCGGGGATCTACCTGTGTTTCACTAAGTGCCAAAACAGCTGGTCTGTACTTACAGACGTGGACGTACACAGAAAGGTGATTACTTTTTAGCCCGCTTATTTTGGCTACGTCTACCCTGAATTCCTATTCATAATCACAGACAAACACAGAAAACACAAACACCGACGATACTAAGCAAGACTGCGAAGTGAAAATTCTGACATTGATTTACCGGATCAAATTGCTGTAGGTGTTATGCCCTTACAACAATATGTAACAGGGCACCAACAAAATTTTCACTCACAACCCGCTATCCATCAGTTGTTACATACACTCAGCCACTGCCCGTACCGTATGGTAAATACAGTAACGGCAGTGATTGAGTGCAAGCAACAGTACTACGACTAGGAGCGGGAGAGGTGGTTAAAGCCAATAGAAAACCTGTGGTATCAACTTAAAACCGAAATTTCCAAGCACAAAATTGGGAATTTGAACGAATTATTTGAAGTCGCAAGGTTGGCTTGGGCCAACATACCACCTAAAAAATGCCGCGATCTAATTGAATTAATGCCACGTTGATGGATATAAATAAACGAAATATTGAGATAATTCTATAACGTTCCTAATTAGTCTGCCAATGAATTAAGGGGCTAACCAGTGTGACACTTTCAAAAAATCGTCTTGTTTTTTTTTTTGCTTATTCGATAGTTTATACTTTCAAAAATATCCTGTGAAAGCGGCAAGGTCGTATCTTGAATAGTTTTTGAATGGCAGCGTTCTAAAGAGCGACCACTCGCAGGTATAAATCGTTCCACCTGCCTATAGAAGGAGTTTCGGAGTTAATGTTTAGTTACTCGAATCTTTCGCATTGTAAACAGTACATAGGTAATATACGGTCCTTGTAATATAGTTTATTGCCATTTTAAATATATTTTGGAGACGTTAGGCACTGTTGTGTACTCTCAGTACACAACGCAACGAAAATGAGTAAAAAGGCTCACACGATAATCCTTTATCTAGATCGAGGTCTAAGAAGAGAAGATTTTCACGAAATCGTTTTACATACGAACAGTCCACCGCAAATACCGGAGATAACGAAATTGTCTTTGCACAAACGCATAGATACTGGAAGCTCAAGGAATGGACTTATCAAAGTTCAAGCACGATTATTTACCGCTTGATAAAGATGTTACGGAAGCTTTGAAACCAATTTATACTGATTTGAGTTCAAGGGAATTGCTAGAGCGATGCAAAGGAGGAAACACACAAAACAACAACGAAATTTATAATGGGTTGCTATGACACTTTGCTCCAAAGCACCTTCACAGCGGGATGAAAACGATTGAGCTCGCTAATTTCCTAGCAGTTTCAATATTTAATTGATGGTTTTTATAGTATTTTAAAAATGATGGAAGTAATGCGTAAGAATACGAGTATGCAGTTTAAAGAGATTCGGCTGTATCAATCAGGCGGAGATACGTCACGCGGCGTCCGCAAAAGAGGGACGAACAGCCCGGAGACAAGCATTTTTCGAGGAAGAGAAGGTGTATTGTATGGGCCAGGCATAGCAGATTAGCAATTTTTATGGTAAATATAATTTTATCTAGCAAAAATCGATAGTTGAAACTTCATTTCGAAACCTCATTTTTCAAAATTGCTGACATCATAACTCAACGAGAAATGGACCGTTCGACTTCAAATTGAAACTGAGTATTCTTGAATATATTTACTACACAATGACCTACGATCTTTTTGATTGGTTAAAAATTGTCAATTTGGCATTAAAAAAACGAAAATTTTTTTACCCCAAAACACGACTTTTTTTTTAGACCTACGCCATTTTGTTAATTTTTGATATTTTTCAAAAATCATAGGTCATTGTATAGGAAATACCTTCAACTTTAATAAGCTTTTTGAATATTTTTGTTTCAGCTACTCATTCGGCCGGAATCATGTCAGCAGTTGGGGAACTGTTTTTTTTTTGGCACCTCCGAACACAGCACATAACTCCGTTATTTTTCAATATTTTTGTATAAAAAAAATCTTAAAATATAGCTGAAAATATACCTTATTATATCCAAAAAAAAAACTTCAAAACATTCTATCGAGTACTTTCTTTTAAAAAAATTTCCGAAAATGCCTAATTTTTTATGGGTTACACTGGTATAGCTCCTTAAAATAATTTTTCTTGTTTAAAACGTACATTTTTTGTGTGTTGTTACTTGGGTAATATTATTTTGTACCATCGTTGCTACGACTGTACATATGCACGAGTATGTATGTATGTATATATATATATAAAAAAAAAACATCAAACTAATTCAAATTATTAAGAATGGGAACATTTAAAGAAAATTTAATATTTAAGGCTTCACAGTGCAACTTGTGAATTTGTTCTCTTGTGCTTTTCGTTACGTTTGCTTAGTTTTATCTATGTATATATGTATGTATGTATATAAAAATAAAAAAACAACGAAAAGCAAACCTTTTGGCTTGGCGTAATTCTGCAAAAGTTTCGATAAAATACACATAAACCGTCACAAAATAGTTATGTAGTCAAAAAAAAAAAACCTTTTGAGACCTTTGGGGTAGAAGACAAATTGTAATTTTTTTTTTGTGTTTTTTTTTTTTTTGTTTGTCAAGGACATATCAATTTACGCATGCGTACAATAATAAGAAAACTTTTCAAAGAAGAACTAAAATGATAGGGAAAGGTAGAGATAGAGAGAGATAGTGACAGAGAGAGTTTAATATGAATGAAATATGAAGAAATAAGAAAGCTTTTCTTAAGCCCTAAGTGTTGTTGTGCATCTTTGGTTTATTTTGATAGTCGAAATTTTTCGGAATGTGTATTTACGTATCGAAAGGATGTTCTATTAGAGTATAGATATATTGTACGAGTAGTTGGTTTGTACTTACTTTTTCGATATTGCGGCGGAATGTTGTTGGAACTGGGATTTGGTTTGGATTGAGTTTGACTTGACGGACAATATCTTTGATCATATCAACAAAAACGGTACTCTGACTTTGTGCAAGAAGATCCTGTGATATCTGTAAGAAAATATGGTATGCACATTAACACACTATCACATACATACGTATACATATGTATATATTGAAAGAAAACTATTGTACTTACCAGATTGTTAGCAACATCAATTGGATTCACATCTGATATGTCAAACTTGAAAGTGATGGTCTTAGGTTTGTTCTCCATATGACAATCGACTACTGTACCATTTTCGATATTCGTGACACTCAATTTGGGGATACGTTCGGTGCCGCGATTCGTTCGTCGAGTTTTGCTCGTTCGTGGTTTTTGTTGGCTACCGTTGGTTGGTGCTACTTGTGGTGTTGTAGTTGATGTAGCAGGAGTTTGTATTGGTTGTTGAGCATTAGCTATTTGTTGTTGTTGCTTTGTGTCAGCAGGTGGTAGCTGCTGTTGAGATGGTGTCACTTGATGTATAGAAGATTGAGCAACCGGAGTCTGTGTAATCGGCTGCTGTTGTGGCTTTTGCTGCGACTGTGTCTGTTGGCATGGAACTGACGGTTGTATCGGTTGGGGTTGTGCCATTTGTTGAATCGTCTGAGGATGTTGAATTGATTGAGGTTGTTGCATTGGCTGCTGAATTTTTTGCTGTTGGAAAATTTGTTGCGGTTGCTGGCTTACCTGCGCCTGCTGTTGCATACTTTGTGGCTGCGTTTGGATAGGCTGTTGTGGTTGTAATGGCGGCTGTTGTTGTAATGGCTGTATAATTGCTTGCTGTTGTTGTTGAGGCTGTGCATGTTGTAATTGTGGTATCTGTTGCATGCCCTGATTTTGCTGTGTGACAATTTGCTGCTGTTGGAGTTCCTGTTTTGGTTGAATCTGTGGTTGGGGTTGTTGGGATTGTTGTTGTTGCTGATATTGTTGATGTTGTTGTTGTTGTTGCTGCTGCTGATGCTGCTGTTGTTGTTGTTGTTGCTGTTGATGCAAATGTTGCATTTGCTGCTGCTGCATTTGCTGCTGAAGCAAGTGATGCTGTTGCTGCAACTGTTGTTGAAATTGCATTTGTTGCTGATGTTGAAGTTGCTGTTGCATTTGCTGATCGCTAGTTTGTTGCTGTTGTAGAACATGTTGTTGATATTGCATATTTGGAACTGATATCTCGCGCCCTTGTTGCGGTTGCTGTTGCTGAATATAATGCTGCTGTTGCGGTTGAGAAATTTGAACATACTGTTGCGACTGTTGCGGTGATTGCTCGTAAATATTTTGTGTTTGCGGCTGTTGTTGTTGCTGCTGCTGCATATGCTGACCCAATACAGAAGGTTGTTGCACCTGCTGTTGATTTAGCTGAGAAACTGAAACATAGTGTGAAGGAGCCGTTTGTTGTTGATTGTAAAATTGTTGCTGCTGATGGGGATCAACAACTTGCTGCACTTGTGGATGCATTTGTATATGATGAGGTTGGGGTTGAATTTGATGTTGTTGCTGCTGCTGTTGTTGTTGTTGCTGCTGCTGCTGCTGCTGCTGTTGTTGTTGTTGTTGTATGGGCAACTGTTGCTGAAACTGCACCTGATTTGGCTGAAATTGATGTTGTTCCATTTGTTGCTGCTGTTGCTGAAACATTTGCTGTGCATTTTGGTTTTGCATATAGACTTGCTGTTGTTGTTTTTGTAATTCAGCATTCATATCTAAGTGTTGTTTATCAACATCCAATTCATTTCTTTTTTCCATTTCAACCACCACTTCACCTCCGACTTGTGCATTTGAATCAACATTTATACCTGCACCAGCTGTTCCCACACCAACAGAAGAAACACCACCCGCTTCAATTTGCTTTAGACCCTTTTCCATCTGTTCATCTCTAAATCGAACAGTTGACACTGGACCTTCCCCTACAACTAGTACTATTCCTCCACCAGTTCCATCGTCTTCCTCCTCATAGTAATCCTCATCATCTTCCTCCTCTTCTAAGTGCGTTGTTTCGCTGTAATCCCAATTGGTTTCATACATTTCCCTTTGTGCCAACAATGCTAGCACCTCTAATCGAGACTTTTCATTCTGTAATTGCATTTGGGTTTGCCTTTGCTTACGTTCTTTTTGCAAAGAAACCACCTGCACTTTTAACATTTTAACTACAGCTCTTGAGTCCTCTTCACTTATTATTCCAGCCTTACACATATCCATGCAAACAGCCTCACAATTATCATTCTTAATATCAAATTCAAACTGAATTGCTTCATTCTCTTTATGTTTGTAGGATCGTTTCTTAGGATCCAGCAATCTCAGTCTAAATTCAATGACATTTTCATCCGCATTATTTAAAAATACCTCGGTTGTTGTTGGTTCTAAGCGTATTCCAATTTCTTCATCAAAGAATTCAGAATTCAATAAATCCTTACAGCTTGGTCGATCCTCCTTTTTCAGTTGAATGCACCTTTCAATGATCTCACGAACCTTTGGGTTCTCGACTTTGTCGAAGCTAGCGGGCTTAATGCCCGATATGACCTTTTTATAGATTTGTGCCGGTCCCGAACACTCATTGTATGGATATTCGGATATAGCCATCTCCAACATGCACATACCAAAAGCATAAACATCCACCGCTTCATCGTAGTGTTCTTCATACATTTCGGGCGCCATAAATTCCGGCGTTCCAATAACCGACTTGGCAAAACTACGATTTTTAAGGGTGGCCAAACCTAAATCACCAATTTTTACGCTACCAGTTGTACCAGTTATAAATATATTATCACATTTTAAATCACGATGTATTATAGGCGGTGAACGAGAATGTAGGAAATGTAAGCCTTTCAAAATTTGTCGGCACCACGACTTAAGAACTTTTGGATTTATCTTTTTAAAGCGTCGTAGATATCTATTTTAAATAAGACAAATATTTCAATTTACCACAAGAAAAAGATGAAAAAACAAGAAAGAAGAAAATAATTTAATTAAATCTAAATATCTACTCGTATTCATTGTCACCCTGTCAACAAATCCCTACACACTAGAATGAATAGATGAAGCTGAAGCTAAACACCACTTAAAGTTCATTTTACTTGGGAAACAAGGCAAATTTTATTGTATTTTAGCTGTGCGCATTATGAAATGGAAACAGTGTATAATAAAACAAATGTTGAATGCAATGAACTGGATTGCATTCAAAGTTGTGCATGTCAAAAGCAATTCATATATTGCTACTATGAGATAAAAAATCCAGAAAAAAAATATTTAAGAAATGATTTTACTCAAATGAGTTTTAAATAATTAAACAAGAAATTATTGCATTGGTGAAACATAGAGTTCTGACACTTTAAGAACGAAGCAAGTCAAACGCAATTATTATTTGAAATTTTACATTGTACATGGATTTGTATTGTTATACATACTATGATATATATTTGACAAAGGTAACAAGCTATTTAATAATCAGAAAATAACACTCTGATCTATTTTAATAAGTATATAATAAATTATCTTGAACTTACGCTTTAAGTGTTCCTGAAAGCATCAGCTCAGTGACTAGAACAATATTTTTCCTCTTGCCCACATTGGACTCCCAGTAATTGTAAAATCGTACAATATTTGGATGTTGTAGTTTTTTAAGCATTTCAGCTTCCTCACGAAAACGTATACGTTCAGCCTTATTTACTTTTTTATCCTATTATTTAACGGGAGTAAAAGAAAGAGAAGAAGTAATATAAAAATTTCATTTGAATAAATTTAATTGAATATTATGTTACACTTACTAATAATTCACACCAAGCTACTGCCACACCCGTTTGTGTATCTAAGCCACGAAACACAGTCTTAAAGGAGCCCCTTCCAACTTCCTTGTCGTATTTGAAAAAACGACCACATGGCGACATTCCAATTGGTTCATCTTCATCTTCCTGTGGTTTCTTAGGTTTTCTTAAGCGATCTTCAACCACTTTACCCGGATCAACAAATAAAGGACCTTCAGCATCGCCGACCTTATGAAATTGCTCTTCTAAATGTTCGGCTTCACGTGATAGAATTTCAATATTATCATCATAATCACGAGGGAACTCTGTTTCAATATCGGCCGAATCTAAATAGTAATTGCCCTTGGAGAATTGTGAAAAATTATTATCGACAGACTTGCGTACGAAACGATTGTTTGGGCAATATTTTTCAACAGCCGTTGACATAGATGAGGTGGCCGATGATGATGACGTTGCCGCAAGTATCGATGATGATGGTGAGAGCATAGTGGCAGGAACGTTAGTATTATTATCAAGTGATGCTGCATCGTCATTACTAGTTGGACTTTCGTCATCACCTGAACCAGCAACAACTCCTGACAACAATAATTCATCACTAGCATCTATTGGTAGTATGTCCGCCGTTGCTATAGATGTTGGCGGGTCTGATTTCATTGTTGATCCGGTAAGACTATTACCTACATTTGGCACAGTGGATGATGTTTTTGAAGTTTTTCGTGACGCTGCTGTTAACTCTTCTGATTTACTGGTGGACATATCTGACCTAGAGTCATCACCACCACTGGCATAGGAAGCATCTTCACTTCGATCACCTGCAGAATGTCGCTGCTGATTATTACCACCTTTCTTATCGTTATCTCTTTCCTTTTCTTTTTTATCATCCATGTCCTGAGATTTTTTCACTGAACTTTTACCACTACCTTGCTTTACATCTAGTTTTCGTATACTACTTTCTGTACTACTTGATGAAGCTGCTTTTATTACTGAGTCAGAATTATTTCCTCCTGTATGATGTTGCTGTAGTTGTTCCAAAAAATGTGTTCGCTTTGATATGGATTTTTTGCCTGAAAATCGAGGATTCGAATTAGTAGTCGATGTGCTAATTGGTGGTGTACTACTTAAATTACCACTACCAACATGTGCAGGATCGCTTGAATCGATTGATGTTGTAGATTTAAGCTTATATCGAAAATCAACACCTTTTAGAGTGCTTCCTGAATTATTACTACCACTTCCAACACCACCACCACCACCGCTAGTGCCCTTCGATGGCACAGAATTTTGTCTTTGAATCAGCTTGACGGGTGAAGTGTTATTACTTTTACTATGACTTATTTGATGATGGTGATGGTGATGCGATGCGTGTTGTTGGTGTTGTTGCTGCTGCTGCTGATGATAAAGATTGTTATTGTTGTTATTATTTAAAATATTAGTAAGGGTATTGTCGCTGTTGAATATTGACGACTGTGATTGTTGATTGTTGGTAGTAATATCAGTGTTGTTAATAGTATTGGATGATTCTTCAGCGGCTTCACTACCAATTAGTATTGTGGTACTGCTTGCTGTAACAGTGCTATTGCTGATGCTATTATTTTTATTACTGTTACTATTTGCAATTGATCGGGTTGCCGACGAGAACTCCAATAGAACACGGCTTAATAGATTACCCGTGGTGGCGGTTGTCTGTTTAGCGCTTGATGTTGCTGCCACTGCTGCTGCAAAAGCTGCTGAAATTATTCCTCCCGGTGTCGTCGATGCTGTATTATTCTGATGTTCCAAATTCGAATAATTGTGAGATTGTTGTTGCTGTTGCTGATGATGATGCTGATGATGTGGGTGTTGTTGCTGTTGCTGATGATTGTGCGTTGGTGCTATATCAAGCACTGCTGGTGATTGTCGGACCTGTATGTTGTGATGTGCTACTACTGATGAGGATGGTGATGCCGAATGGCATTGATTTGGTGAAAAACTCACTGAGCTGAACTTCCTTTGTCGTATTAAGCCCTTGGAATTAAATTGCAATTTACTGCTGGTATTACTACTGTTGTTGTTTGAAGAAGAACTCCTGTTTTTTTTTTTTTATTTATTTTTTTATTTAATGTTTTTGTTTGGGAACAGGGTCACAGATTCCAGAAACAACAAAAAAAAAGGAAAAAAAACGGGAAGGGGAAATATATATATTAATTTGTAGAATTCATTAAGAAAAAAGTTAAACAAACAATTCATACATATACAAATTCTTACAACAACAAAAAAAAAACAACAGTGAAAATTAGAAAATAGAAGGAATGAAAAGATCATGAACCACACATAGAAAGAGGTGGTTAATATAGTAAGTACATCAATATTAAATTTGCTCATTTATAAATGTTATAAGAGAAACAAAAAAAAAAGAAGTAACAAACGAAATCAATATGTACATCCTCATGCTTCCATTTAGACTTAGTCAGCGTTGGACTTTATTTATATGCCGGACTTGATTCATGCGGAAGGTAAAGGATTTCTATCAATAATGAGAGGTAATGGTAAGTAAATGAATTTCTTGTCAATTTATTTTTGTTTTTGCTACGAGTATGTTTCCAAAAAACAATGTTTTCTGTCTTTCAAAGTAGCTTCAAAGAAGACAATCTGGGCGTTTCGATCTCCGAAATTAAACAAGCGAAAACAGAGGTACTCGTACATACATATAAGATATTATGAAAACAAATACAAACAAAAACTTACAAAGAATACATATAACAACAAAATAAAAAGCATCATAAACAATCGTTTCTCTCGATTGAGGGCAGTTACATCTCTGACTGATTCGTCGCAATCTGCCGATAAAACCAAAGTACAAAAGCAACAAATGTAACATAAGACCCCATAACTTGAGCAAATGGTGTGGCCGGCAAAATCTATTTAAATGTATCAGTTGAAGGGCGCGCGTAAGATATATTATGAACGTTTCCTACGCATGCACTTCAACTTAGGATTGAGAGTAAAACTTAAAAAGAATTTGAAATTGAAGGAAAATATTTTTTTTTTTTAATCTTCACAGTCCAAGAGAGCTGCAAGTCATTTAGAACACCAACAAAGTATGAGAGTTACTATGGATGTAACGTAACTTTGCTTGCTTGTTTTAAGTAAAGACCATCATGTATGTATGTTAAAGAAGAAATTAAATTTGAGAAAGTGCAAATGGGACTAAATAATCAGTTCAAATACAGTATAAGGCAGAAGCTACAATACTTTTGAAGTTCTGTAATGAAGAGCAGAGTTGATGAATTAGACCCTTAGGGCATCCTGAGGGCATTTTAATGCTCCCATTATTGTAAATATATATTTTTGCTAGAAAACAGATATGAAGGTTTTTTTTTTTACTCTCATATACATATATATATATTGTACTTGTATGTCGAGGAGAGAATTCATTAATGACCTTTATACAAATAGTGTACGAGGTCGACTTAAATGTGTTTAGTGTGACTAATATGCGTACTAATTAGAAGTGCACCGTGGTAGCAGCATATGCGGTCACAGTCTAGTTTTACACAATGATATACTCGTATTATTTGTGATCGTATGGTGGAATTTCTTCCGATATCCAAATGAAGTGCGTATAGAATGTAGGGTCATTGCTTTGCACATACAATAGACTAAAGGCGCAGCCAGGTATTGAGAGCTATGATGATATATTGCAGAATTATTATTTCATATTCGTAGGCCAACATTTATAAAAGAAAAATATGTGCGTCTAGAGCTAACGAGCAAAATTCCAACAGTGTGTGTTTACTATTTATATTCCATATAGTCTACAACATCTGCACGGCTTATAAATATTTTAAAAACATCATTATCTCTGTTTGGAAGTGAAATTTTTTTTCTTAAAGTAGCGCTTAAAAAGTTTGCACACAGCGCAGGCGAAGGATAATTAGGGAGAGAAGAAAGATAGGTACCGATGTACGTTGATTTTAAATGTTTAAATATTATAATGACTAGCAAATAGAGCTCGGCACTGCATTCCATAAGCGAGTTGTTCGGCTTAGGAACGATACGACTTAAGGGTATACTGATTAGCATTCATAGCGAGACGAGTGTTCCGATTAAAGGTTTGAAGGGGACGGATTGTTACTGGCGATTTCAATGGAGCACTGATGGTTTTTTTTTTTTTTATAATGGGCGCGCGCTCAAAGGGTTTGTATACCCTTAAGGTGATTGTTCACAGCGCGGCCAAAGGAAATTTAGGGAGGAAGAAAAGAGAGGTACCGATGTACAATGCTTTTAAATGTTTGCAAGTTATAACGACCAGGAAATACAGAGATCGGCAGGGCATTCCACGGCTTAGGAACGAATCACGATATTTTAGAGTACGTCCGAAAATGGGCTTGAGGGTATACTGATGAGCATGCATAGCGAGACGGGTGTTACGGTTGAAAGTTTGAATGGGCGGAATGCTACTGGCGATTTCAGTGCAGCACTGGTGGTGGAAATAGCGATAAAACAAAGTGAGAAACGAGACATTTCGTCGGTGTTCGAGGGTGTCCATTGATTGACTGATGTTACGGCTTTGAATCCTATCTAGCAGGTGCAGAGGAGGTTTTAGGAGCACCTAACCAGATGTGGGAGTTGTACTCCAATTTTGGGCGGATGAATGCCTTATATATTGAGGGGTAAAATATTTCTTACATCGCTTGAGGAAACCTAGACATTTCGCCAAAAACGACATCAAATATGTGGTCATTCCAACGTAAGTTGTCACGGACACACATACCGAGAATGGAAAGTTTTTCGGTTTCGGCGATGCAAGTGCCATTCATTGATAATGGCTGGGTGTTTAAATTTCGCTTTAACGACAGCAGACAGCTTTGTGTTTTGGAAGCATTAAATTCCACTCTGCTGATAGTTCCCCAATTGGTGATGCTGTTGATATCGGAATTTAATGAGCTTAGCATACGCTGCCGTTCTCGTTCTACAGCCGAAGAGCAGGGCCGTGAGTCCGGGAACGAATATGAAAAGCAGAGAGTACTGTCATCAGCAAAGGAATATATTGAATTAGAAGTAGCAGTCAAGAGATCATTAATGAAAATTAAAAAGAGTGTCGGGGACAGAAGAGAGCCCTGGGGCACACCAGCATTTATTTTGTGAATATCAGACTTGAAACCGTCCAAGACAACTTGAATTGAACGTTCCGAAAGGTAATTTCTAATCCATTGAAGAAGAGAGTTGTCGATCCCAAATGCACGCCTTAGAAATATCAAGTGCAACTATCTTGCTTTCGCCAGATTGATGTACGCGTTGGTTCCACTTTTCGGTGAGACATGCCATCAAATCACCAGTGGACCTGTTGCTACGAAAACCGTACTGCCGGTCATTGAGAAGTTTTCGTGTTTCGAGATATTTCATGAGCTGACGATTTATCAGCGTACCCATGACCTTGGAAAGAAGGGACGTATGTGCAATGGGTCTGTAGGAGGAGAGAGAAGATAATTCTCCTTTTTTGGGGACGGGCTGGACAGATGCTGTTTTCCATCTGCTCGGGAAGAGTCCTAAAGAGTAGGATTGATGAAAAAGCTTACGCAGTGGTTTTGCCAGCGTGGAAGAACACCTCTTCAGAAGAAGGAGAGATATACCATCTGGACCAGCGGATTTATGTATGTTGAGATCTTTAAGTACTCTTGCTACTACACGAGTGCGAAAGTAGATTCGTCCCATTGAAGATTCGACGCACTCAAGTGTAGGCGGAGACAAAGCACAAAGCCGCAAAGAAAGTGTAGCAAGTAGCAGCAAGCAGATTGGCCTTATCCAAAGAGCTGACGGCTGGAATGTCATTGTAAATGAGCGTTAGGATGGAGGATGAGGCGGAATTTCTAATGTTTTTGACGAACGACCAAAAATTTTTACAGCCTTTGCAACATTGCAGTATTTTTTGCCTCAGTTTTTGGTCGTATTGGTGGTAATAGCAATAAAACAAAGTGAGACACAAGACATTTTGTCGGTGTTCGAGGGTGTCCATTGGGTGATGTTAGCATCACCTATGAGTTTTGTCGCACGATTTTGAATCTTATTTAGCAGGTGCAGAGATGTTTTAGGCGCACCTGACCAGATGTGTGCATTGTACTCCAATTTTGGGCGGATGAATGCCTTACACATTGAGGGCAGTTCAGAAGGGGAAAAGTATTTCTTACATCGTTTGAGGAAACCTAGACATTTTGCAGCATTTTTGTCAGTTTTGTTGATAGTTCCCAATTGTTCCCGTTCCCGTTCTACACCCAAAGAGCAGGGACATGATTCCAGAAACGAATATGAAAAACAGAGGGCGCTGTCATCAGCAAAGGAATATATTGGATTATAAGTGGCAGACAAGAGATCATTGATGAAAATTAAAAATAGTGTCGGAGACAGAACGAAGCCCTGGGGCACACCAGCATTTATTTTGTGAATATCAGACTTGAAACCATCCAAGACAACTCAATGAAAAACTAAACCACTTAGCGTTTGTTTGGATTTGGTGAGCAACTTTAGTCCGCTCATTCTTTTGTAACATCATTTAATTTCGTAATCGGAAAGTCATCAAGCAAGTTTTTTTAAAAGATTACTTATTGAAGAAATCAGAAAAAAAAAAGCCAATCCGAAGTTCAATAACGAAAGATGGTTAATCTAGGTCATGAATCAAATTGAAGAATAGAGCACGCAAGATACATATGTTGTTAAATTCCATGGAAAAGTGCAACAATATTTGGCCGCTCTACGATAAATCAAAAAGTGATGCGGATTTAAAGGTGGACTCAGTACTTGAAGCGGAAATAACCGATCACCAATACCCCAAAAATCACGTGAACAAACCCTTTGTAAGCAAATCATTTTCAAAATTTTCAAGATTCCTGCTTATCAAAGGAAGAAGTTCGAAATACGAAATACAATAGGAAGGAAAATTTAATTTTTTTTTTCTGCTGTAGCGCATAAGTAAGAAACTGCATATTTTGGAATTCTTCGTCTTTGATATGTTAGCGTCAACTGAGATGAAAATTTAACATACGAATACATCGTCATATCCCCCTGGACATCCGATCACGGAAATCTCCAGGCAAAGTACAAAATTTGGTACATCCATGTACAGAGAATATTCACGAAATATCAGTTGGCTATACACTGAGTAGAGCTCATTAGTAAATTCTCAATCTCACTGACGATGTGATTTGGAATGTAGAGATTTATATAATGGTACTTGGCCGACAATCGATCCAGTAGCAGGTAAGTTGGAGAAAAGTTTATAAGAAAAAAGTGGACAAATAATATCAAATCAGAAATTGCCAATTAGACTGCATCAGATATAAATATATATATTGTATCATATCAACCTTCTCAGGGTAGATTCGAAGCATCGAGGACGGATTTTAACAATAATTTTTTGTTGCCACATATGCATGTATGTATTATGATTGTTAAAAGTTGTTACTGCACAGACCTGAACATAGTTAATTTATTGTAGTTTAAGTATAAGAAAAGTTATTGTTAGTAAATGTCATAAATAAAAAAAAATATATATATATAACAGATAATAGATAATTTGAGATTTGTAGACTTTTTATTAAATCACCATTTAAGCAATTTGCTTGCGGGTTTTGATCTTATATTGCACAAAGAAAGAATAACATGCCAATGTGAAGTTTCCTTGTTAAAATGGTGAGATACAAAAGATAACATTTCATTTTTATTGTATTACAATACTTGTGTAAACAACTACATGCAATATGTAAGTACACTAGTTTATTTATTTTTTTGTTTATTGATATATAAGCAGGAAAAGGGACAGTTACAATTACAAATACAAGAGCAAGAACACCGAATAGAAACTGAAAATAATTGACACGACTCTCTCATGGAGGAGAGTCCACATTAGGCTATAGATTAAGAGAAAAGTGCATTATTTTGAATTTTTCTTTTTTTTTTTTTAGATTAAAATGGTTCTTCACTATCCGAAAGAATTGTTTGTGTGACAACACATTTACATGGGCCCTTGACAAATTATATATATGAGACATGTATTAAAAAAAAAATAAGGAAAACTAAAACCCAAGAAGAAATAAGCCAAATTATGAATTTATATATGTACAGTTGGCGTTTAAAAAAGATCAGAAACAGATTTCATATAAAGACAAAAAAAAATAAAAAATAAAATTAAAAAAATTCTATATATAATAGTATATATATAAATTTAAACAACGGAATTAACCAAACAAAAAAAAAGTAAAAAAACAAAAAAAAAATGTAAGTTAACGGTTAGAAGATATTGTAAATTATTGTGAATACGATGCACACCTGTTTCTTTGATGAGAGTATTTGGTCGTATTTATGTTGTAACCAGTAGATGTATTTGTCTGCGATGTGCCACCACTGGGGCCCGTTCCAATATTTGAACGACTAAGTGGTAATGTATTATGAGCCAAAAACTCCAAGTCCCGACTAACCAAGTTTGGGCGGCGTGCACTTGTGACAATGTTGCTACTCCCTATAAATCCAATACGTTGATGATGCTTTTGCTGATGATGGTGCTGTTGTGTCGTGGTGTTATTGCTGCAAACTAATATTGCATTGCCATTTCTACTGTTACTATTACTAATTGAAGTTGCTGATAGAATTTCGGCTGTACTTTGATTAAAATTTATATTGCTAGTGCTTATTTCAGTTGCTACTAAAGTTGAACCGGATAAGGTAGTCACACCTTTTTTACGTATGCTTGTACGCTTTTCGGCGTACATCTCTGGCGTGAAGCAAGAATTTACTAAGACTTTTTTCTCCCCTTTTTGGTGTGTGTGCTTTTTTTTTCGTTTTTTTTTGTTTTTTCCCCCTTTTTGTCTTGTTTTTTGTTTTTTTAATTCTTTGGTCGATCTTGTGTAAGGTTTTCCTTTAGTTTTGACTCAAATTAAATTGTGTGTGATTTGTTTTCTTATTATAAATTGTTTTTATTTTTTTTTTTTATGTGGAAATGATATAAGGTTGAGTCGAAACTTCTAAAAGTTGTGACTCAATTAGTAAATAGCTCCTGCTGACACAGCTTCCAAAATTCTGCTTTTCAGCGTGTGCTGGTTGATGACAGTTGTAGCTGCTGTTGTTGTTGTTGTTTTTGTTGATGATGTTGTTGTTGTTGTTGATTACTTAAAAAATTACACACACACATAATTGTTTGTTTGGTTTTTGTTAAATAAAAAAAAAAATAATAATAATCAATCAATTAAAAATTAAATTGAAATAAAAATTTAATAGAAATTACAATATAAGAGGAAAAAAGCCCGAGAACATGAACATCTCATCGTCATTTAAACTAATAGGAAAGTGTGTGTTCTTAGCTCAATATGTGAATGTAAAAACAGAACAATTAAATTTAAAGTGCATTTCAAAAGGACTACCATATGTGCTAGAGCAACATTATTTAGGCTAAAAAGAACAAAGCAACCAAGTACTTATTTTATATACTCGGACAAATGCAACTCCAACAACATTGATACACTCGTATCTGTGAAAAGAGAATACTAAAATCGAAAGCTGTTACACTTTTTTGAACGTTTACACTTTGTTCGAATTGACAAAATGCTCATTAATGACATAAATAAATATGTATGTTGATAGAACCTTTGTTAATACAGATCCTTATGATTGATGATAAATGATTCTAAAATCAATTTCTAACCCATCCCTTCAGTGTCCTTGTGTAAATAACAGCATCGCCAACATCGCTGAAACAGGCCGAAGATTCTCGAAACATAATAAAACTACCGAAACACAAATAAAATGGTATTTTTAATTATCAAGTATAGTATTCACTTGTTTATCCATTCGAGTCCAAGTTTCATTTGAATGGATTTTTTCGTATTCTCAGATTCGAATGAAAAATGTTCTCTATGAATTTGTATAAAATCAGCGAAAATTGTTTGAATAAAATTTAAAACAATCACTTCATCACTATGGCCTTATATTTGGCGATATGGGTAGAACTTCAAACTATTAATCGAAGAAGGATTCGGAATAGATTTAACCCATTCAGCCTTAAAGACAAACAAGTACTTGGGGTGTTCAACATATTCTCGGTATCGGGGTGAAGCTGTGGTTATATATATAAATTGACTTATTTATCAAGTAATAATATTATTTTAGTGCATTCATGTAAAATTTCATATAAATGTGATTATTAATTCGCGTTTTATCTCTAGTTAAACAGAATCATAATGGCAACTGAGACGATGATGGTGAAAATTGAGCATCGCGCTGTAATTAAATTTCTCACTAAGCAAGGAAAAAGTCAAAAAACTATTCATGAAGAGATGGTGGCTGTTTACCAGGGTTCCGCACCTTCATTATCAACTGTGCAAAAGTGGTCAAGTGAGTTCAAGAGAGGCAGAGAGAGCATTGAAGACGACCCCCGCTACGAAAGCATCAAAGAAGTCGAAAAACTTGTTCTTGAGGATGCCCGAATAAAGGTGAAAATGATGGCAGAGATCACCAAGCTTTCAATTGGTACCATTCACACCATTCTTCATGACCATCTTAACCTTTCAAAGGTCAGTGCAAGGTGGGTGCCATGAATGCTCACAACGCCTCAGAAAAAAGTGAGAATCGCATGCTGTAGAGAGCTTTTGGAGATGTGTAGTGAGAACGCGGACGGTGTTATGGATCGAATTGTTACTGGGGACGAAACATGGATCCACCACTATGACCCTGAAAGCAAACAAGAGTCCAACAAAAAGTTCAAAGTCACTCCGTCTGCCGGGAAGCTCATGGCCACAGTTTTTTGGGACTCAAAGGGAATCTTGCTCATTGAGTACAAAAAAAAAGTGAAACCATCAACGCCACATCCTACGCTTCCACTTTGCATAATTTGCGGGAGGAAATTAAAAAGAAAAGACGGGGTAAACTCGCAGCGGGTGTGTTGCTTCTTCATGACAAAGCTCCTGTTCACATGGCGCGAGTTACCATTGCTGCTGCGCGAGATTGTGGTTTCGAAGAAATCCAACACCCACCCTATAGTCCAGACCTTGCCCCTAGTGATTATTTCCTGTTTCCGGATTTGAAAAATTGTCTTCGTGGAAAAAGATTTTCGGATGATGAAGAACTCAAGTCGGCAATAAATGGGTATTTTGCAGAGAAAGAGGAAATTTATTTGTTTGAGGGTTTAAAAAAGCTTATCTCAAGATGTAACAAATGCATTGATTTAGGGGAGGAGATTATATTGAAAAATAAAAACAATTTAAATTGAATTCGCATTTTCCTTCATATCGATCGTTGTGGTGCACGTGCAAAATAATACAATTAATTGCATTTGGGTCGCATTCCTAATCCATAGACTTTTATGCTGCTACGTACTAAATTCTTGAATCTGTATTCGTGTACCACAATACAGACATGCATATTCCCGTGACAATTTAAAATTGGGGCCGAAGTGGTAGTTCTGCGGTCAAAGGTCGATAATATTAATCCGATAGATTAGGTAAGGTTTGCATTCAAGGCACATTCGAGAACATCAACTTAATTTGTTAGGTAACACGTTCTCTGGCAAAATTGAAGACCCAATTAAGGTAGTGACAGAGCCTCAAACGAGACGACAGCAGATAATCGAATTGCTGATAAGCAGAATTTGGTTTCCAAACCTGTGAATGCACCCAACAACATACATAATAAAATTTGACCTTTACTTCAATAAACTAAACCGCTTAATATAATCTGACCGCCACTTTCAGTATGCTAAATCGGTGGTGAAACAGCTGGGTAGAATTCAGTGCCGAAGTTCGATCCACTGCGTTTCTATGGCGAGGACAGAGAACGATTTAGCTATTATTATTCAGGAATTATTTGCTGTTGTTTTTTTTTTTTTTGCAGCTCTCCATATCAACAAACCTCAGTAGTGGGCTACTCTTCTTTGAGGTATATGGTTCTTCAGTTTCGTCGTACTATCATACATGTTGTAAAGCCACATAGATATGGATGATTTTACTTTTGAACACCGCAGCGAATGAAAAAGGAACACGATGAATGTTGAAACCTTTCACAGACCACCAATAGTATTCACACACTCTGCCATTAACAAAGTCGAAAAACAACAACATTTCCAAAAACAAACTCAGGTTTATCGACTTTGTGACGTTTCTTACATCTCAATATCCACAAATAACCTCGTGGACTCCTAATCAAATAGGTTTTTACCAGATTGATTAATTTGCGATCGACGCAAGGCACAACTCCAGTATTTTGGAAATCGACATGGAATACTTGCTATAGTCATGATTACACATATCCCAAACGTAAAAAAAAACCGAAGAGAATTGAGACTGCTAAATACTTTTCTGGTCGAGTCTCCCGAAACATGCATGTACAGGTGAAGAGGCTGTTCGTGAACTATGTATACGAGCACAGACACTGCAGACAAGCACTTGATTAAATCCATAGAGAGGATTCTGTATTGAAAAAATTATCGTCGGAAATTTTACCAGAAAGTATAAGGAACAACCAATAACAATAAGGCTTTCTGCCGAGCCATTTAAAGCATTTGGCATTTGTAAAACATTATTGGATGAAGGTCAATGGAATTTCAACATTTTTTGTCTGATCCTAAAGATGGTAATCGTCTGAATTGCGCCACATACGAAAGAAAAAACCTGTTATGAAGGTATGCGTATAAAATCGTATTCACTGTGCTTGTCCAAACTGAACGAAAACGGAGAACGCTAGCTGCACTACAAAGGTTAGACGTTTGATGTCAATGAAATAATCGTCCGTAATTTTTGTTTTTGTTTTTTTTTTGACTAGGGGGGCGACTAAAAGACAGTTCCGACTACATAGAGCTGAAGTAAAGTGATATTTGAAGGGAACACCGTCGATAGGAACCCAGAAAGATTTCGAATCCAGCCCTCGAGGAATAACACACTAAAGAGAGATCTAGTCTTAAATGCTGGGCTTAGGGTAGAAAGAAAGAAACCAGTCCTTGCTTTCAGCATTTGTCTGAACGTAAAAAAAGCTTATTCTAAGATTTAATCACGGCGTCATTTGGTGAACCACAAAGGTATTTCCTATGAAAATTGTTATAGATGACTCTGTTAAACAGTCGAAAACCGCTGATAAATTAAAGCATTCATAAGGGATAATTAAACTAACTAGACTTTGACAATAAAAATAACGATACTCCCATTGCACGGGACAAAACTGATTTGCTTGGAATACTAAATTAGCAAAACGAGCAGGAAAGGTGTGCACATAAGAAAAGTAAATTACCTTAACTAATTAATACAAAACTATTAAAAAGTAGCTGTTCTGTTAAATGCATTTTAATAAAGCTTTTCACAGTTCGTTTGATTTACTAGCGTTACAAAAAAAAAAAAAAAACCAACAATAGTGCTGAGCTACCCTCATGGGATTTTAAATAATTGCTTCCAATCACAACAGGATCCAGTCAAACCTTGTGTAGTAGGATTTTTGAATTTTATGTAATGTGTTTATTGTGACATTGAAGATAATCAAGGTTTGTTTTCAAGGCCCCATTCCAGGGGTTGAAATGGAATGCACTGCACTAAAAGCACGTTTTTCCCTATACACATACATGAAAAATAAATGCTGCAATTGTGCATTTATCTTTTGTTGTCGTACAATTAACACCCCATTGGAAGATTAAAGTGACATGCTTACCATAGATTAGTACTATGGCAAATCAATCCAATAAAAATATGTGAAAGTGAACCGATTACGGAGAGGAACGCATTGTCTTATAAATTAGTCAGCTCCCAGGAAGATCAGAGTAACCGGAAACAGCACATGACTTCTGTCTTGCCAATCTACGAGGTAAGAGTAATAAAGGAGATTCAAAATGTGGACTTCGTACTGATTCAAGGCGTTTTCCTATTTGAATCGAAATTTGAAGACAATCTTTATTTAGCCCAAATCATGACTTTTTCCCTTGTAAGTGACTAAATTTCTTACACAACTTTAATAGGTTAACATATTTTAATGATCACAACACAGAAATACTGTCGATCATCAGGGTGAGTATGCCACCACTGATTTGTTTTTATTTAAGACTTTTTGTTGTGATTTCTCTCTAATGCTACCGAAAACGCAGATATGCCAAAAGCCAAGATAAGTCTGACGATCGGTAAGTGTAATTTGGTTGATGTTATATTCATAGGATGAGTCATATTGACATACACCCCTATCTATTTACTACGAAGCTATGTATAGTCGGTGTTTGATAGATTTATTGCATATTTAAAGCTTCAGATCGATTGAAAATGCGAAGAAGAATAAGGCATTTTCCCAACCCAGAAGAACTTAAGAGTCTTAATCCGATTTATTTCGAACAGCCTTATCACAAGGTATACCACGAGTGGCCAATGGTTAAAGCCATTAAGAAACATCATGGGGAAACGAACTCAGTATGACCATATGACTCCGATTTATACACACAAATTCTTAAAATTAACGAAGATTGTATATAAAATTTTAAAAACCAGCATTATCAAAACAATTTTAAAGGCTGAAGTACACTCATATTACTGAAAAGAACAAAAATTATTTAAAATAAATTTAAAAATAAAGTGGATGCATCAAATTGCAGATTTTCCCACACTATAGTGTGTGTCGCTTAGTACTCATTAGTTGCTTATCGGGTGTTTAGGTATTAATTAAACTAATCTATTCATTTATTAAATGGAAAACAGAAATTTTATATGGAAAGAGTGGAAGTGTGTTTAATTAAGCACTCCGCAGTGTACGAGTGTGTGAAACCTTCGAATAATTGTCGATTTTGAATGGGGGGAATAAAACTATTTGTACATGTTGACCGTGGCGGCAACCGGCATTAGTTCTTGTTCAAATTTTTATTTATTTCAATTAATTGCAGAAGTTACAAATTAGTAACATTTTCATATTTAACAACAACAACAACAGCAACAACAACATCAAATCAGAAATATTATGAAAATCTTTTGTCATAGTTTCGGCAGCAACAGAGACCATTTACAAAAATCTTAATGGCTGTTGGAATAACAAATTTGTCAGTCAAATGTACTTAATTAAAAAAAAAAAAAAAACAGAAATAGATAAGATTAGATACGCAGTTTGCGCGATAAAAGCTGTTGCGTCAAGAAATCCAGATGATCAATTTCAACAATTTACTGGTGATACGTTTACCTTTTAATTCATGTACTCGTATATACGTTGTATAGGTCGTCTGGACTTTACAAAAAAAACAAAATGAAACGAATATTGCCGTGGTTACAATAAATACATTGTACTTATTCTCACCAGGATCGATAAAAAATGGACCAGGAATCAAGTCTAAAAGTTCCAAAACACAGACCGTATTGCTTTGTAAATCAATGACTGTGACGATAATGGCCATTTTGTTTGCGAAAAAGTATTTAATGAGGTCCAAATTAACACAGACAGTTACAGTCACCTTGTTTCGCAGCCTTGATAGAGAAAATTAGCAATTATTGCATAGAAGGAATAAAATACGACTTATTGCCAGAGTTGATGAAATTCTGTACAAAAAAAAAAACCAACAAAAAAACGCTAAATGTCAACCAAAACCTTAAGGAGCCTAAAGTATATAAATAAAAACCTGAAATGATTATTGAAATATTGATAGTAAAATTGTTTTAAAGTAGGGCGAGCCTTTGATACTGGCTTTTCGACTAATATCATCAGAAGTAATCAGCAGTAAAGAAAAGTTACTCGTAAAATCTCCATCAGGAGAAAATCTGGTTTCTGTGGGCCACTAAGAGGAGGGACAAACAAGGAAAAACTCAAACTGGACCTACCGCAGAAATTGCTGCTAATTACCCCGTGTGAAATCCCCAAATGTGAAGACCAGGGAGAGAGTACTCGTATGTCAATGCCGCAGCTGCCCTAGCACCAAAACATTGAAGATCCAATCGACGAAATTCTCCAATACATTTTTCCGACACAATAAAATATAATTTCACTTTCTTTCGTCCGCGCTGTGTGCAAGCATTTTAAGGGTATGTAATCCCTTGAGTGCGCGCCAATTATAAACGAAAAAAAAATGCCCGTTCTTGTCAACAAGTGCTGCTTAATAAAGTGTAGACTTCACTAAGAGTGCCCGCCATGACTTGTCTAGAAGATCGTCTTTGGTTAGCTCATCTCTGAGGTAGAGCTTAACTAATGCCCCCATTTATTTTGCTTAATGCAAGCTTTAAACTAACTTAAAAACTAGGACTTAAAAACTAACAAGAGTTAAGGGTTAGGAAGTAAGGGGGAATGGTGGAGGAGATCAAATTTAAGACGAGAAGTGCTCAGGTTAAAATCAAAAACGGGGAGGTTTGAGTTGACCTTACGGAGCATGCGAGAGTTTGGTTCGTTAGAGCCATAAGAGGTGTGGTGGGTTGGGATATAGAAGAGATGAGGACAGCGTAAATTACGAGGGTTAATGTTGAAGGAAATAGAATTGTAAAGGGAAGCGCAGTCGATGAATGAAGAGAATGTCAGCTAGGTCTCTGCGTTTTTCGAGGGTAATCAGGTTAAGAAGTTTGAGGCGGTCGCGATAGATAGGTGAGATAAATGGGTCACTCCTGGGTAGTCCACACAGCACATCGAAGAAAACGACGTTGAATGTTCTCGATTCGGGATATATGAATTCGCTGACCATATGGGGGACCATACCTGGCTGCCATATTCAAGGAGGGAGCGGACAAGGGTAATGTAAAGTGATCTTGTCACATAAGAGTTGCAAAATTCTTTAGACCAACGTTTGATAAAATCGAGCGATGAGTTGGATTTAAGGATTTTCTCATCAATATGCGAACGGAAGTTTAACTCTCTATCGTATAAAATTCCAAGGTTGCGAAGGGATTGAACCTGGGGTACAGGTTGGTCATGCAGAAAATAAAGAAAAGAGCCCAGATAGGACGGAGATTTTTTTTCACTCAGAGTGATTCGAAGTTTATAATTCGCAGTATTTTTTTAGGCTTGAAACTCTACAACAGTCAAATCTACGTGTCAGTGTTATGCCTTCACACGCAGAATTCTTCTGTCTAAGTTCCAATCACACAAATGAAAAACTTGAAAGACTTGTCATGAGCAGGATTCGAACCTTGACCCTCCGAGTGAGAAGCGATTGCTAGTACCACTACACAACGGCCACCCCTAAAGAGAAAGCGCTGATTGAGGCAGTTATAGAGCTGGGTGAATTGCAGGTAAGTTCCAAGATAGTTAGAGTAGTCATAATAAGAATTGGTGCGAAGAAAAACTGCTAATAATTTGTTTCTTCTATTTCGTAAAGAGCGAAGTCTTCTGTTGTACCATGGAGGGGAAATAGATGATGTTTTATGCCGTAAAAAGGAGACGTGGAGAGAAATGGAATTAAATATTTCACTATAGAAAATGGAGACAGCACATTTTGATAATTTGCTAAGATAGGTATTGATTTTCTGAAAATTGTAAGAAGGGATGGTAGTTGAAGAAGTGGGCTGGGATGGAGAGTTATGGAAAAATTAGAGAAGAAGAGGGGGGTGAAAGTTGTCGATGGTTGATAGGATAAAGGGGCACAACTTTACTGTGGAGTTAATAGGATCACTATTGAAAATAAGGTCTACTTATCTACCGATAGAATTAGCGACGCCACTTACTTGGCACAGGCTTGAGTCAGTTATGCTATCAATGAAAAGACATTTCTTGGATGAACTGGCGTTTGACGTGGTAAAAAATAAGTGATCATCAGATGGAATCAACATTATTGCCACATTAGAAATTCATATTTCGTTCTTCGTTCAAACCAACACACCTAGATTTTGACGAGCACAATAACGAACTCGCTTCCTTTCTAAATCTTGCTTTTATTGTATCTCACCTTGTCCTAAAGTAAGTAGAATAGCGGGTAAGCGCTCACAGTGGTAGACAACGGATCTCTAAGAATTCCGCAGAAAGAATTTTAACTTTGACAAATTATCTAAGCCAAAACGTGACTGGAAAACCTATAAGGCATCCTTAGAGAGATATAAATAAGAGATTTATAAATCTTACAAATCCTCGAGCGTACTTAGGCACTCAGATGGTGCCTGGGTTGACTCTGAGGGTGAACTCTTGAATTTGCTTATGAACATTCACTTCACTGCTACTTTTAGAAAATTTACTCGCCTCTATAACAGGCCGGACATTAGTATTTTACAGCTTCGAACCAGGCTCCAGAACCTGGTGGCATAGATTCAGATTTAGATTTAGATTTTGAATCTAAGTCCCTACACCAGTGAAAAATGATTTGAGGATGATATAGGCACTCTATTTCGAATATGAAAGCATGTTTAGCTCTCGGTACAACACCCAGTGCTTAGGCTGAGGTAACCATAATGTTGAAATTCCTGTAGGATCTTAGACCTATCAGACTGTCAATCTTCCTGTTAAAGATGTGGGACGACCTCATTTTCTAACATTCTTCAGTATGCTTTAGCCATACTCATCTCTTGGTCACGTAGCTGTGGACTATGCGAAAATCCGGCAAAATGGAGAAATGAAAACCACAAGAGAACTTAAGTCTTATGATGGGGTATGCAGCCCACAGTTAAGCACTTGGTCTATACACCATGGCATAGCCATTTGGAGGCCTGCTCTGAAAAAACGGGCTAACATCAACTTATTAGAAAACACCCAACCTGCTGCCTGTGTAAAGCATCAATGGCGCGTTAAGAACCTCTCCAACGTAAACACTTCTTCGACAATGTACATTACTTCAAGCTTCGATCGCGATTAAGTCGTTATTTTTGGAAATATTTCGAAGCCTTGTGTACTCGTAGACTTTTTTTTTGCATTTTTCAATAAAAACTAAAACTTCCTAAATGTTACTTGAAACTTAATAGCTTTATTATGCTCATTCATTCGGGGAAGTGAAAAACCTGTCTCTGATTCGCAAAACATTCTCAGGCTCAGACATCAAAATCTGGTACCCATGACCGTCGGGACAGGTCGAGAGTGCATTTGAAAATAGACTCCTATAATATACACGAGTACTAATTGAATCACAAAAGGAGGAGCGAAGTACATGGAGACGAGATAATATTTAATAATGAGAATTCAACATTGGGGCTAAAATGCAGTCTCTGAATGTAATGAACCGGGTCGGGAGTTGGGTATGGTGTCACTTCTATTTGTCATATACTCGTATACATATGTACATCATTCATACGTACATAGTAATATATTAACTAAACGGTAAGAGGGGAGCTATTTGTATTATATTTCCATAAGATGAAAAGCTCTTCAGTTAGTTAAAGAAGTTACAATTTGCTCAAGGGAGGAATAACAATGACACTTGCAATCGCCAAGTACAACGAAGTGATCCAAAACATAGCGGGCTGTATAGTAGAATGGCTCTAAAGTCTCTAAACTTATCGAACTCGGTAGAAATATGTACATTACATATACTTACATACTTTAATGGTTAATAAAATAAGTTTCAAAGCCTTGGAGTCATTTTCATCATTACAACAAGGTAAACAAACCACAGGATTACAGACTTTTAATCATAAATAGTCTGAAACAATTGGTTCATAGAATAGACGTGATTGGCCTATAACTCTCAGCATCAGTCGCCCGGGACAGATCACTAGGTATGTCAATTCACATGGGATAACGGGGGAGTGAGATTCTCCACCTAAAAGTAGACACTCGACGTCGAAGGCACATTCAAAAATGTAAGAATGCATGTGATTTTATGCAGCCAGCTCTCCCGGGCTCCTTGTGATAGATGAAACCTTGGTTATATTAAAGGACAAGGGCTCTAATTATTTTTATTTTATTTTTTCTCATTTCACAAACTTGGAAATTTTAAGATGATCATACAACAGTTCATAAAATAGTACTGTCACAGTTAGTGATATTAGTAATTCCAAGGCTGTTTGTTCTTTGGTAAAACATTCGTTACGAGCTGTCCCTGATAGTAATGAACCTACCTGTATTAACTGGCATTCTATAACGACGCTTTTAGAATCAGGAATGGATGAAGTAACTTCTACTGCCATTATAAATTAAGTTTCTGTTTCCTGACAGTCAGGGATTATCACATCAATGATTGTAGCAACCTGCAGCAATATTCTGAATAAGATATATCCCAATACGGTGACCCTACAATGGTAAAGCTGATGAGTCGGCTCAGTCAATAGAAATATTGCTAATGAGGTCATCAGTCGGGGAGGTGCACGCTAAGTCCAATTTAACACTATGTAAGACCCTTTACCCGACATACATACAACAAGAGCAAATCACTTTTTCAAGTTAGCCACAGATATACGCGAATCGTCAGACAGTACTTCACCACAGCGACTTCTGCAGAAACGAATAAGACAAAATGAGAATTTTGGAGTACTTCCCTTATATTGAGCTAAGGAATCTACTAATTTTCATACAACTAACTGGGTGTTCCCAATCTGTTAGATTTACTAAGTGAGAAGACCTTTCGTCACAGATCGGATTGGTTTCATTAACAACTTTTAACACCTGTTTGAAAAAAAAAAAAAAACCCTTTCATGTGTATAATACAATTTCAATTGAAAAGAAACTAAGTTCCCTCAAATGAGATTAAACTGAGATTAAGAACCATTCACAGCTCGGCGTTTTGCGAATGTTTTGTCAGAGTTAACTATTTGGAAAAACATTAAAATCGTGCAGGATGCTTATCTAGCTTGCTTATAAGAGCAAACCACCATACTCCTTTCCTACTTTTGTCTGATTCCATGTTTTTTTTTTTCAATCTTTTCGTCTAGAAATATGCAAATAGAATTTGTTTTTTTCTTTATCAAAATCTGGGTGTTTTCGGAAGCGTCATAAATAAGTCATTCAATGACATAGACCCTGTTTAGATGGTTACTCTCGACTACGTAGTAGGCAGTCATGGTGTGTGTACACACAGTAGTGGCCACCCCTGCACTAATTTAATAAGTGAATTGAAACAATTATGTATCGGACACCGCATATCTCGTCCAAATACTCATTATTATCCGTCAACCGTTGAAATGGAATAGGGATGTGGAACGTTACTTTTTACTCATCACTCTTCTATTTGACATATTATCCACATAGCAGACTCATGAGTAATCGTCTAAACAGGGTCATAGATCTACCATTACATTTGCGAATGTCAGTTGACTTATAGGTCAAAATTGAGATTTTTACAGTCACTTCAGAATAACTAAAAATGTTTTTTTAAGGGAAGTTAGCCATTATTCGTTTTGAATATTCAGTCTATAACATGTTCCTATTGCAGAAATTCAAGGAAGAGTTGATTTTGATTTCATTATGGATAAATGCAGGTGCAGGAAGCTCGGGTACTCATTTGGAAGAATGTTTACACATAACTCTAAGGCCTTTAGGAAACAAAAATAAATCAATAAATTCGTCAATATTTCAATGAAGCGATTAATAGTTTAATTGCTTATGTGGGTCTATGTAGTAGTTTCTTAAACGTAGTAGGCTCCACAGATTATACGCATTTAAAGATTTCGATGCGTCGAAAGACAGCTTAAACTACTACAATCGCAAATGTTTGCTTCCATATTCCTTTAGGTGGGTCATTCTTGTATTCAACTTGTACAATTTTCTACATACTAATTCCATATATTTTAGGCGGCATGCGATATTGATGGGGCTTTCACACAGATCTCATGATGCATACGTTTTTGAAGAAAGTGAACTCGGAAAAAATGCTAATTAATGAAACTGCTTCCTGATATTCACTTAATCGGGAACTCAGCATATCCATTATCTTCCTACATATATATTTATTGGTACCCTTCTACTAGGCACATCCATGTCAATTATTTTTTTTTGTTTTTTTTTTCTGAAAAAGAAATTGCAAATGAAATTGCGTCAGCAAACCCTCTGCTAATGCAATTGTTTTACGATGATGGCATCTTCGAACACATGACTTTGGTAAGTTGCGTTTTTGAATATGATGTAAAAAGCAATTTGATGCAGATGACTTTTCCGAAAACACAAAAAGAAAGACAATTTGCATTCGCAGGTCGCTGCGGCGACTAAATGAAAAAGTAACTTTGAACCAAAATTTTCAAACATTCGCTCGTTTCTATTCGCTGGGTTGTGAATGGACCTCAACGGTGCATTTTTTTTTACATGAGTATCAGATAGGATAAATAAGACAATATCAAGAGGAGTATCTAGCGTATATTACTAGCTCTTAACTAGTGTTCGGGCAAGCAAAGCTTTTTGATTTATTTTATTACTTTAGAAGAAGAAAGCAAATTGATTTTGATTTGATTAACGTTTACATCATCAAACGGGTGAGGGGAAAATGCAAAATAATCAAACAGAAAACAACGAAATACAAGAGGAAAACAGAAGAAAAGAAAACAGAAAACAGAAAAAAGAAAAGTCAAAATTATTAATAATAATAATAATAAAGGAAAAATGATAAAATAAAATAAAACAAACAAACAAATGTTTTGTCTGAAAAAAAAAAAAACAAAAAACATTTTCTCTCTTTGCTTACCATTTAGAGGGAGCTCCCTTTGATGATGCCGATTGATCGCTTTCCGCCGCATTATTATAAAGTCCAGTAGCATCTCTTTGCCGCTGAACTAGCTCACACAAGTGTTGCCCAATGTTTGCTAGTTGTTTGGTATATCCTTGATGATCGCTACTGTTATTGTCGACCAAAAACTAACTCAAATAACTCGAAATAAATGTTGCATAGAAATACACTAATCTTAATAATTCGTCTTGTTTTCTTTGTATTTTCTTGCTTCTTTTTTGTTTTCCTGAGTGGAGGAGCACTTTATATTTTCTCTTCTTTCTGCAATGTTAATTTTCAGTAGTAGTTCTCATTTCATTTACAGGAGGGGATATTATTTATATTATTATTATTATTATTATTTTTATCTTTTAAATATAAAATGTAATTTATGTGTACACTATCGCCATCGTGATTTACGACTGCTGTTGTTGGTATTAGCCATTGATTTCAGGCTACAAGTTCTGCCTATGACTACAGCATACATGTGTTTATTGGTGATTAACTTGTGTTTAACTGACCGGTGTTTTTTTTTTTCTTCTATGTTTGTTTTGATTTGTTATCTCTGTGTTATTGTTTGATAACAAAATTTAAATGACAAGTCTACTTAAAACCTAGTAACAGCCATAAATGTCAAAGAAAAGAAAATACGTATATGCTCTTGTTTTGAGAAAAGTAAAAATGTTGTATTCCTGATTGTCTAAGGTGGTAAGATTCCTTTTATCTGAAAATAGAATAAAGAAAATTCAATATTACTGCAAATGTTATTGTACGAGTATAACAGATGATAGTATAAATATCTAAAGCGATCAGTGGGGTCTTGAGATGTCTGTGAGGGGCATCTTTCTCTACAAATATATTTGCTTTCTATTTAAAATATTAAATATTGTGATAACCATTTAAATGTAAGCAGCGACATCTAGATTGACATAGCAGAGGATGTCGATACTCGAAGAGCAGAAGATTTCGATAAGTGGAGAAGTGCTTTGCCCTAGCGATGGCCTTACACGGTCCTGCGGCAGAATTCTTACAAACAATCAATATCGAAAAGAATAGAGACTATATGGCTTTAGTGCAGGCTATCGAGAAACGGTTTGGGGATAGCCACATGCGGGAGGTTTATAAGGTTAAATTTCAAAGCCGTATGCAGCAACGAGGAGAAACACTGCAACAACTCCAAGCAGACGTGAGTGGACTGGCACATTTGTCATATCCCACCGTAGGCCAAGAAATAATCGACAAAATGGCAAAGGGCGCATTCATCAGGGGAATCGCAGATTTGGAGCTACAGCCAGCTGTAAGGATGTCCGGGAAAAGAACCCTTGCTGAAGCTCTTGCCTTCGCTCTGGCGATGGAAGCAACCAATCAGGCTTCCAACGGAATACATTTCGTCGGGGAAATGGCATGTGGTGAATGCTCCTGCTCAAGACTAAATACCGTGCAACGAAATATTCTGCGGGGTAGACGAAGAATGTACTGCTGGAACTGCGATAAAGTAGGACATCTGCAAGGGCATTGTAAAGAACCGGTACGACGAAAAGGCTGCCTGCACTGTGGTTACAGGCAAATAGAAGGAAAAACAGGCAGGAACGACTACCAAGAAGCCGGTCAAACTTCCCGAAGCCATCAGTTGGGAAATGCTTACTTCGCGGGGCAGAAGTCTGTAGCAGGAGTCGACTCCAGGATAATTATCCCAGTCTGACAGGTAAAACAATGCAATGAAAGCCTCCCAGCAGAAGTAGTCTGTGGTAAGAAAGCGAAAGAACAGGCCACTATCCAAATGCTTAGGACTGAGCCAATAGAGGGTTAGAGTATGGACGAAATTCGTTCCTCCCAACAAGCAGACAATGATATCGAACCAATATTGGCCTGAAAGCAACACGAGGAAAGTCTAAGCTGGCAGCAGATATCAAGTCGGAGCCAAACTCTGAAGGCATACTGGGCACAGTGGGACTCGCTTTGTGTGCAAAATAGATTGCTGAAGAGGAAATGGGAAAGTGCAGATGGGACAACATCTCGTATGCAGCTAATAGTGCCACGGTCCAAAGTCAGCCAAGTACTCCATGAAATACATGACGGAATCTCAGGAGGACATTTGGGAATAAACAAGCCGTTGGAAAAGGTAAGGGAACGTTTCTATTAGCTAAGCGCTAAACAAGATGTCGATAATTGGTGTAAAAAGTGCATAAGGTTTGCGGCTACCAAGGGTCCAAAAGTAAAGCCACATGGACAAATGCAACAATACAACGTCGGAGCAACATTCGAACGAATAGCCATCGACATCGCTGGGCCGTTTCCCAAAACCTTCAGTGGTAATCGATACACCCCCGTCATAGATTAGTTCAGTAAGTGGCCGCAAGTGTTTGCCATCCCAAATCAAGGAGCTAAGACCGTAGCCGAACAGATAGTCAACAACTGGGTGAGCAGAGTTGGGGTCCCAATGGAGCTACACTCTGATCAAGGGCCAAGTGAAGCAAAATCCGTATCCTCACCTACGGAGCCCAAAGTGGTGAATGACTACGTGGATAACTGGCGCAGCAGGAGTGAAGAGAATATTGCGGCTGTACGCGAGTCGGTAAGTCAAGACTGCAATCAATCGATTTCGCGCCATCTCTCGTCCCAGTGAGATATTTTGTGAAAAAAAAGGCTTGTCTATACGATCTATGATCGTTCGATCGTGCGCTTCGAACTTTCGTGCTGTTTAGGCTCTGTTGAAGATGGAGAAGATCCAGATTTTCACCGACATATCATACACTTTTGTTAATAAGCGAAATTACCGCATTTGCTTAAGCGAGCATGACTGTTTGGTGTGCTTTACATCCCAGAGGTGCTATTGGACCCGGTTAAAGTCAATGAAGGCCGCTATTACTCCATGTTAAATTTTGTTTGGGATAAATTTTCACTGGAAGATATACTTGTACTCGTATTGGTTTCAACATTCGATGATTGTTTTATCGCCAGATGCACTGCCCCAGTCGTGTATTTTAACACCTTTAGACTCTACATAAAGTCTTCGGTCTGTGCCAACAAGCCAGACCACACTTGGATGCGAACATTCGACGTGAAATCGCTGGAACATTTGAACGTCATACATACACCTGTCATATGTTACAACTTTTTAGTTGTGTCAAGTACTTTTTATTAAAAAAAATTATAATAATAAATTTGGTCGCATTTCATGAAGACACGATTTCGGAAAACATATGATGACTAGTCTTGACAAAGCCAATAGTAGTAGTAGTACATTCGAAAAAACTCCAACAATATCTTGTACAGATGCCACAAACAGTAGGTAGTCAAGTCAACGGTATGATACAAACAATGATTTGGTGCGCAGCGAAAGAAAGGTTCTACATTTTTTAGAATCACGGAATACTTGAATTTCAAAAGATTTTCCGTTATATATAGATCGCACTTTGGTGCATGCTTTAGCAGGACATCTGCACAGGAAGTACGCAGATTGGAAGACAACTATTTTATTCAAATGCAAAACAACGCAAACGTCAAAGTGTACTACTTAAATGCTGTCTATCACTGGTGGTTTCACAACCTGGATACTATTTGTTCCCAAAGATCCCAGTTCGAATCCCGAAACCCACCAGAGTACGACCCTGTGCCGTTAATATATACGCTGTAGTCTCGTCTTTAACCACTAGGTGTTAAAAGGTCTGATCTGATCAATTATTTATAAATATCATCTATGAAAATGGAGGTGTACTTACTGTATATGACTTCGGTGTTTTGTCTGCTTTTGTTAGGTACTTGAAATTTCTGCTGAAGTGAGTGAGAAGACCCAGCGTGAATAGATAGGTTCAAACTTCAGCTCAGACATCTAAACTATGCTATAAGTAAGAATATGGTGTAGACCAAGTGCATGACGTTGAGTTGTAGACACCACTTTGAAACGTCTTGAACGAGTTTTTGTTTCATTCTGGACCAACGCCTTTAGTCCCTCTTTACAGACAGGATGACAAAACGAAAAAGTAAACTATTATGTTTCTCCCAATTTGAAGATAATTGTTTTGTCGATACAGCATGCTGTAACGGTGCATTCATGGGATATTTTCGAGATATTACTCGTGTATTTATCGATTTACCGAAGTTATTGAAGACAAGATTGACAAAAGAACTTCCTGAAGGTTTTTTTTTTGTTCTAGACCAGTAGATTAGTTCCTAATAGATAATCAAAGATTGACTCCTTTCTAAAGATATTGTTTATACTACCCGAAAAGTCGTTATGTGCCTTAACATTACCAAGTAGTTTACCAGAGTCAGAGCAACATCTATTGCCATCAGCAAGCGTATACGTATATATACTCGTATGTAACAGTCTTTGGGACATTCAGTACTAAACAGACATATTGGCATGTTCTTATCGAAATACACCGGATTCAAAACTACCCCCCTGGGGATACATTTATTGAGTGTTAACCAACAGGTTTGAAATGAAATATACTTTGAAATGCGTTCACGACGGAGAAACAATACTGCGCCACTACCGTCGGCAAAAGCACTGAATCGAAAATGGTGTACAAAAACTATACAGCAGCACACTTTCTATTGCGCTTTCTCCCTTTACTCCATCCCCTAGATACACAGTTTGGAAGTGAAGGTACTATTGTATTTCCTTATCCGCATAATACAATACAATACAATAATAGAAATAAATCGATTGTTGCTGTGCCGCAGCCGATTGATTTGAAGTAATCTTCCATTGGTGAATATAATGTTATACGTCGCAAAATATTTGCGATAAGTACATATTCGCATGTGATACTCTCAACCCATTTGTACCTCCATTGGATATTTGATACATCCTCGCAATCTAGGTTTTTGTCCTTTTTTTAAAAATAACTTTTTGTGCTTTCATTTTCTTGTTCTGAATTGTTCTGACCTTTTGAAAGAACACCTGCGCTCATCGTTTTCCTTATTTAATGCAGTTTAAACTTTAAGTAATCCATAATAGGGAGAAATTATAATGTTTATCTTTTATTCCCAGACGAGAGTGTACGAGTAAGTATGTGCACTATAATAACATAATCATTTAATTTAATTAAAATGCTATTTTAATCCATTGTCACTTAAATGGTATGCCGCAATAGCCCATTATTGCTGGAGTGTAGTCAATGACCATACAAACTCAATTAGCAGAACGATGTGAGCTTCTCTCCCCCTAAGTTCAATTAATTGATGTGAAAGCTACATCAATCTACCATCTGCAAAGCACACAACGATACACATCTGATCTATATTTGAAAATTCATTGAAAAGCTGTAATTGAATTTGAAACAAATGACTTTGTTGGTTGTAATGAAGCTAACAACGTTCCTGACTGAAAACGTCCGAGAAAGCGGAGATAGACAAACGAAGTTTCCAATGAAACCATTGGGGACAAGTCATCTAATAAAATCCTATTTTTATAACTTAAAGGCTGCCTATCATCTATCATGGAGAACACAAGAGTTTCAAAGAGGTTTACGTTATTATAAGGAAGTCTAAAAATTCATTGAGTGAATAAAACGACGCAAGTAACAAAACAAGTAGGGCTTAGGTGTCTGAGGCATATAAATTACGAAATCTTTCTCAATTTCACTTAGCCTAGCAGATGTTGGTTTCCAATACGTGCACCAAATCGAGAAGAGACAACAGTTGAGTGACATTCAGAGATCTAAATCCAATGACGATACATTTCTTTTCGATGAGAAGGAAAGGAACAGTGTAGATGAAGTGAGCACTCCTCTGAGTTCTTCAATTCTAAACTGGCCACTTAAATCAGTTCACTTATGGCTTTGAATTGAGTAAAATGTGGATCTGAAATCGCCATGGACCAATTTGAAGAAAAAAAAATTGCAGATGCGCTGCAATTGATGAAATTATCGCGATCAAATACATGACCTATTCCCGCTAGCAGAGCAAGAATGTGGAAGAATCAGGGAAGTTTTTATCTCTTATCCGGGATTATGGACACAAATTACTAAGTAAAAAAGGGAAGAGTCGAACTAATTTAATATTTTGGCTTCAGAAAGATGAGATTTGTTATATGCTGCAATGTAAATTTTCAAAATATTTTATAAATTTTAATTTGATATTGTCGTCTAACCTACGAGTACAATGTCGAATCCCAGCTAACATTGAAAGAAAGCATGAAGGTTGGGTAGGATTCGAAAAAATCTGACTGCATAAACCTCAAGCAGCCTGGGAAATCTACGAAAACACTGTTTAAACTAAGAACGAAACAGAAATTGCATAAATCTACTCACAAATCAGTATAGAAAGTTGATTGGTTGGCACCATGTTATAGGGCGAGTTGTGAAAAAGATCTTCATTACCAAGTCAATTATTGGCATATAAACTAACTCTGGCGAAAATAAATACATAATACTGAGATCTTTTATACAGAAGTTTCTCCTGATAGGAGCCAGAAAATAGATGAGCCATCATGAACGAGCTTAGTGCGCATGCATTATTTCTAAGTTGCCGCACTTATACTGCACTTACTATAGGTATATACTATACGTATATAGTATATAGCACTTCTGGATGATGTCTTATGAATCTACCATCAGAACTTCAGAGCAATGTAGTCAAATTTATACGAGCTGCTTTAAAGCAAATGATGGATGTGACTGGTTTACTTATCCGCTACATAAGGTCAACAAGTTTTGCACAGGCTTAGCTCGGTATGGCATACCGTGCATTCTGCATGTTTATACATTATTTTGTATTGAGTTCTTGAGATGAAACAAATTTGGACTAATCTGGTGTCAACTGCGAAAGGAAATCAAATCGTAGTAGTTTGTAGTGCGCAGATTTGATAGAATATGTAACTGGCTTGATGTCGTTGCCCTGGTGAAAAAACTATCGACAATCAGTGGAGTTAAGAAAATTAAAAAATTCTCCTACACTTTTGTTTGATAACCGCTCTGCGTGATCAGATAGAAGACTACTTATTGTATTAGTAGCCCTCCCTACGGCCGAGAATAGATTTTTTGCTATCCTAGGACAGGATGACTTATAATGGCTACATTTTTAGCTATACCAAGTTAAGATCTGTTCAACAGTTCTCTGCTGAGACAGAGACAGTACTCATATATATGCTTTACTCCTCCTAACGGAATATTGGATTCTTCTGCTAGAGAGCTGTTAAGGTCTGATTCCGCCTAGTCGATTTGCCTCCTTTTTCTATCCCCTCAACGTTTTTGTGTGTGGGATTGGAAGCAGAGAAGAATAAGTGCTGCCTGCTATTGTTTTACTAGTTTGTATAACGTAATATATGTACAATGCTTTTATTGCTGCCTGGCCACCAGTAAATATATCGATATTGGAGTGTGTTGATGGGTTTTTAAGTTGCAGGCTTCTCGAATCGCAGACTGGAAAACACTGCCATAATCCAGTGAGCGAGGGGCCTAAACGCCGACTCAGCACCCATGTAGACTATCGGAGACACAACCAATTGCTAACGACTTTAGAATGTTACTGTGTGCTTATGGCCGACTGGCCCAGCATCGGTATTCTCCGACCCCCATATTTTTATAATTTTGATGATCAGATCAATAGAAAGAATGTCACACATAACATGCAGAGCATGCCCTATAGACCTGTTTCAAATGATGTCTTTGATATATGTCTTTCTATAACGGGCCACCCAATGATAGCACCATAGAGGGGAATTGGATATAAAACGGTTGCGTCCTCATTTAGCTTTGGATCAACTATCGTGCCTCGATACTTAGCATTTGTACATAATGAGAGTGGCTTAAATATAAATTGCAGTTTTGTCTGTTTGCAGCCTAAGACTTCAGGTCGTGACCGAGCAGTGAACTATTCCCAACCAAGCTGTGCTTAAGAGCTTGTTGATTTATTAAACAGACTCTAAGGTAGGTCGAAAATACAGTCGGAACACGGACTACTACCTTGTTGCAGCCAAGGTATGTCTACTAATATCTCAAACGCCACAGCACCAGACAGATACTCTGAGGAAACTTAACTATAGCTGGAAACGCAACATACCGCCAGAGACTCTTAACAAGCCCTATGGAATCTGCACTCACTGCTATCGATGTCAGAAATGGCGGATTTCACCCAATCAAACCCATGAAACCTCTGGTTTGATGAAAACTGCAGATAAGTACTCGCCCACAATGCGGCTGCCTTGTATTGAAGCTACAAAGGGCGGCTAGTGCGGCCTACAAGCAAAATATTTAGAAGGGAAGGCTTCTACCATATTGGCGAGATATGTATCGGTGTCATGTGACTTTTCAAACACCAAAAAAATATCATCATCTTTCCAGTAGCGCAGAAGACATACTTGGTCCTTATCTGATTTGTGGAATTTGAATACCATTCCATTGAAGTTACGTACAAGGGTGACGTAATGATCTTTAAAGTTAGTTAAAGCTTATTTCTACACCGAATGTCGATCTCAGTCAGTGCTCTACATTAGCCTACGATTTACTTTGGTTACATTCATTACTTGACCGTCAAACATGCTTAAAATCACAAATTCCTAAGTGCACTCAAGATTTACGATTTCACACAGAGATACATACAATACATGCATGCAAAACAAGTCAAGTTCAAATATTAAATATGCACGATTCCTGCATTATTCATGCGATTAGATGGTACATCTCAGTACCCGTCTGTTCGAGCTCTAAATTATTTTAGGTGGCTGATGATCATGATTATAGCATTGTCGATGTCTCAGTATCGGTGTCGGGGTTGAAATGTGTTTTCTTCAGCTTAATTGATCAACCAATAAGCCAGAGTTTCAAAATGTCAAATCAAACAATTTATTCCATTAGATCAGCGCACATGAACAAATTTGATGAATTAGTTTCGCCGTTGTGCCCTTTAAATTGGCGCGGTGAGAAAGCAGAGGTAATCGTACATGTTTGTGCCCATTAAATGATTCAATTACCAGACCAGTGGTGTTCTTATGGGTAAGAGTCCTTTTGAATTAAGATACTTCACAAGCGACACACGTGTATCACGCGCAAAGTATTATACTTGCACACTTGCACGATTGAATAACAGTCAGTTTGCTATCAAAACAAAAGATTAATGCGCAAACATCGAAGCTAAAAATAGTATGTGGTCTTTTATTTTTGTTGATTTATCTACATACGAGTATTTGTTGAAACGTATGCGAATAACCACAATGTGCTTACTATTGTATTTTTTTGTGAATATCATTCCTGGATATTTCCAATAAAAATATATGCTAAT